>CM041796.1:59168026-59703000 GCA_023376895.1 Aspiorhynchus laticeps | reverse complement strand
TTGAAGCAAATCGATTAAAAATAAGATGCTGAATTCAAAGCATTTTGAAAATGACACACTTCCTGCTGCCAGTTGGTGGCGCTAAACTTTGACTCCTAATAGTCACATCTATGCGCTCGCATCATACAACGAACAAAACCCTGAAGTTTGATCAAAATCAGACAATGTATGTGGATGTTATTAGACGCTTCCTGTCTCTCATTTTTCGCCATAAATTCATCGCCTCGCCACGGGCAAACCGTTCGAGATATCAAAAATATCCTGGCAATTTTGCGTCCCCAATGCCTTGAGATCATGTTCACCGAGTTTGGTGGCAATCGGGTGGTAATCTTCAGAGGAGTATATCAAATTCCAGAGCATGGTTTTTAAACAGCCCTGAATAGCCGACTTCCTGTTGGGCGGAGCCTATGACATGCAGTTTGAAATTTTGTTCGGCTCAATGAGATCTATATGTGTACCGAGTTTTATATGAATACGTGCAAGCATGTGTGAGCTATACATCAAGTTTTCAAACTGTGTTCTAGGGGGCGCCGTAGAGCCCTGTGCCACGCCCGGTCCCAGCCTCTGTGGCGTCCGGACGCCAACAGATTCCAACGTGTGTGCGAATTTTCAAGAGTTTTTGAGCATGTTAAGGCCCCAAAAGTACCCGGATGGTTTGAATAAAAAAAAAAAAAAAAAAAAAAATAATAATAAAATATAGCTGCAAGCAGCGATGGTGGGCCCAAGCTGTCAGTGCAACCGCAAACACCCGTGGCATCAAGAAAAATGGCACAGCGAGCACATGCATTTGCAGTAACCCTCTGGCAATCTGGTTTTAATTGATACAGCAATTAAAGGGTTAATCCAAACCATCAAGACTGTGAAAGACTGTTACTTTAATAAATCGTCACGGCAACACCGTTCAAGATATCCAAAATCCGTTTACAATTTAAGTTACTCAATGTTTTGGGCATCATGTAGACAAAGTTTGGTTTGTATAGAATAATGCTCCTCTGAGGAGTATGCATTAATTCACACCCATATTTTTCCAAATATCCACATTCAAATCAAAATAGCCGACTTCCTGTTGGTTGTAGCTAATGACTGTAAATTAGAAGGTTGTCCAGCTTGATGAGACCAATATATGTACCAGTTTGGTGACTGTAGCTAAAACTAACCCCCCAAGTTTTCTGAAAAGGTGGCGCTATGCAGTGCTCTTCCACGCCCTTTATGAGCTTTTGCCAGTGTCTGTCTATCATTAATACTGATATGTGTGTTGAGTTTCATGAAATTCTAATTATTATTTGCAGCACAAAAATTTATAAGACCACGTGTATTTATCTTTAGATTTTTTTTATGTTGTAATTAACAATTATTAACCTATTTATATAAAATTATGTTGTCAGTGCCCTACAAATTAACTGATTCTAGGATTTTTTTGTATGTAAAACTGACAGAAAAGGATAAGGCCTAAGAGATTTCTTAAGCTGTAATGCAAAAAAATAAAACAGTAAATAATTAATAAGTGCTGATTGTTTTTTTTTTCAAGTGATTAAAGAGTTGTTTTAAAAGTCTCTCTCTCTCTCTCTCTCTCTCTCTCTCTCCTCAATCTCTCCTCTCTCAATTCAATTCAATTCAATATGTGCTTTATTGGCATGACAATTGTTACAATGTATTGCCAAAGCATAGTGTTTACATTAAATATAGAACAAATATTATTTAAAAAAAAAATAATAATAATAATTAAAAATAAATAAATAAATATATAAACACATGCATGTATATATAATTAAACAAAATAGAACAAATCAATTCTACGAATTCTAGAATTCTATGAACAATTTAAAATTTAGTGTGGTGTGTGTGTGTGTGTGTTGTGTGTTGTGTGTGTGTGTGGTGTGTGTGAGTGTGTGTGTGTGTGTGTGTGTGTGTGTGTGTGTGTGTTTGTGTTGTGTGTGTGTGTGTGTGTGTGGGCGCATCACTGATTTGTTGACTCCTCCCTCTTTTTGTGACAGGTGTCAATGTATCTTGCTGCTAGTAAGATACAATCTTGTTTTTCATCTAATAAATATGAAGTTGTGTTTTCTTGTTTAACATTTTGAAGTCAGGGTAAAGTATTCCAATTTAAGATAACATTTCTTTCTAATTTCTTCATACAGGTGTAAGGAAGTGTTGCTCTGTCTCCACTTCTCCATGTACAGTATGGGCAGATGCGGCTCTCTCTGGGCAGCCAGTGCTGTCGATATCTGCCCGTCTCTATAGTCAGAGTAAGACCGCTCAGTCGTACCTCGTCATTTGTCTTCTTAATTTACAGTCTTTCACTGTACTCAGATATTCTGCAGTTGTGTAATCTCTATTTAGGGTCAAATAACATTCAAGTTTACTTTGTTTTTCTGTTGTTTCATTCCAATAGGTTAGATCATTTTCTTTTAGTGTTTTTATAATTTGGGTGGGCAGAATTTTGTGGATGGGTGTTTCAGTGTCCTGATGCTGGATGTGTTAGTCATGTTAGTTTGTGTTTGCAGCTTCAGGACCCTCTCTCTCTCTCTCTCTCTCTCTCTCTCTCTCTCTCAGTGTCACCCTGACTCTGAACACACACACACACACACACACACACACCCCCCACACAGACAGAAGGAGAGTGACATCAAAAGTCTGATAGTTTTAAAATTTTCTGCTATCCATAGTGTATTGTATATTCATGAAATTAATCACATTTCCTAAGAATGACTTGTTCTGTGTATGTAATTTTTTTATGAAGTGTTTGGAAGCTGCACTTTAAAGATACAAGAAAATTACTGCTATCTTTTTTTACTGTTTATTTTAATAAATCACCATTGCCACACTGTTCGAGATATTACCATTTTTAATAATTATTTTAATGATCTATAAGCATTTGTGAAATATTTTGCCTGCATTACAGCTTAGTCTTCATCTGTGAGCTGAACTGTTTTACTGTTACATTCATGAGATGATGTAAATTCAGATGAATATCATGTCAGAGGGTGTCAGAGTTCAGTATCAAATTACTGTCAAATTATTATTTGCAGCACAAAAAATTATAAGACCACGTGTATGTATCTTTAGATTTTTTATGTTGTAATTAACATAATTATTAACCTAATTATATAAAATGATGTTATCATGTGCCCTACAAATTAACTGGTTCTTGATTTTTATATTTTTTTGTCCCTAAGACTGACAGAAAAAGATAAGGCCTAGAAATTTCTTAAGCTATAATGCAAAAAAAAAAAAAAAAAAAAAAAAAATTAAAATAATAATTAAATAAATAAATAAAATAAAATAAAAAGAATAATTAAATAAATAAATACTGATTGATTTTTTTCTAGTGATTAAAGAGATGTTTAAAAGTCTCTCTCTCTCTTCTGGGTCTCTCTGTCTGTCTCTCTCACCCCCCTCCTCACACTAACACTTAACACAGACTCACCCCATCCCCCCACATACACAGAGCCAGTGTGATCAAATGTCTTGATAGTTTATTAATTTTCTGTTATTCATAGACCTTTTGTAAAGTCATGAAACTAATCATACTTCTTCAGAATGACTTGCTCTATGTATGTAAAAAGTTTTGAAGTGTTTGGAAGCTGCACTTTAAAGATAAGAAAAGAACTGCTCTCCTTTTTACTGTAACTTTAACAAATCGCCATTAATACACACCGTTCAAGATATCCTAAATCCGTTAGCAATTTAGCATCTTCAGTATATTGGCATCATGTTGACAAAGTTTGGTGTGAACTACTTGTTTGTGCTTGGAGGAGTATCAATTTGTTTACAGCTTGATATTCCCCAAAATTAAATTAAAAAAAAAAGATAGCTGGCTTCCTGTTGGTTGTAGCTAATGAGTGTAAATTAGAAAGTTGTCCGGCTTGAATAGAACAATTTATGTACCGAGTTTGGTGTCTGTAGCTAAAACTAACCCCCCCATTTTTGACAAAAGGTGGCGCTATAGAGCGCCTCTTCCACGCCCGTTTATGAGCTTTTTCCAGTGTCTAACTATCATTAATACTCATATGTGTGTTGAGTTTCATGACATTCTAAACATGTTATCTGCTTCAAAATCACCAAAAACAAATTTTCAAGTTTGAAACGTTGCCATGGCAACAGTATTATAGATATCAATATTCCCTTCACAGTTTTACATCGGCCGTGCTTTGACATTATTCTGATGAAGTTTGAAGCAAATCGATTAAAAATAAGATGCTGAATTCAAAGCATTTTGAAAATGACACACTTCCTGCTGCCAGTTGGTGGCGCTATAACTTTGACTCCTAATAGTCACATCTATGCGCTCGGCATCAAACAACGAACAAAACCCTGAAGTTTGATCAAAATCAGATCAACAATGTATGTGGATGTTATTAGACGCTTCCTGTCTCTCATTTTTCGCCATAAATTCATCGCCTCGCCACGGGCAAACCGTTCGAGATATCAAAAATATCCTGGCAATTTTGCGTCCCCAATGCCTTGAGATCATGTTCACACGAGTTTGGTGGCAATCGGTGGTAATCTTCAGAGGAGTATATCAAATTCCAGAGCATGTTTTTTAAACAGCCCTGAATAGCCGACTTCCTGTTGGGCGGAGCCATGACATGCAGTGTGAAATTTGTTCGGCTCGATGAGATCTATATGTGTACCGAGTTTTATATGAATACGTGCAAGCATGTGTGAGCTATACATCAAGTTTCAAACTGTGTTCTAGGGGGCGCCGTAGAGCCCCTGTGCCGCGCCCGGTCCCAGCCTCTGTGGCGTCCGGACGCCAACAGATTCCAACGTGCGTGCGAATTTTCAAGAGTTTTTGAGCATGTTAAGCCCCCAAAAGTACCCGGATGTTGAATAAAAAAATAAAAAAAAAAAAAAAAAAAAAAAAATAAATATAGCTGCAAGCAGCGATGGTGGGCCCAAGCTGTCAGTGCAACCGCCACCCCGGTGGCATCAAGAAAAATGGGCACAGCGAGCACATGCAGTAACCCTCTGGCAGTCTGGTTTTAATTGATACAGCAATTAAAGGGTTAATCCAAACCATCAAGACTGTGAAAGACTGTTACTTTAATAAATCGTCACAGCAACACACGTTCAAGATATCCAAAATCCGTTTACAATTTAAGTTACTCAATGTTTTGGCATCATGTAGACAAAGTTTGGTGTGTATAGTATAATGCTCCTCTGAGGAGTATGCATTAATTCACACCCATAATTTTTCCAAATATCCACATTCAAATCAAAATAGCCGACTTCCTGTTGGTTGTAGCTAATGACTGTAAATTAGAAGGTTGTCCAGCTTGATGAGACCAATATATGTACCAGTTTTGGTGACTGTAGCTAAAACTAACCCCCCAAGTTTTCTGAAAAGGTGGCGCTATGCAGTGCCTCTTCCACGCCCTTTTATGAGCTTTTGCCAGTGTCTGTCTATCATTAATACTGATATGTGTGTTGAGTTTCATGAAATTCTAATTATTATTTGCAGCACAAAAATTTATAAGACCACGTGTATTTATCTTTAGATTTTTTTTATGTTGTAATTAACAATTATTAACCTATTTATATAAAATTATGTTGTCAGTGCCCTACAAATTAACTGATTCTAGGATTTTTTTGTCTGTAAAACTGACAGAAAAGGATAAGGCCCTAAGAGATTTCTTAAGCTGTAATGCAAAAAAAATAAACATAGTAAATAAATTAATAAGTGCTGATTGTTTTTTTTTTCAAGTGATTAAAGAGATGTTTAAAAGTCTCTCTCTCTCTCTCTCTCTCTCTCTCATCTCTCTCTCATCTCTCCTCTCTCAATTCAATTCAATTCAATATGTGCTTTATTGGCATGACAATTGTTACAATGTATTGCCAAAGCATAGTGTTTACATTAAATATAGAACAAATATGTATTTAAAAAATAAAATAAATAATAATTAAAAATAAATAAATAAATAAATATATAAACACATGCATGTATAATAATTAAACAAAATAGAACAAATCAATTCAATTCTACAATTCTAGAATTCTATGAACAATTTAAAATTAGTGTGGTGTGTGTGTGTGTGTGTGGTGTGTGGTGGTGTGTGTGTGTGTGTGTGTGTTGTGTGTTGTTTGTGTGTGTGTGTGTGTGCGCATCACTGATTTGTTGACTCCTCCCTCTTTTTGTGACAGGTGTCAATGTATCTTGCTGCTAGTAAGATACAATCTTGTTTTTCATCTAATAAATATTGAAGTTGTGTTTTCTTGTTTAACATTTTGAAGTCAGGGTAAAGTATTTCCAATTTAAGATAACATTTCTTTCTAATTTTCTTCATAGCACTGGTAAGGAAGTGTTGCTCTGTCCTCCACTTCTCCATGGGTACAGTATGGGCAGATGCGCTCTCTCTGGGCAGCCAGTGCTGTCGATATCTGCCCATCTCTATAGTCAGAGTATGACCGCTCAGTCTGTACCTCGTCATTTGTCTTCTTAATTTACAGTCTTTCACTGTACTCAGATATTCTGCAGTTGTGTAATCTCTATTTAGGGTCAAATAACATTCAAGTTTACTTTGTTTTTCTGTTGTTTCATTCCAATAGTTTTGTTTTTATAATATGGGGTGGGCAGAATTTTGTGGATGGGTGTTTCAGTGTCCTGATGCTGGAGGTCTGTTAGTCATGTTAGTTTTGTGTTTGCAGCTTCAGGACACTCCTCTCTCTCTCTCTTCTCTCTCTCTCTCTCTCTCAGTGTCACCCTGACTCTGAACACACACACACACACACACACACATCCCCCCACACAGACAGAAGGAGAGTGACATCAAAAGTCTGATAGTTTTTAAAATTTTCTGCTATCCATAGTGTATTGTATATTCATGAAATTAATCACATTTCCTAAGAATGACTTGTTCTGTGTATGTAATTTTTATGAAGTGTTTGGAAGCTGCACTTTAAAGATACAAGAAAATTACTGCTATCTTTTTTTACTGTTATTTTAATAAATCACCATTGCCACACTGTTCGAGATATTACCATTTTTAATAATTATTTTAATGATCTATAAGCATTTGTGAAATATTTTGCCTGCATTACAGCTTAGTCTTCATCTGTGAGCTGAACTGTTTTACTGTTACATTCATGAGATGATGTAAATTCAGATGAATATCATGTCAGAGGGTGTCATAGTTCAGTATCAAATTACTGTCAAATTATTATTTGCAGCACAAAAAATTATAAGACCACGTGTATGTATCTTTAGATTTTTATTTGTTGTAATTAACATAATTATTAACCTAATTATATAAAATGATGTTATCAGTGCCCTACAAATTAACTGTTCTTGGATTTTTATATTTTTTTTGTCCCTAAGACTGACAGAAAAAAATAAGGCCTAGGAAATTTCTAAAAATGCAAAAAAAAAAAAAAAAAAAAAAATTAAAAAAAAATAAAATGAATAATTAAAAAAATAAAATAAAATAAAAATAATAATTAAATAAATAAATACTGATTGATTTTTTTCTAGTGATTAAAGAGATGTTTAAAAGTCTCTCTCTCTCTCTGGGTCTCTCTGTCTGTCTCTCTCACCCCCCTCCTCACACTAACACTTAACACAGACTCACCCATCCCCCCACATACACAGAGCCAGTGTGATCAAATGTCTTGATAGTTTATTAATTTTCTGTTATTCATAGACCTTTTGTAAAGTCATGAAACTAATCATACTTCTTCAGAATGACTTGCTCTATGTATGTAAAAAGTTTTGAAGTGTTTGGAAGCTGCACTTTAAAGATAAGAAAAGAACTGCTCTTTTTTACTGTAACTTTAACAAATCGCCATTAATACACCCGTTCAAATATCCTAAATCCGTTAGCAATTTAGCATCTTCAGTATATTGGCATCATGTTGACAAAGTTTGGTGTGAACTACTTGTTTGTGCTTGGAGGAGTATCAATTTATTACAGCTTGATATTCCCCGAAAATTAAATAAAAAAAAAAGATAGCTGGCTTCCTGTTGGTCGTAGCTAATGAGTGTAAATTAGAAAGTTGTCCGGCTTGAATAGAACAATTTATGTACCGAGTTTGGTGTCTGTAGCTAAAACTAACCCCCCCATTTTGACAAAAGGTGGCGCTATAGAGCGCCTCTTCCACGCCCGTTTATGAGCTTTTTCCAGTGTCTAACTATCATTAATACTCATATGTGTGTTGAGTTTCATGACATTCTAAACATGTTATCTGCTTCAAAATCACCAAGAAACAAATTTTCAAGTTTGAAACGTTGCCATGGCAACAGTATTATAGATATCAATATTCCCTTCACAGTTTTACATCGGCCGTGCTTTGACATTATTCTGATGAAGTTTGAAGCAAATCGATTAAAAATAAGATGCTGAATTCAAAGCATTTTGAAAATGACACACTTCCTGCTGCCAGTTGGTGCGCTATAACTTTGACTCCTAATAGTCACATCTATGCGCTCGGCATCATACAACGAACAAAACCCTGAAGTTTGATCAAAATCAACAATGTATGTGGATGTTATTAGACGCTTCCTGTCTCTCATTTTTCGCCATAAATTCATCGCCTCGCCACGGCAAACCGTTCGAGATATCAAAAATATCCTGGCAATTTTGCGTCCCCAATGTCTTGAGATCATGTTCACCGAGTTTGTGGCAATCGGTGGTAATCTTCAGAGGAGTATATCAAATTCCAGAGCATGGTTTTTTAAACAGCCCTGAATAGCCGACTTCCTGTTGGGCGGAGCCTATGACATGCAGTGTGAAATTTGTTCGGCTCAATGAGATCTATATGTGTACCGAGTTTTATATGAATACGTGCAAGCATGTGTGAGCTATACATCAAGTTTTCAAACTGTGTTCTAGGGGGCGCCGTAGAGCCCCTGTGCCGCGCCCGGGTCCCAGCCTCTGTGGCGTCCGGACGCCAACAGATTCCAACGTGCGTGCGAATTTTCAAGAGTTTTTGAGCACGTTAAGGCCCCCAAAAGTTGCCGGATGGTTAATAAAAAAATAAAAAAAAAAAAAAAAAAAAAAAATAATAATCCTTTGGAAATCAATAGGGCCCTGCGCCTTACTGGCTTGGCCCTAAAATCGGAAATCAATAGGGCCCTGCGCCTTACTGGCTTGGGCCCTAAATATAGCTGCAAGCAGCGATGGCGTGCCCAAGCGTCAGTGCAAACGCCACCCCGTGGCAACAAAAAAACCGTGCACAGCGGCACATGCACTATAGTAACCCCGGCAGTCTGGTTTTAAGGATACAGCAATTAAAGGTTAATCCAAACCATCAACTCTGTGAAACACACACAGAACAAGTGGTGGCACTAGGGCGGTCCTGACAGGGCTATAGCCCCATCACGAACTTGCTTAGCCCCGCACAGCACCCGGCTCCCCCACCCCCCCAAGGATTTCCAAATGATTTTCCTGTTTTTTAACACTCGGTGTCACTTTCATTAACATTGAAAAATAAATATTAAAAACCTAAAAAATTTTTATGTGCCTATAAACAATGGTAAATATGGGGAGGGGTCAAGCAATTCTTTGCGCAAGACGTGAACGTCAGTCAGTCAATTCACTATAGAAATGAAAGTAAAAAACTGACGGCTAACGCTGCATTAATGGTCATATTCCTCTGAGAAAAACGAGAGACAAATCTATTTAAAACATATGATGATAAACGGTATATAACTGTCTCAAATTATTCCCTTATATTTCTCTTGTGGCTCGTATTAAAAAAACTGAGAAGAAATGTAGTTTCACGTTAAACAGTTGTTTTTTTGAAAAATCGGTGCATGAAATAAAGCGCTCTGAATTTTCATTGATGAGTGCAGTGTTATAATTATAGGCCATAATTCATTGTATAAATGAATAGACCCGTTTTAAAAAAAGTTTTTAAAAACATTTCAATGAGGAGTAAGCAGCCTATTTTATTATTCTCACAGCGCATCATACGTGATAGCTAGAAATTATTGCGGGGCAAATAATTTCATGTAATTTAATAATAAAGTAATATAATAATAATAGGCCTAATAATAAGAAGAATGTAACAGGCCTACATTAATTGGAAATGCTAAATCCCTCTAATATTGCCATTTTTTGAAGCTTTTTACAATGGCCTATATCTGCTATCATCTACACATGATACGATGCAAATCAGCATGGAGGTGATCTCCCGCAATGTGTGCCCGTTGGAAATATTTGTATGAATGTCGGCACTATCTATTGTAAATGGTTAGAATTTACCATGTTTTCCCTAACAGTTGCATTGATTGACTGACACTTGATGGTCAGAAAAAAAATGACTAGATATTGGTAAAAAAATAAAAAAATAAAGATAACTTAAATAAATAAATAAAAGAAAACAATGAAAATATAAAAAATCCCATATATCTTTCTTTTCTATATTCATAAATTATATTACTTTGTAAGTGTCATATTTGGCAGTTGGCATTAGAAGTTATATTACTAAAAACATGGCATATGTGAAGTTTAATACCACAGGAAAAAGTTAAATAAGCCTTTTTCGAAGCTGCTGTATATAAAAAAAAATACGATAGCTAAAGTTAGGCGTTCATTATTTCTCTCAATTTTAATTATTTTATCACCCCCTCTGAACTGTTAAAAGCCCCCCCCGTAGCACCCCCAACAAAAAATATCCTGGAGCCGCCACTGACAAACAATATAAAACTTTAGGAACACTTTACAATAAGGTTTCAGTTTTAAACATTAACTATATTAATTAACATCAGTACGTATATATAATTTGAGTGGTTCATAAGATCATTAGAAAGTGTAAGTAACTGATTAATAAACTATTTAAATGTCCATTTATAAATCTTATTATTTAGACACATCATAATATATTGCTCAAATGTTTAATGGATGCTTATTAACACATATTCCTGCTTTAATTCATGATTGAGTCAGGAGTTATAAAACATTTTATATAATGCAAAAAAAAAGAATAATTAAATAAATAAAAAAAAATAAATAAAACGAATAATTAAATAAATAAATAAATACTGAATGATTTTTTTTCTAGTGATTAAAGAGATGTTTAAAAGTCTCTCTCTCTCTCTGTCTCTCTCTGTCTCTCTCGCCCCACCTCCTCACACTCACACTTAACACACAGACTCACCCATCCCCCCACATACACAGAGCCAGTGTGATCAAATGTCTTGATAGTTTATTAATTTTCTGTTATTCATAGACCTTTTGTAAAGTCATGAAACTAATCATACTTCTTCAGAATGACTTGCTCTATGTATGTAAAAAGTTTTGAAGTGTTTGGAAGCTGCACTTTAAAGATATAAGAAAATAACTGCTCTTTTTTACTGTAACTTTAACAAATCGCCATTAATACACCGTTCAAGATATCCTAAATCCGTTAGCAATTTAGCATCTTCAGTATATTGGCATCATGTTGACAAAGTTTGGTGTGAACTACTTGTTTCTGCTTGGAGGAGTATGAATTTATTTACAGCTTGATATTCCCCGAAAATGACATTAAAAAAAAAGATAGCTGGCTTCCTGTTGGTCGTAGCTAATGAGTGTAAATTAGAAAGTTGTCCGGCTTGAATAGAACAATTTATGTACCGAGTTTGGTGTCTGTAGCTAAAACTAACCCCCCATTTTTGACAAAAGGTGGCGCTATAGAGTGCCTCTTCCACGCCCGTTTATGAGCTTTTTCCAGTGTCTAACTACCATTAATACTCATATGTGTGTTGAGTTTCATGACATTCTAAACATGTTATCTGCTTCAAAATCACCAGAAACAAATTTTCAAGTTTGAAACGTTGCCATGGCAACAGTATTATAGATATCAATATTCCCTTCACAGTTTTACATCGGCCGTGTTTTGACATTATTCTGATGAAGTTTGAAGCAAATCGATTAAAAATAAGATGCTGAATTCAAAGCATTTTGAAAATGACACACTTCCTGCTGCCAGTTGGTGGCGCTATAACTTTGACTCCTAATAGTCACATCTATGCGCTCGGCATCATACAACGAACAAAACCCTGAAGTTTGATCAAAATCAGACAATGTATGTGGATGTTATTAGACACTTCCTGTCTCTCATTTTTCAGCATAAATTCATCGCCTCGCCACGGGCAAACCGTTCGAGATATCAAAAATATCCTGGCAATTTTGCGTCCCCAATGTCTTGAGATCATGTTCACCGAGTTTGGTGGCAATCGGATGGTAATCTTCAGAGGAGTATATCAAATTCCAGAGCATGCGCTTTTTAAACAGCCCTAAATAGCCGACTTCCTGTTGGGCGGAGCCTATGAAATGCAGGATGAAAGTTGTTCAGCTCAATGAGATCTATATGTGTACCGAGTTTCATATGAATACGTGCAAGTATGTGTGAGCTATACATCAAGTTTTCAGACTGTGCTCCAGGGGGCGCCGTAGAGCCCCTGTGCCACGCCCGGGTCCCAGCCTCTGTGGCGTCCTGACGGCAACGGATTCCAACGTGTGTGCCGAATTTTCAAGAGTTTTTTGAGCACATTAAGCCCCCAAAAGTACCCGGAAGGTTGAATAAAAAAAAAAAATCCTTAGGGAACAATGATTCAATATAGCTGCAAGCAGCGATGGTGGGCCCAAGCTGTCAGTGCAACCGCCACGCCGGTGGCATCAAGAAAAATGGGCACAGCGAGCACATGCATTTACAGTAACCCTCTGGCAATCTGGTTTTTATTGATACAGCAATTAAAGGGTTAATCCAAACCATCAAGACTGTGAAAGACTGTTACTTTAATAAATCGTCACGGCAACACCGTTCAAGATATCCAAAATCCGTTTACAATTTAAGTTACTCAATGTTTTGGCATCATGTAGACAAAGTTTGGTTTGTATAGTATAATGCTCCTCTGAGGAGTATGCATTAATTCACACCCATATTTTTCCAAATATCCACATTCAAATCAAAATAGCCGACTTCCTGTTGGTTGTAGCTAATGACTGTAAATTAGAAGGTTGTCCAGCTTGATGAGACCAATATATGTACCAGTTTTTGGTGACTGTAGCTAAAACTAACCCCCCAAGTTTTTCTGAAAAGGTGGCGCTATGCAGTGCCTCTTCCACGCCCTTTTATGAGCTTTTGCCAGTGTCTGTCTATCATTAATACTGATATGTGTGTTGAGTTTCATGAAATTCTAATTATTATTTGCAGCACAAAAATTTATAAGACCACGTGTATTTATCTTTAGATTTTTTTTATGTTGTAATTAACAATTATTAACCTATTTATATAAAATTATGTTGTCAGTGCCCTACAAATTAACTGATTCTAGGATTTTTTTGTATGTAAAACTGACAGAAAAGGATAAGGCCTAAGAGATTTCTTAAGCTGTAATGCAAAAAAATAAAACAGTAAATAAATTAATAAGTGCTGATTGTTTTTTTTTTCAAGTGATTAAAGAGATGTTTAAAAGTCTCTCTCTCTCTCTCTCTCTCTCTCTCTCTCTCAATTCAATTCAATTCAATATGTGCTTTATTGGCATGACAATTGTTACAATGTATTGCCAAAGCATAGTGTTTACATTAAATATAGAACAAATATGTATTTAAAAAAAAATAAATAATAATAATTAAAAATAAATAAATAAATATATAAACACATGCATGTATATATAATTAAACAAAATAGAACAAATCAATTCTACGAATTCTAGAATTCTATGAACAATTTAAAATTTAGTGTGGTGTGTGTGTGTGAGTGTGGTGTTTGTGTTTGTTTGTGTGTGTGTGTGTGTGTGTGTGTGTGTGTGTGTTGTGTTTGTTTGTGTGTGTGTGTGGTGTGTGTGTGTGTGTGTGTGTGTTGTGTGGGCGCATCACTGATTTGTTGACTCCTCCCTCTTTTTGTGACAGGTGTCAATGTATCTTGCTGCTAGTAAGATACAATCTTGTTTTTCATCTAATAAATATTGAAGTTGTGTTTTCTTGTTTAACATTTTGAAGTCAGGGTAAAGTATTTCCAATTTAAGATAACATTTCTTTCTAATTTCTTCATAGCAGGTGGTAAGGAAGTGTTGCTCTGTCTCCACTTCTCCATGGGTACAGTATGGGCAGATGCGGCTCTCTCTGGGCAGCCAGTGCTGTCGATATCTGCCCGTCTCTATAGTCAGAGTATGACCGCTCAGTCTGTACCTCGTCATTTGTCTTCTTAATTTACAGTCTTTCACTGTACTCAGATATTCTGCAGTTGTGTAATCTCTATTTAGGGTCAAATAACATTCAAGTTTACTTTGTTTTTCTGTTGTTTCATTCCAATAGGTTAGATCATTTTCTTTTAGTGTTTTTATAATTTGGGTGGGCAGAATTTTGTGGATGGGTGTTTCAGTGTCCTGATGCTGGATGTTGTTAGTCATGTTAGTTTGTGTTTGCAGCTTCAGGACCCTCTCTCTCTCTCTCTCTCTCTCTCTCTCTCTCAGTGTCACCCTGACTCTGAACACACACACACACACACACACACACACATCCCCACACAGACAGAAGGAGAGTGACATCAAAAGTCTGATAGTTTTAAAATTTTCTGCTATCCATAGTGTATTGTATATTCATGAAATTAATCACATTTCCTAAGAATGACTTGTTCTGTGTATGTAATTTTTTATGAAGTGTTTGGAAGCTGCACTTTAAAGATACAAGAAAATTACTGCTATCTTTTTTTACTGTTATTTTAATAAATCACCATTGCCACACTGTTCGAGATATTACCATTTTTAATAATTATTTTAATGATCTATAAGCATTTGTGAAATATTTTGCCTGCATTACAGCTTAGTCTTCATCTGTGAGCTGAACTGTTTTACTGTTACATTCATGAGATGATGTAAATTCAGATGAATATCATGTCAGAGGGTGTCAGAGTTCAGTATCAAATTACAGTCAAATTATTATTTGCAGCACAAAAAATTATAAGACCACGTGTATGTATCTTTAGATTTTTTTATGTTGTAATTAACATAATTATTAACCTAATTATATAAAATGATGTTATCAGTGCCCTACAAATTAACTGGTTCTTGGATTTTTATATTTTTTTGTCCCTAAGACTGACAGAAAAAGATAAGGCCTAGGAAATTTCTTAAGCTATAATGCAAAAAAAAAAAAAAAAAAAAAAAAAAATAAATGAATAATTAAATAAATAAATAAAATAAAATAAAAAGAATAATTAAATAAATAAATACTGATTGATTTTTTTCTAGTGATTAAAGAGATGTTTAAAAGTCTCTCTCTCTCTCTGGGTCTCTCTGTCTGTCTCTCTCACCCCCCTCCTCACACTAACACTTAACACAGACTCACCCATCCCCCCACATACACAGAGCCAGTGTGATCAAATGTCTTGATAGTTTATTAATTTTCTGTTATTCATAGACCTTTTGTAAAGTCATGAAACTAATCATACTTCTTCAGAATGACTTGCTCTATGTATGTAAAAAGTTTTGAAGTGTTTGGAAGCTGCACTTTAAAGATAAGAAAAGAACTGCTCTCCTTTTTACTGTAACTTTAACAAATCGCCATTAATACACCGTTCAAGATATCCTAAATCCGTTAGCAATTTAGCATCTTCAGTATATTGGCATCATGTTGACAAAGTTTGGTGTGAACTACTTGTTTCTGCTTGGAGGAGTATCAATTTGTTTACAGCTTGATATTCCCCGAAAATTAAATAAAAAAAAAAAGATAGCTGGCTTCCTGTTGGTCGTAGCTAATGAGTGTAAATTAGAAAGTTGTCCGGCTTGAATAGAACAATTTATGTACCGAGTTTGGTGTCTGTAGCTAAAACTAACCCCCCCATTTTTGACAAAAGGTGGCGCTATAGAGCGCCTCTTCCACGCCCGTTTATGAGCTTTTTCCAGTGTCTAACTATCATTAATACTCATATGTGTGTTGAGTTTCATGACATTCTAAACATGTTATCTGCTTCAAAATCACCAAAACAAATTTTCAAGTTTGAAACGTTGCCATGGCAACAGTATTATAGATATCAATATTCCCTTCACAGTTTTACATCGGCCGTGCTTTGACATTATTCTGATGAAGTTTGAAGCAAATCGATTAAAAATAAGATGCTGAATTCAAAGCATTTTGAAAATGACACACTTCCTGCTGCCAGTTGGTGGCGCTATAACTTTGACTCCTAATAGTCACATCTATGCGCTCGGCATCAAACAACGAACAAAACCCTGAAGTTTGATCAAAATCAGACAATGTATGTGGATGTTATTAGACGCTTCCTGTCTCTCATTTTTCGCCATAAATTCATCGCCTCGCCACGGGCAAACCGTTCGAGATATCAAAAATATCCTGGCAATTTTGCGTCCCCAATGCCTTGAGATCATGTTCACCGAGTTTGGTGGCAATCGGGTGGTAATCTTCAGAGGAGTATATCAAATTCCAGAGCATGGTTTTTTAAACAGCCCTGAATAGCCGACTTCCTGTTGGGCGGAGCCAATGACATGCAGTGTGAAATTTGTTCGGCTCAATGAGATCTATATGTGTACCGAGTTTTATATGAATACGTGCAAGCATGTGTGAGCTATACATCAAGTTTTCAAACTGTGTTCTAGGGGCGCCGTAGAGCCCCTGTGCCGCGCCCGGGTCCCAGCCTCTGTGGCGTCCGGACGCCAACAGATTCCAACGTGCGTGCGAATTTTCAAGAGTTTTTGAGCATGTTAAGGCCCCCAAAAGTACCCGGATGGTTGAATAAAAAAAAAAAAAAAAAAAAAAAAAAAATAATAATAAATCAATAGCCCTGCGCCTTACTGGCTTGGGCCCTAATAATCCTTTGAAATCAATAGGGCCCTGCGCCTTACTGGCTTGGGCCCTAAATATAGCTGCAAGCAGCGATGGCGGGCCCAAGCTGTCAGTGCAACCGCCACCCTGGTGGCATCAAGAAAAATGGGCACAGCGAGCACATGCATTTACAGTAACCCTCTGGCAGTCTGGTTTTAATTGATACAGCAATTAAAGGGTTAATCCAAACCATCAAGACTGTGAAAGACTGTTACTTTAATAAATCGTCACGGCAACACCGTTCAAGATATCCAAAATCCGTTTACAATTTAAGTTACTCAATGTTTTGGCATCATGTAGACAAAGTTTGGTGTGTATAGTATAATGCTCCTCTGAGGAGTATGCATTAATTCACACCCATATTTTTCCAAATATCCACATTCAAATCAAAATAGCCGACTTCCTGTTGGTTGTAGCTAATAACTGTAAATTAGAAGGTTGTCCAGCTTGATGAGACCAATATATGTACCAGTTTTGGTGACTGTAGCTAAAACTAACCCCCCAAGTTTTCGAAAAGGTGGCGCTATGCAGTGCCTCTTCCACGCCCTTTTATGAGCTTTTGCCAGTGTCTGTCTATCATTAATACTGATGTGTGTTGAGTTTCATGAAATTCTAATTATTATTTGCAGCACAAAAATTTATAAGACCACGTGTATTTATCTTTAGATTTTTTTTATGTTGTAATTAACAATTATTAACCTATTTATATAAAATTATGTTGTCAGTGCCCTACAAATTAACTGATTCTAGGATTTTTTTGTCTGTAAAACTGACAGAAAAGGATAAGGCCTAAGAGATTTCTTAAGCTGTAATGCAAAAAAATAAAACATAGTAAATAAATTAATAAGTGCTGATTGTTTTTTTTTCAAGTGATTAAAGAGATGTTTAAAAGTCTCTCTCTCTCTCTCTCTCTCTCTCTCTCTCTCAATTCAATTCAATTCAATTCAATTCAATATGTGCTTTATTGGCATGACAATTGTTACAATGTATTGCCAAAGCATAGTGTTTACATTAAATATAGAACAAATATGTATTTAAAAAATAAAATAAATAATTAAAAATAAATAAATATATATATAAACACATGCATGTATATATAATTAAACAAAATAGAACAAATCAATTCTACGAATTCTAGAATTCTATGAACAATTTAAAATTTAGTGTGGTGTGTGTGTGTGTGTGTGTGTGTGTGTGTGTTTGTGTTTGTTTGTGTGTGTGTGTGGGCGCATCACTGATTTGTTGACTACTCCCTCTTTTTGTGACAGGCGTCAATGTATCTTGCTGCTAGTAAGATACAATCTTGTTTTTCATCTAATAAATATTGAAGTTGTGTTTTCTTGTTTAACATTTTGAAGTCAGGGTAAAGTATTTCCAATTTAAGATAACATTTCTTTCTAATTTCTTCATAGCAGGTGGTAAGGAAGTGTTGCTCTGTCTCCACTTCTCCATGGGTACAGTATGGGCAGATGCGGCTCTCTCTGGGCAGCCAGTGCTGTCGATATCTGCCCATCTCTATAGTCAGAGTATGACCGCTCAGTCTGTACCTCGTCATTTGTCTTCTTAATTTACAGTCTTTCACTGTACTCAGATATTCTGCAGTTGTGTAATCTCTATTTAGGGTCAAATAACATTCAAGTTTACTTTGTTTTTCTGTTGTTTCATTGCAATAGGTTAGATCATTTTCTTTTAGTGTTTTTATAATTTGGGTGGGCAGAATTTTGTGGATGGGTGTTTCAGTGTCCTGATGCTGGAGGTCTGTTAGTCATGTTAGTTTGTGTTTGCAGCTTCAGGACACTCTCTCTCTCTCTCTCTCTCTCTCTCTCTCTCTCTCTCTCTCTCTCTCTCTCTCAGTGTCACCCTGACTCTGAACACACACACACACACATCCCCCCACACAGACAGAAGGAGAGTGACATCAAAAGTCTGATAGTTTTAAAATTTTCTGCTATCCATAGTGTATTGTATATTCATGAAATTAATCACATTTCCTAAGAATGACTTGTTCTGTGTATGTAATTTTTTTATGAAGTGTTTGGAAGCTGCACTTTAAAGATACAAGAAAATTACTGCTATCTTTTTTTACTGTTATTTTAATAAATCACCATTGCCACACTGTTCGAGATATTACCATTTTTAATAATTATTTTAATGATCTATAAGCATTTGTGAAATATTTTGCCTGCATTACAGCTTAGTCTTCATCTGTGAGCTGAACTGTTTTACTGTTACATTCATGAGATGATGTAAATTCAGATGAATATCATGTCAGAGGGTGTCAGAGTTCAGTATCAAATTACAGTCAAATTATTATTTGCAGCACAAAAAATTATAAGACCACGTGTATGTATCTTTAGATTTTTTTATGTTGTAATTAACATAATTATTAACCTAATTATATAAAATGATGTTATCAGTGCCCTACAAATTAACTGGTTCTTGGATTTTTATATTTTTTTGTCCCTAAGACTGACAGAAAAAGATAAGGCCTAGGAAATTTCTTAAGCTATAATGCAAAAAAAAAAAAAAAAAAAAAAAAATTAAATGAATAATTAAATAAATAAATAAAATAAAATAAAAAGAATAATTAAATAAATAAATACTGATTGATTTTTTTCTAGTGATTAAAGAGATGTTTAAAAGTCTCTCTCTCTCTCTGGGTCTCTCTGTCTGTCTCTCTCACCCCCCTCCTCACACTAACACTTAACACAGACTCACCCATCCCCCCACATACACAGAGCCAGTGTGATCAAATGTCTTGATAGTTTATTAATTTTCTGTTATTCATAGACCTTTTGTAAAGTCATGAAACTAATCATACTTCTTCAGAATGACTTGCTCTATGTATGTAAAAAGTTTTGAAGTGTTTGGAAGCTGCACTTTAAAGATAAGAAAAGAACTGCTCTCCTTTTTACTGTAACTTTAACAAATCGCCATTAATACACCGTTCAAGATATCCTAAATCCGTTAGCAATTTAGCATCTTCAGTATATTGGCATCATGTTGACAAAGTTTGGTGTGAACTACTTGTTTCTGCTTGGAGGAGTATCAATTTGTTTACAGCTTGATATTCCCCGAAAATTAAATAAAAAAAAAAGATAGCTGGCTTCCTGTTGGTCGTAGCTAATGAGTGTAAATTAGAAAGTTGTCCGGCTTGAATAGAACAATTTATGTACCGAGTTTGGTGTCTGTAGCTAAAACTAACCCCCCCATTTTTGACAAAAGGTGGCGCTATAGAGCGCCTCTTCCACGCCCGTTTATGAGCTTTTTCCAGTGTCTAACTATCATTAATACTCATATGTGTGTTGAGTTTCATGACATTCTAAACATGTTATCTGCTTCAAAATCACCAAAAACAAATTTTCAAGTTTGAAACGTTGCCATGGCAACAGTATTATAGATATCAATATTCCCTTCACAGTTTTACATCGGCCGTGCTTTGACATTATTCTGATGAAGTTTGAAGCAAATCGATTAAAAATAAGATGCTGAATTCAAAGCATTTTGAAAATGACACACTTCCTGCTGCCAGTTGGTGGCGCTATAACTTTGACTCCTAATAGTCACATCTATGCGCTCGGCATCAAACAACGAACAAAACCCTGAAGTTTGATCAAAATCAGACAATGTATGTGGATGTTATTAGACACTTCCTGTCTCTCATTTTTCGCCATAAATTCATCGCCTCGCCACGGGCAAACCGTTCGAGATATCAAAAATATCCTGGCAATTTTGCGTCCCCAATGCCTTGAGATCATGTTCACCGAGTTTGGTGGCAATCGGGTGGTAATCTTCAGAGGAGTATATCAAATTCCAGAGCATGGTTTTTTAAACAGCCCTGAATAGCCGACTTCCTGTTGGGCGGAGCCAATGACATGCAGTGTGAAATTTGTTCGGCTCGATGAGATCTATATGTGTACCGAGTTTTATATGAATACGTGCAAGCATGTGTGAGCTATACATCAAGTTTTCAAACTGTGTTCTAGGGGGCGCCGTAGAGCCCCTGTGCCGCGCCCGGGTCCCAGCCTCTGTGGCGTCCGGACGCCAACAGATTCCAACGTGCGTGCGAATTTTCAAGAGTTTTTGAGCATGTTAAGGCCCCCAAAAGTACCCGGATGGTTGAATAAAAAAAAAAAAAAAAAAAAAAAAAAAAAAAAAAAAAATATAGCTGCAAGCAGCGATGGTGGGCCCAAGCTGTCAGTGCAACCGCCACGCCGGTGGCATCAAGAAAAATGGGCACAGCGAGCACATGCATTTACAGTAACCCTCTGGCAATCTGGTTTTAATTGATACAGCAATTAAAGGGTTAATCCAAACCATCAAGACTGTGAAAGACTGTTACTTTAATAAATCGTCACGGCAACACCGTTCAAGATATCCAAAATCCGTTTACAATTTAAGTTACTCAATGTTTTGGCATCATGTAGACAAAGTTTGGTTTGTATAGTATAATGCTCCTCTGAGGAGTATGCATTAATTCACACCCATATTTTTCCAAATATCCACATTCAAATCAAAATAGCCGACTTCCTGTTGGTTGTAGCTAATGACTGTAAATTAGAAGGTTGTCCAGCTTGATGAGACCAATATATGTACCAGTTTTGGTGACTGTAGCTAAAACTAACCCCCCAAGTTTTCTGAAAAGGTGGCGCTATGCAGTGCCTCTTCCACGCCCTTTTATGAGCTTTTGCCAGTGTCTGTCTATCATTAATACTGATATGTGTGTTGAGTTTCATGAAATTCTAATTATTATTTGCAGCACAAAAATTTATAAGACCACGTGTATTTATCTTTAGATTTTTTTTATGTTGTAATTAACAATTATTAACCTATTTATATAAAATTATGTTGTCAGTGCCCTACAAATTAACTGATTCTAGGATTTTTTTGTATGTAAAACTGACAGAAAAGGATAAGGCCTAAGAGATTTCTTAAGCTGTAATGCAAAAAAATAAAACAGTAAATAAATTAATAAGTGCTGATTGTTTTTTTTTTCAAGTGATTAAAGAGATGTTTAAAAGTCTCTCTCTCTCTCTCTCTCTCTCTCTCTCTCGCTCTCTCTCTCTCTCAATTCAATTCAATTCAATATGTGCTTTATTGGCATGACAATTGTTACAATGTATTGCCAAAGCATAGTGTTTACATTAAATATAGAACAAATATGTATTTAAAAAAAAAAATAATAATAATTAAAAATAAATAAATAAATATATAAACACATGCATGTATATATAATTAAACAAAATAGAACAAATCAATTCTACGAATTCTATGAACAATTTAAAATTTAGTGTGGTGTGTGTGTGTGAGTGTGTTTGTTTGTGTGTGTGTGTGTGTGTGTGTGTGTGTGTGTGTGTGTGTGTGTGTGTGTGTGTGTGTGTGTGTGTGTTTTGTTTGTGTGTGTGTGTGTGTGTGTGTGTGTGTGTGGGCGCATCACTGATTTGTTGACTCCTCCCTCTTTTTGTGACAGGTGTCAATGTATCTTGCTGCTAGTAAGATACAATCTTGTTTTTCATCTAATAAATATTGAAGTTGTGTTTTCTTGTTTAACATTTTGAAGTCAGGGTAAAGTATTTCCAATTTAAGATAACATTTCTTTCTAATTTCTTCATAGCAGGTGGTAAGGAAGTGTTGCTCTGTCTCCACTTCTCCATGGGTACAGTATGGGCAGATGCGGCTCTCTCTGGGCAGCCAGTGCTGTCGATATCTGCCCGTCTCTATAGTCAGAGTATGACCGCTCAGTCTGTACCTCGTCATTTGTCTTCTTAATTTACAGTCTTTCACTGTACTCAGATATTCTGCAGTTGTGTAATCTCTATTTAGGGTCAAATAACATTCAAGTTTACTTTGTTTTTCTGTTGTTTCATTCCAATAGGTTAGATCATTTTCTTTTAGTGTTTTTATAATTTGGGTGGGCAGAATTTTGTGGATGGGTGTTTCAGTGTCCTGATGCTGGATGTTGTTAGTCATGTTAGTTTGTGTTTGCAGCTTCAGGACCCTCTCTCTCTCTCTCTCTCTCTCTCTCTCTCTCTCTCAGTGTCACCCTGACTCTGAACACACACACACACACACACACACACATCCCCCCACACAGACAGAAGGAGAGTGACATCAAAAGTCTGATAGTTTTAAAATTTTCTGCTATCCATAGTGTATTGTATATTCATGAAATTAATCACATTTCCTAAGAATGACTTGTTCTGTGTATGTAATTTTTTTATGAAGTGTTTGGAAGCTGCACTTTAAAGATACAAGAAAATTACTGCTATCTTTTTTTACTGTTATTTTAATAAATCACCATTGCCACACTGTTCGAGATATTACCATTTTTAATAATTATTTTAATGATCTATAAGCATTTGTGAAATATTTTGCCTGCATTACAGCTTAGTCTTCATCTGTGAGCTGAACTGTTTTACTGTTACATTCATGAGATGATGTAAATTCAGATGAATATCATGTCAGAGGGTGTCAGAGTTCAGTATCAAATTACAGTCAAATTATTATTTGCAGCACAAAAAATTATAAGACCACGTGTATGTATCTTTAGATTTTTTTATGTTGTAATTAACATAATTATTAACCTAATTATATAAAATGATGTTATCAGTGCCCTACAAATTAACTGGTTCTTGGATTTTTATATTTTTTTGTCCCTAAGACTGACAGAAAAAGATAAGGCCTAGGAAATTTCTTAAGCTATAATGCAAAAAAAAAAAAAAAAAAAAAAAATTAAATGAATAATTAAATAAATAAATAAAATAAAATAAAAAGAATAATTAAATAAATAAATACTGATTGATTTTTTTCTAGTGATTAAAGAGATGTTTAAAAGTCTCTCTCTCTCTCTGGGTCTCTCTGTCTGTCTCTCTCACCCCCCTCCTCACACTAACACTTAACACAGACTCACCCATCCCCCCACATACACAGAGCCAGTGTGATCAAATGTCTTGATAGTTTATTAATTTTCTGTTATTCATAGACCTTTTGTAAAGTCATGAAACTAATCATACTTCTTCAGAATGACTTGCTCTATGTATGTAAAAAGTTTTGAAGTGTTTGGAAGCTGCACTTTAAAGATAAGAAAAGAACTGCTCTCCTTTTTACTGTAACTTTAACAAATCGCCATTAATACACCGTTCAAGATATCCTAAATCCGTTAGCAATTTAGCATCTTCAGTATATTGGCATCATGTTGACAAAGTTTGGTGTGAACTACTTGTTTCTGCTTGGAGGAGTATCAATTTGTTTACAGCTTGATATTCCCCGAAAATTAAATTAAAAAAAAAAGATAGCTGGCTTCCTGTTGGTCGTAGCTAATGAGTGTAAATTAGAAAGTTGTCCGGCTTGAATAGAACAATTTATGTACCGAGTTTGGTGTCTGTAGCTAAAACTAACCCCCCCATTTTTGACAAAAGGTGGCGCTATAGAGCGCCTCTTCCACGCCCGTTTATGAGCTTTTTCCAGTGTCTAACTATCATTAATACTCATATGTGTGTTGAGTTTCATGACATTCTAAACATGTTATCTGCTTCAAAATCACCAAAAACAAATTTTCAAGTTTGAAACGTTGCCATGGCAACAGTATTATAGATATCAATATTCCCTTCACAGTTTTACATCGGCCGTGCTTTGACATTATTCTGATGAAGTTTGAAGCAAATCGATTAAAAATAAGATGCTGAATTCAAAGCATTTTGAAAATGACACACTTCCTGCTGCCAGTTGGTGGCGCTATAACTTTGACTCCTAATAGTCACATCTATGCGCTCGGCATCAAACAACGAACAAAACCCTGAAGTTTGATCAAAATCAGACAATGTATGTGGATGTTATTAGACGCTTCCTGTCTCTCATTTTTCGCCATAAATTCATCGCCTCGCCACGGGCAAACCGTTCGAGATATCAAAAATATCCTGGCAATTTTGCGTCCCCAATGCCTTGAGATCATGTTCACCGAGTTTGGTGGCAATCGGGTGGTAATCTTCAGAGGAGTATATCAAATTCCAGAGCATGGTTTTTTAAACAGCCCTGAATAGCCGACTTCCTGTTGGGCGGAGCCAATGACATGCAGTGTGAAATTTGTTCGGCTCAATGAGATCTATATGTGTACCGAGTTTTATATGAATACGTGCAAGCATGTGTGAGCTATACATCAAGTTTTCAAACTGTGTTCTAGGGGGCGCCGTAGAGCCCCTGTGCCGCGCCCGGGTCCCAGCCTCTGTGGCGTCCGGACGCCAACAGATTCCAACGTGCGTGCGAATTTTCAAGAGTTTTTGAGCATGTTAAGGCCCCCAAAAGTACCCGGATGGTTGAATAAAAAAAAAAAAAAAAAAAAAAAAAAAATAATCCTTTGGAAATCAATAGGGCCCTAAATAATCCTTTGGAAATCAATAGGGCCCTGCGCCTTACTGGCTTGGGCCCTAATAATCCTTTGGAAATCAATAGGGCCCTGCGCCTTACTGGCTTGGGCCCTAAATATAGCTGCAAGCAGCGATGGTGGGCCCAAGCTGTCAGTGCAACCGCCATGCCGGTGGCATCACGAAAAAGGGGAACAGCGAGCACATGCATTTACAGTAACCCTCTGGCAGTCTGGTTTTAATTGATACAGCAATTAAAGGGTTAATCCAAACCATCAAGACTGTGAAAGACTGTTACTTTAATAAATTGTCACGGCAACAACGTTCAAGATATCCAAAATCCGTTTACAAATTTAAGTTCCTGAATGTTTTGGCATCATGTAGACAAAGTTTGGTGTGTATAGTATAATGCTCCTCTGAGGAGTATGCATTAATTCACACCCATATTTTTCCAAATATCCACATTCAAATCAAAATAGCCGACTTCCTTTTGGGTGTAGCTAATGACTGTAAATTAGAAGGTTGTCCAGCTTGATGAGACCAAAATATGTACCAAGTTTGGTGACTAGATAAAACTAACCCCCCAAGTTTTCTGAAAAGGTGGCGCTATGCAGTGCCTCTTCCACGCCCTTTTATGAGCTTTTGCCAGTGTCTATCTATCATTAATACTGATATGTGTGTTGAGTTTCATGAAAATCTAAGCATGTTATCCGCCTCAAAATCACCGAAAAGAATATTCAAGTTTGACACGTTGCCATGGCAACAGTATTTTAGATATCAATATTCCCTCAACAGTTTTACATTGGCCGTGTTTTGACATTATTCTGATGTAGTTTGAAACAAATCGAGTAAAAGTAAAATGCTGAATTCAAAGCATTTTGAAAATGACACACTTCCTGCTGCCAGATGGTGGCGCTATAACTTTGACTTCTGATAGTCACATCTATGCGATCGCCATCATACACCGAACAAACCCCTGAAGTTTGATCAAAATCAGACAATGTAGGTGGAGATGGTAGGTTTAGGTGTATGTAAGGTGGGAGGAGTGATCCAGCCACACCCCCTGGATCTTGTGTTCTGCAGTGAGGACCATCTCTGGAAATCCCTGACTAGAGGGGTGGTTTAACACAAGGGGTAGCACTGGGCACGTAGCTAGACCCAGAGGGCGGGCTGTCATTAAACGTCAAAATTTGTTTGGCTGATGATTCTGTCACTAATGCTCGTAACAAATCAGATGTGACGTCTTTCAACAAAAGGGTAGCACTATCTGTAGTGCTGGCCTCAGACTTTTTTTATGTAGGATATTCCAGTTCAACCTCAACTAAACTAATCATAGGCAATTTTGTAGACATTACAAAAATGAAAATGATACCCAAATAATCAATAAAAACATTTTTTCACACTATTTTATTTTTTTTATAGGGCCAGCAGAGAAGGCCCTGCTGCCCCTGACTGCCCAGATTAAAAGACTCATTTATCTCCCAAACAGAAAAGTTAAACAAACACAACACAGAGGGATACAGAACACAAATATTTTTTTCAAGATGCAAAAAATGAAACCCTACAACTGTACACTTGATAAAAAATGAAATATAAACCTCTGAAATTTCATTGTAAAAAATAAAATAAAATAAAAAATTCAAGTGTACAGTTTCATTTTTTGTATCTTGATAAAAATATGTATGTGTTGTATCCCTCTGTGTTGTGTTTGTTTATTTTTTGTGTTGGGAAGATAACTGAGCCTTTAAATCTCCTTTGTAATAGATATGCCTAATAAGTAAAGAACAAGGCATTTATAGCTGTATTTATAAACTACTTACTAATGAATATTAATATTGGGGCAATGCTTTATAAAGGATGAACTAACTATTTACTAATGCTTACCTAATGATTCATAGTGTGCAATCATTATGAAGTGTTACCTCTCTCTCTCTCTCTCTCTCTCTCTCTCTCCCTCTCTCTCTCTCTCTCTGTCTCTCTCCCTCTCCCTCACCCACCCCCTCATCCAGCTCCTCACTTCCACACTCAACACACAGAGACACACCCATCCACACACACACACACACACACATACACATACACACACAGTGCACACAGATCAGTTGACTGCTAGATTTTTTAATTTTCTGTTATTCATAGACCTTTTGTAAAGTCATGAAACTAACCATACTTCTTCAGAATGACTTGCTCTATGTATGTAAAAAGTGTTGAAGTGTTTGGAAGCTGCACTTTAAAGATATAAGAAAATAACTGCTCTCTTTATTATTGTAACTTTAATAAACTTTAACAAATTAACTGGTTCTTGGATTTTTATTTTTATTTATTTTTTGTCCCCAAGACTGACAGAAAAAGATAAGGCGTAGGAGATTTCTTAAGCTATAATACAAAAAAAAAGAAAAAAAAAAGAATAATTAAATAAATAAAATAAAATAAAACGAATAATTAAATAAATAAATACTGAATGATTTTTTTCTAGTGATTAAAGAGATGTTTAAAAGTCTCTCTCTCTCTCTCTGTGTCTCTCTCTCTCTCTGTCTCTCTCTGTGTCTCTCTCTCTCTGTCTCTCTCTCTCTCTCTGTCTCTCTCTGTGTCTCTCTCTCTGTCTCTCTCACCCACCTCCTAACACTCACACTTAACACATAGACTCGCCCATCCCCCCACATACACAGAGCCAGTGTGATCAAATGTCTTGATAGTTTATTAATTTTCTGTTATTCATAGACCTTTTGTAAAGTCATGAAACTAACCATACTTCTTCAGAATGACTTGCTCTATGTATGTAAAAAGTTTTGAAGTGTTTGGAAGCTGCACTTTAAAGATATAAGAAAATAACTGCTCTTTTTTACTGTAACTTTAACAAATCGCCATTAATACACCGTTCAAGATATCCTAAATCCGTTAGCAATTTAGCATCTTCAGTATATTGGTATCATGTTGACAAAGTTTGGTGTGAACTACTTGTTTCTGCTTGGAGGAGTATGAATTTATTTACAGCTTGATATTCCCCGTAAATGACATTAAAAAAAGATAGCCGGCTTCCTGTTGGTCGTAGCTAATGAGTGTAAATTAGAAAGTTGTCCGGCTTGATTAGAAAAATTTATGTACCGAGTTTGGTGTCTGTAGCTAAAACTAACCCCCCCATTTTGACAAAAGGTGGCGCTATAGAGCGCCTCTTCCACGCACGTTTATGAGCTTTTTCCAGTGTCTAACTATCATTAATACTCATATGTGTGTTGAGTTTCATGACATTCTAAACATGTTATCTGCTTCAAAATCACCAGAAACAAATTTTCAAGTTTGACACGTTGCCATGGCAACAGTATTTTAGATATCAATATTCAATAAAAAAATAAAAAAAAAAAAAAAATAATCCTTAGGAAATCAATAGGGCCCTGCGCCTTACTGGCTTGGGCCCTAAATATAGCTGCAAGCAGCGATGGCGGGCCCAAGCTGTCAGTGCAACCGCCACGCCGGTGGCATCAAGAAAAAGGGGCACAGCGAGCACATGCATTTACAGTAACCCTCTGGCAGTCTGGTTTTAATTGATACAGCAATTAAAGGGTTAATCCAAACCATCAAGACTGTGAAAGACTGTTACTTTAATAAATCGTCACGGCAACACCGTTCAAGATATCCAAAATCCGTTTACAATTTATGTTCCTCAATGTTTTGGCATCATGTAGACAAAGTTTGGTGTGTATAGTATAATGCTCCTCTGAGGAGTATGCATTAATTCACACCCATATTTTTCCAAATATCCACATTCAAATCAAAATAGCCGACTTCCTGTTGGTTGTAGCTAATGACTGTAAATTAGAAGGTTGTCCAGCTTGATGATACCAATATATGTACCAAGTTTGGTGACTGTAGCTAAAACTAACCCCCCAAGTTTTCTGAAAAGGTGGCGCTATGCAGTGCCTCTTCCACGCCCTTTTATGAGCTTTTGCCAGTGTCTGTCTATCATTAATACTGATATGTGTGTTGAGTTTCATGAAATTCTAATTATTATTTGCAGCACAAAAATTTATAAGACCACGTGTATTTATCTTTAATTTTTTTTTATGTTGTAATTAACAATTATTAACCTATTTATATAAAATTATGTTGTCAGTGCCCTACAAATTAACTGATTCTAGGATTGTTTTGTCTGTAAAACTAACAGAAAAGGATAAGGCCTAAGAGATTTCTTAAGCTGTAATGCAAAAAAATAAAACATAGTAAATAAATGAATAAGTGCTGATTGTTTTTTTTTCAAGTGATTAAAGAGTTTAAAAGTCTCTCTCTCTCTCTCTCAATTCAATTCAATTCAATATATGCTTTATTGGCATGACAATTGTTACAATGTATTGCCAAAGCATAGTGTTTACATTAAATATAGAACAAATATGTATTTAAAAATAAAATAAATAATAATTAAAAATAAATAAATAAATATATAAACACATGCATGTATATATAATTAAACAAAATAGAACAAATCAATTCTACGAATTCTTGAATTCTATGAACAATTTAAAATTTAGTGTGGTGTGTGTGTGTGTTTGTGTTTGTGTGTGTGTGTGTGGGCGCATCACTGATTTGTTGACTCCTCCCTCTTTTTGTGACAGGCGTCAATGTATCTTGCTGCTAGTAAGATACAATCTTGTTTTTCATCTAATAAATATTGAAGTTGTGTTTTCTTGTTTAACATTTTGAAGTCAGGGTAAAGTATTTCAAATTTAAGATAAAATTTATTTCTAATTTCTTCATAGAAGCTGGTAAGGAAGTGTTGCTCTGTCTCCACTTCTCCATGGGTACAGTATGGGCAGATGCGGCTCTCTCTGGGCAGCCAGTGCTGTCGATATCTGCCCGTCTCTATAGTCAGAGTATGACCGCTCAGTCTGTACCTCGTCATTTGTCTTCTTAATTTACAGTCTTTTCACTGTACTCAGATATTCTGCAGTTGTGTAATCTCTATTTAGGGTCAAATAACATTCAAGTTTACTTTGTTTTTCTGTTGTTTCATTCCAATAGGTTAGATCATTTTCTTTTAGTGTTTTTATAATTTGGGTGGGCAGAATTTTGTGGATGGGTGTTTCAGTGTCCTGATGCTGGATGTTGTTAGTCATGTTAGTTTGTGTTTGCAGCTTCAGGACCCTCTCTCTCTCTTTTCAGGTTCTCTCTCTCTCTCTCTCTCGCTCTCTCTCTCTCTCTCTCTCTCTCTCTCTCAGTGTCACCCTGACTCTGAACACACACACACACACACACACACCCATCCCCCCACACAGACAGAAGGAGAGTGACATCAAAAGTCTGATAGTTTTAAAATTTTCTGCTATCCATAGTGTATTGTATATTCATGAAATTAATCACATTTCCTAAGAATGACTTGTTCTGTGTATGTAATTTTTTATGAAGTGTTTGGAAGCTGCACTTTAAAGATACAAGAAAATTACTGCTATCTTTTTTTACTGTTATTTTAATAAATCACCATTGCCACACTCTTCAAGATATTACCATTTTTAATAATTATTTTAATGATCTATAAGCATTTGTGAAATATTTTGCCTGCATTACAGCTTAGTCTTCATCTGTGAGCTGAACTGTTTTACTGTTACATTCATGAGATGATGTAAATTCAGATGAATATCATGTCAGAGGGTGTCATAGTTCAGTGTCAAATTATTATTTGCAGCACAAAAATTTATAAGACCACGTGTATGTATCTTTAGATTTTTTTATGTTGTAATTAACATAATAATTAACCTAATTATATAAAATTATGTTGTCAGAGCCCTAAAAATTAACTGGTTCTTGGATTTTTATTTTTAATTATTTTTGGTCCCCAAGACTGACAGAAAAAGATAAGGCGTAGGAGATTTCTTAAGCTATAATGCAAAAAAAAAAAAAAAAAAAAAAAATAAAATAAAATAAAATGAATAATTAAATAAATAAATGAATAAAATAAAATAAAACGAATAATTAAATAAATAAATACTGAATGATTTTTTTCTAGTGATTAAAGAGATGTTTAAAAGTCTCTCTCTCTCTGTGTCTCTCTCTCTCTCACCCACCTCCTCACAGCTCACACTCACACTTAACACACAGACTCACCCATCCCCCCACATACACAGAGCCAGTGTGATCAAATGTCTTGATAGTTTATTCATTTTCTGTTATTCATAGACCTTTTGTAAAGTCATGAAACTAACCATACTTCTTCAGAATGACTTGCTCTATGTATGTAAAAAGTTTTGAAGTGTTTGGAAGCTGCACTTTAAAGATATAAGAAAATAACTGCTCTTTTTACTGTAACTTTAACAAATCGCCATTAATACACCGTTCAAGATATCCTAAATCCGTTAGCAATTTAGCATCTTCAGTATATTGACATCATGTTGACAAAGTTTGGTGTGAACTACTTGTTTCTGCTCGGAGGAGTATGGATTTATTTACAGCTTGATATTCCCAGAAAATGACATTAAAAAAAAGATAGCCGGCTTCCTGTTGGTCGTAGCTAATGAGTGTAAATTAGAAAGTTGTCCGGCTTGATTAGAACAATTTACGTACCAAGTTTGGTGTATTTAGCTAAATCTAACCCCCCCACTTTTGACAAAAGGTGGCGCTATAGAGTGCCTCTTCCACGCCCGTTTATGAGCTTTTTCCAGTGTCTAGATAACATTAATACTCATATGTGTGTTGAGTTTCATGACATTCTAAACATGTTATCTGCTTCAAAATCACCAGAAACAAATTTTCAAGTTTGAAACGTTGCCATGGCAACAGTATTATAGATATCAATATTCCCTTCACAGTTTTACATAGTCCGTGCTTTGACATTATTCTGATGAAGTTTGAAGCAAATCGATTAAAAATAAGATGCTGAATTCAAAGCATTTTGAAAATGACACACTTCCTGCTGCCAGTTGGTGGCGCTATAACTTTGACTCCTAATAGTCACATCTATGCGCTCGGCATCAAACAACGAACAAAACCCTGAAGTTTGATCAAAATCAGACAATGTATATGTATGTTATTAGACGCTTCCTGTCTCTCATTTTTCGCCATAAATTCATCGCCTCGCCACGGGCAAACCGTTCGAGATATCAAAAATATCCTGGCAATTTTGCGTCCCCAATGTCTTGAGATCATGTTCACCGAGTTTGGTGGCAATCGGGTGGTAATCTTCAGAGGAGTATATCAAATTCCAGAGCATGGTTTTTTAAACAGCCCTGAATAGCCGACTTCCTGTTGGGCGGAGCCTATGACATGCAGTGTGAAAGTTGTTCGGCTCAATGAGATCTATATGTGTACCGAGTTTTATATGAATACGTGCAAGCATGTGTGAGCTATACATCAAGTTTTCAAACTGTGTTCTAGGGGGCGCCGTAGAGCCCCTGTGCCACGCCCGGGTCCCAGCCTCTGTGGCGTCCGGACGCCAACAGATTCCAACGTGCGTGCGAATTTTCAAGAGTTTTTGAGCACGTTAAGACCCCCAAAAGTTGCCGGATGGTTGAATAAAAAAAAAAAATAAAAAAAAAATAAATAAATAAATATAGCTGCAAGCAGCGATGGTGGGCCCAAGCTGTCAGTGCAACCGCCACCCCGGTAGCATCAAGAAAAATGGGCACAGCGAGCACATGCAGTAACCCTCTGGCAGTCTGGTTTTAATTGATACAGCAATTAAAGGGTTAATCAAAACCATCAAGACTGTGAAAGACTGTTACTTTAATAAATCGTCACAGCAACACCGTTCAAGATATCCAAAATCCGTTTACAATTTAAGTTACTCAATGTTTTGGCATCATGTAGACAAAGTTTGGTGTGTATAGTATAATGCTCCTCTGAGGAGTATGCATTAATTCACACCCATATTTTTCCAAGTATCCACATTCAAATCAAAATAGCCGACTTCCTGTTGGTTGTAGCTAATGACTGTAAATTAGAAGGTTGTCCAGCTTGATGAGACCAATATATGTACCAGTTTTGGTGACTGTAGCTAAAACTAACCCCCCAAGTTTTCTGAAAAGGTGGCGCTATGCAGTGCCTCTTCCACGCCCTTTTATGAGCTTTTGCCAGTGTCTGTCTATCATTAATACTGATATGTGTGTTGAGTTTCATGAAATTCTAATTATTATTTGCAGCACAAAAATTTATAAGACCACGTGTATTTATCTTTAGATTTTTTTTATGTTGTAATTAACAATTATTAACCTATTTATATAAAATTATGTTGTCAGTGCCCTACAAATGAACTGATTCTAGGATTTTTTTGTCTGTAAAACTGACAGAAAAGGATAAGGCCTAAGAGATTTCTTAAGCTGTAATGCAAAAAAATAAAACAGTAAATAAATGAATAAGTGCTGATTGTTTTTTTTTCAAGTGATTAAAGAGATGTTTAAAAGTCTCTCTCTCTCTCTCTCTCTCTCTCTCTCTCTCTCTCTCAATTCAATTCAATTCAATATGTGCTTTATTGGCATGACAATTGTTACAATGTATTGCCAAAGCATAGTGTTTACATTAAATATAGAACAAATATGTATTTAAAAAATAAAATAAATAATAATTAAAAATAAATAAATAAATAAATATATAAACACATGCATGTATATATAATTAAACAAAATAGAACAAATCAATTCTACGAATTCTAGAATTCTATGAACAATTTAAAATTTAGTGTGGTGTGTGTGTGTGTGTGTGTGTGTGTGTGTGTGTGTGTTTGTGTTTGTTTGTGTGTGTGTGTGTGTGGGCGCATCACTGATTTGTTGACTCCTCCCTCTTTTTGTGACAGGCGTCAATGTATCTTGCTGCTAGTAAGATACAATCTTGTTTTTCATCTAATAAATATTGAAGTTGTGTTTTCTTGTTTAACATTTTGAAGTCAGGGTAAAGTATTTCCAATTTAAGATAACATTTCTTTCTAATTTCTTCATAGCAGCTGGTAAGGAAGTGTTGCTCTGTCTCCACTTCTCCATGGGTACAGTATGGGCAGATGCGGCTCTCTCTGGGCAGCCAGTGCTGTCGATATCTGCCCATCTCTATAGTCAGAGTATGACCGCTCAGTCTGTACCTCGTCATTTGTCTTCTTAATTTACAGTCTTTCACTGTACTCAGATATTCTGCAGTTGTGTAATCTCTATTTAGGGTCAAATTTAATTATTATTTATTTATAAAATAAATAATAATTAAAAATAAATAAATAAATATATAAACACATGCATGTATATATAATTAAACAAAATAGAACAAATCAATTCTACGAATTCTAGAATTCTATGAACAATTTAAAATTTAGTGTAGTGTGTGTGTGTTTGTGTGTGTGTGTGTGGGCGCATCACTGATTTGTTGACTCCTCCCTCTTTTTGTGACAGGCGTCAATGTATCTTGCTGCTAGTAAGATACAATCTTGTTTTTCATCTAATAAATATTGAAGTTGTGTTTTCTTGTTTAACATTTTGAAGTCAGGGTAAAGTATTTCCAATTTAAGATAACATTTCTTTCTAATTTCTTCATAGCAGGTGGTAAGGAAGTGTTGCTCTGTCTCCACTTCTCCATGGGTACAGTATGGGCAGATGCGGCTCTCTCTGGGCAGCCAGTGCTGTCGATATCTGCCCATCTCTATAGTCAGAGTATGACCGCTCAGTCTGTACCTCGTCATTTGTCTTCTTAATTTACAGTCTTTCACTGTACTCAGATATTCTGCAGTTGTGTAATCTCTATTTAGGGTCACATAACATTCAAGTTTACTTTGTTTTTCTGTTGTTTCATTCCAATAGGTTAGATCATTTTCTTTTAGTGTTTTTATAATTTGGGTGGGCAGAATTTTGTGGATGGGTGTTTCAGTGTCCTGATGCTGGAGGTCTGTTAGTCATGTTAGTTTATGTTTGCAGCTTCAGGACACTCTCTCTCTCTCTCTCTCTCTCTCTCTCTCTCTCAGTGTCACCCTGACTCTGAACACACACACACACACACACACACATCCCCCCACACAGACAGAAGGAGAGTGACATCAAAAGTCTGATAGTTTTAAAATTTTCTGCTATCCATAGTGTATTGTATATTCATGAAATTAATCACATTTCCTAAGAATGACTTGTTCTGTGTATGTAATTTTTTATGAAGTGTTTGGAAGCTGCACTTTAAAGATACAAGAAAATTACTGCTATCTTTTTTTACTGTTATTTTAATAAATCACCATTGCCACACTGTTCGAGATATTACCATTTTTAATAATTATTTTAATGATCTATAAGCATTTGTGAAATATTTTGCCTGCATTACAGCTTAGTCTTCATCTGTGAGCTGAACTGTTTTACTGTTACATTCATGAGATGATGTAAATTCAGATGAATATCATGTCAGAGGGTGTCATAGTTCAGTATCAAATTACTGTCAAATTATTATTTGCAGCACAAAAAATTATAAGACCACGTGTATGTATCTTTAGATTTTTTTATGTTGTAATTAACATAATTATTAACCTAATTATATAAAATGATGTTATCAGTGCCCTACAAATTAACTGGTTCTTGGATTTTTATATTTTTTTGTCCCTAAGACTGACAGAAAAAAATAAGGCCTAGGAAAAGCTATAATGCAAAAAAAAAAAAAAAAAAAAAAAAATTAAAAAATAAAATAAAATGAATAATTAAATAAATAAAATAAAATAAAAAGAATAATTAAATAAATAAATACTGATTGATTTTTTTCTAGTGATTAAAGAGATGTTTAAAAGTCTCTCTCTCTTTCTGGGTCTCTCTGTCTGTCTCTCTCAACCCCCTCCTCACACTAACACTTAACACACAGACTCACCCATCCCCCCACATACACAGAGCCAGTGTGATCAAATGTCTTGATAGTTTATTAATTTTCTGTTATTCATAGACCTTTTGTAAAGTCATGAAACTAATCATACTTCTTCAGAATGACTTGCTCTATGTATGTAAAAAGTTTTGAAGTGTTTGGAAGCTGCACTTTAAAGATAAGAAAAGAACTGCTCTCTTTTTTACTGTAACTTTAACAAATCGCCATTAATACACCGTTCAAGATATCCTAAATCCGTTAGCAATTTAGCATCTTCAGTATATTGGCATCATGTTGACAAAGTTTGGTGTGAACTACTTGTTTGTGCTTGGAGGAGTATCAATTTATTTACAGCTTGATATTCCCCGAAAATTAAATAATAAAAAAAGATAGCTGGCTTCCTGTTGGTTGTAGCTAATGAGTGTAAATTAGAAAGTTGTCCGGCTTGAATAGAACAATTTATGTACCGAGTTTGGTGTCTGTAGCTAAAACTAACCCCCCCATTTTTGACAAAAGGTGGCGCTATAGAGCGCCTCTTCCACACCCGTTTATGAGCTTTTTCCAGTGTCTAACTATCATTAATACTCATATGTGTGTTGAGTTTCATGACATTCTAAACATGTTATCTGCTTCAAAATCACCAGAAACAAATTTTCAAGTTTGAAACGTTGCCATGGCAACAGTATTATAGATATCAATATTCCCTTCACAGTTTTACATCGGCCGTGCTTTGACATTATTCTGATGAAGTTTGAAGCAAATCGATTAAAAATAAGATGCTGAATTCAAAGCATTTTGAAAATGACACACTTCCTGCTGCCAGTTGGTGGCGCTATAACTTTGACTCCTAATAGTCACATCTATGCGCTCGGCATCAAACAACGAACAAAACCCTGAAGTTTGATCAAAATCAGACAATGTATGTGGATGTTATTAGACGCTTCCTGTCTCTCATTTTTCGCCATAAATTCATCGCCTCGCCACGGGCAAACCGTTCGTAATATCAAAAATATCCTGGCAATTTTGCGTCCCCAATGTCTTGAGATCATGTTCACCGAGTTTGGTGGCAATCGGGTGGTAATCTTCAGAGGAGTATATCAAATTCCAGAGCATGGTTTTTTAAACAGCCCTGAATAGCCGACTTCCTGTTGGGCGGAGCCTATGACATGCAGTGTGAAATTTGTTCGGCTCAATGAGATCTATATGTGTACCGAGTTTCATATGAATACGTGCAAGCATGTGTGAGCTATACATCAAGTTTTCAAACTGTGTTCTAGGGGGCGCCGTAGAGCCCCTGTGCCGCGCCCGGGTCCCAGCCTCTGTGGCGTCCGGACGCCAACAGATTCCAACGTGCGTGCGAATTTTCAAGAGTTTTTGAGCACGTTAAGACCCCCAAAAGTTGCCGGATGGTTGAATAAAAAAAAAAAAAATAAAATAAATAAATAAATAATAATCCTTTGGAAATCAATAGGGCCCTGCGCCTTACTGGCTTGGGCCCTAATAATAATCCTTTGGAAATCATTAGGGCCCTGCGCCTTACTGGCTTGGGCCCTAATAATCCTTAGAAGAACAAGAGGGCCCTGCGCCTTACTGGCTTGGGCCCTAATAATAATCCTTAGAAGAACAAGAGGGCCCTGCGCCTTACTGGCTTGGGCCCTAATAATCCTTTGGAAATCAATAGGGCCCTGCGCCTTACTGGCTTGGGCCCTAATAAAACAATAGTTCAGAATAGTGCCCTCTGGTGGCTATCAAGGGCATAGCAGCTGCTGACTGTGACAGGATGAGCAGGACAGTACACTGATTTTATTTTATAAAAGTTCCATTGAAATCTAAATGGACAGGTATATTACTCGCTGTAATTATTAAAACATTATTTGAAGCAACCATTGTTTGTACAATTTGTCCAATGTACTCAAGTTTGGCATTCTTTTGTTTTTGTTTTAAATAATTTATTTTCAGGAGATGCAGCTATTGGCAAAGGAGTCAACCGTCATGTTTTGTCAGTGATTATGCAGAAACTGAAGACTTTAAATTTGGTTATGTAACTGGATGTTATTCTGACACACACACACACCAGAGATGTTAACTCGAGTCTGCGACTTGGACTCGAGTCGCACTTTAGTCGCATAAATAAAGACTTGGGACTTGACTTGGACTCGTGAACAGCTGACTCGAGACTTGACTTGGACTCGTGACTTATGAGACTCGTAAAAAACGCAAGTCATGTGGTATAGGAGTTTATATGAATGTATCTCTGAGGGAAACTGGTTGTCTAAAAAAAAGTTTAGATGGTATTTTCTTTTCATCTTGCCTCCATATAATGCATATTAAAGTAGTGTTCATAACCACAGCTCTGCTTTGTTTACAGCGGCAACCAAAGAAACTATGTTTAATTGATGTTCAAGCGCCACCTGCTGGCAGAGAGTGAATCTGGATTAATTCAGCCTGTCTTTTCTGTCTGCTGGTTTGTTTCGTACAGATGTTTTATGTAGAGTAGTTTCACAAAACTAAAGTCAGACCATTTTGTTTTTGCTTCAAATTTCGAAATTATACAATCCAATTTAGATGAAAAACTGCTCATGCTGGATGTATGCAGCCTCTTTGTTTGGATTGTGTTGTTTAAAATACAGTGGTTGCCTAAATTGAGTTCAATTTCAGTTTCATAAATTGAAAAAGAGCACAGACAAAGCCTTAGTTTGTTTATATGAGATTTATTTAATTTGTGTAATTCATTTGATTAATTGGGGTTTGTTTTAAAATTTAGTTTTGTTGTTTGACATATTTCAATTTTACAAAGAAATGTGCAGCATTTTATCTGACAATTAATAAATGGAAACCTTTTCATTTCTTTGTCTTAAATTTTGTTAAAGTTTTTTTTTTGTATTTCAAAACTGATTTAGCCTCAATAACTAGCTGAAAGAACTGTTGCTAATAAATAGAACAAAGACTTGAGACGTGACTTGGACTCCGCTTTAAAGACTTGAGACTTGACTTAGACTTGACCTCAAAGACTTGAGACTTGACTTAGGCTTGACCTCAAAGACTTGAGACTCGACTTAGACTTGACCTCAGAGACTTGAGACTTGACTTGGACTTGGACCTTAGAGACTTGTGAACATGTCTGACACACACACACACACACACACACACACACACACACACACAAATACTTAATCACATTGCTCCTATTAAACAAAACTGCTGAATCATCACAAACCTGCCTAAACATCAAGCTCAATCTTTTTTGACTCTTCTTTTGTCATGTTAATACTAAAAACTTTGCTTAAATATTAAATAGATTTTCTGTTATTAAATATATGATGAAAATACTGTACAGTATAAGGCAAAGAGGATATTAAAGCAGATGCTGACTTAGATGGAAAGGAAATTACAGGAAAAAAAGAGAAACTTTTAATGTTGACCTTTGCTTGGAAATATAAAACATTTTAGAATAGTTTGAATATTAGATACGCCTTACCAACAAACCAAGAAAAAGCTTGACTACCTTTACATTAATTAACTAAATAACATTTTCTGGTTAGTTTAACTTCCTATTTGTCGAAGCAATTAAAGCACTGCTCTGAGAATGATGGTCTGCGCCACTAGAGGGAGCGCAATTGTTTTTATAGAGATGTTAATATCAGCTGACTGTAACGAAAGTGAAAGAAAAGAAAATAAGTAGCTTCATTGCAAGGCTTTAAACACTGCGTAGGTAAACGGCCGCTTATTTTGTGGTAAGTTCAGAACATATTCTTCTTGTAACCACATAGTCATATGCAAAATGAGCTGCTATTTGTGTTTTTATGGAATTTCATACCCGAATTTGACTGCTTAACCGCTCTGACCAAAATAGCAGAAACACCAACAAATAGAGTTTAAAGGGACTGCTCATTATTTTTTACTCACTCTGGTGTTGTTCTAATGTTGTCTGCCCTTTTTTCTTTTTTTTACCTATGAGACAATACATTCCAAGTGTTCCGGGGGGTATACAGTTTAGTGTAAACTAAAATTTTAGTAAATAATGACTGCAATGTAATTTTGATGTGAACTATCCTTTTAAGTAGATTACTTTATGTTAGGTCACACCAAGAATGATAAATGAACAATATCACATGTGATATCGCTCTATATTAGCATGATACCATGCTAATATAGAGGGATGTCGCATGACTACAAGTGTGATATTGCATTCATACAACAGTTCGACAACACAATTATGTAAATAAGAAACAACCACGGGAGTGTCTTAAAAAACTTTTGTGTGTGGAAATACTTCCTTCCGCCATGGATTCAAATCTCAAGTTGACAGTTGAACATGAGCACAAGCCTCTGTTACTAATTCGAAAATGTCTCCAGTGGGCTGTTTCATAAACAAGTTTACCAAATAAACCAGGTTTATTTCAGTTAGTCTGACTTATTGTCACTTGATTTGGTTCAAAATAAGCCAGACTAACTGAAATAAGCCTGGCTTATTTGGTAAACTTGTTTCATGAAACAGCCCCCAGGTTACATTCCTTTTCAAGATAGTCTCTCAACGTTGCGTACAGGTAGCTGACACTATAGGGCAGGTTCCCCAAATCTTTCCCTGGAGGTCCAATCTGCTGCAGAGTTTAGCTCCAGCCCTGATCAAACTCACCTACTTGGAAGACACTGATTAGCATGCTCAGGTGTGTTTGATTAGGGTTAGAGCTAAACTCTGCAGGAGTGGGCCAGATTTGAGGATGCCTGCTATAGGGTAATCTGCAATTCCAAGCAAATGTCAACCTTACCATGAAAAAAATAAAGTTTTTACCAAAAGAACAAAACCCTGTTTAACTTGTGAGTTCAGGTCTGTATTTTACTGCATCAACGTGCTTTAATAGAAATGTGAAGGAAATCGCTATGTTTATCCACCACATATGAGGGGTGCACCTAAAGTAAAATATGTTTTCATTCGACTGTATTTCATGTTTTCAAATGAGAGATCAAAGACTGCCCATTTTTTTAATTTATGTCAACAGTATTTTGTAGAAAGATGGAGGCCTGTCTGAAAAGTAAATAAACTAAATTTGTCTAAACAGCAATGATTCTTGGATTTATGGGCTAGATTTATGAGGTCAGGACGCTTCAGCCCTGTGTCACGTCCGTAACGTTTTAAAGATTAAGTTTTTATCATACAGTAATTATTAATGCAGTTAGCTTGAAACTTTCTGTACAAAGCCAACTTATGGCCACACTAATTATGATCAACAGCTCATCTCCATTATTTGCTCTTATCAACCATAATATTGCATTACGGACGTGACCGTTACTTACGCTTCATATTAAATCATATGCATACTGGCACGCATGTTTACCACGTTGCTGATGACTGATAGCCTGTGTATGGCTATACTGCTGTGATCTGTTTCAGGCTTTCCATAACATAACATTTTAGAAATTAATTCATTGTAACATTTCAGAAATTGCATTCTCAACGAGAACATCGCAGAGCTTTAGACTGCTTTTGTTGAAATGCACAGGCGGACTGAGGGAAAAATCGCCAAAACTATTTTAAATGTCATATAATGTTCATTATCAATATTATTATCTTATTTAAACCTTTTATGTGTTTAAAACAAATTTGTGTAGCTATCTGCGTTGCATTTATGCAGAGAGCAATTTTTTGCATGTTTGGCATGCGCATGCGGAGTGCGACGCACAAGAGATGTGCTGTGGGGTTACATCATTCTTATTTGTCTAAATATTTTTTTCTTCATTACAAATCTTGTTTGGTTTTATTTTGTGTCATTGCATGTTAAAAATAATTCACTATTTTATGCAGATGCAAAATACTAGACTGCGAATAAGATTAGGTACAGTTTCACATTTATAAATATTTGTACAATACATTCAGCATATTTAACAACCTGTTTTGTATCTTTATTTAATGCATACGCGATTTATTAAAACAAGTTTATGAGAGTCATTAAAACAAGTTTATGACTTCGACATATCTTGATCAACAGCAACTAATGATCAAGGAATTGGAGCGGCATCAGCCCATTAGATCTTTTTAAAAGTCAAATATAGCCTTCAATTTATAGGTTATAACTGCATCTGTCATGTAGATTGGTGAATATTTATTTAAATGTGGATTCCAAACTCTAGCATTAACCTATATAAATGTGCTACATTTTGGCCCGTATTTAAGTGTTTGTGCGGAATATTAATGCGCATGCCTGACAGGGAGGCAGGCGCTCATGCGATCACTTGCATTTTTTTCTGATAATGAAGTAACTTTAAAGTCAGTTCGAAACTGATTTTATGTAAATTCATAATAAAACAAAACGTTGTAATTTTGTAAAATAATTAAAACAAACAGGATATGCTTTTTGCCGTCTTTCTCTGAACTTGAGCACGTCTCAAAAAAGAACCAAAACTCAGCGTGTCTCACATAGGCTACAAGAGAAATATAGCTATAGAAAGCTTGAAATGCATACTTTTAAACGAACCAATTAAAAACGAAATGAAATTCTCCCTGATTATGTAATCTGTATGAAGGTTCCATTTATCTCTAAAGGCACATCCAGTAGGCTACTGTGGAGACGAGTGTCAGCACTGAATTTAATCTTGCAGCCGACAAGAAAACATTAGTTTATTAATAAATAATTAAAATGTCTAATTTTTCTATACATTAATAATCATTAATTTAATCTACTTTTGTCTGTGCTTTGTGGAAAACTTTATGTGTGTGCTTGAGTGGAATATATTGACCTCATTGGATTATAAGCCTATTGATTTAATATAAATGTTTAATAAACTTAGTTAACTAGTTAACTAGAAAAATCTTTTCAGCCCTATTAAACACCCTCTAGACGTCTCCGTTCTGAAAGTGGAATTTATCAGACTATGGAAACGCATATAAAATGCTTTAAAAACTTTAACAGTCACGGAGAGATGTCACGTCTGTAACATTGATTTTTCCTCTGACACACAAAAACGAAAACGTAAACAAAATTGATATTTTAGGTTTTATAAATGGCCAACCCTTTTGCTTCTGGTTTGTGCATGGTAATTCGCATAAAGTCTACAAAATATGTTGTCTCCCAAAAACTCATGTCTTTTTTTGTCACGTCCGTAACGCATGGGTATTTCCCTCATTTAAAACATATAACAGGTTTATAGACTGAAACGTTTCTGATATCTGGACTCTATGTCAAGAGGTTTAGAAAAATGTAAAGAGATTGTTCAATATATTGGTAAAGAATACAATTTATGAGAATTTATATTTCAGGTTTCGACTGCGAATGTCATGTCCGTAACACTAGAATTGCCCTAATGTGTACATTCATGCCACAAGCAGCAATTGCAGTACATGGTACAACCATTACCCATAAGCACATACCTGGCAACAGCTTCTCACCAGGGCTAACACACAGTTGTGGAGCTTACCAGCCCTAACAGCACACATACAGTACGTCGGGCCGATGATGACCCGACATACAAAATTCAATCGGCAAATTTTTTCTATGGGGATGTCGCTCAGGGAGCGTTTGCGAATCAGGAATACATCGGCGCAACGTCGGCCTCTGATCGCAAATGCTCTCTGGCCGATGTTTGGACGATGCAGCTGTAAATACTGGTCGCTCTGCATGGGCGCTGTTCACCGGTGTTTCGTTACGGACCACCCCTGGCACCCACCGCTGGTTTAATAATAAAACAATACACACCACTCTCAATAACAGTAGCAACTTTATTAATATTTTCATTAAACATATTACATATACAAATACATTTACATTTATCAGATGCTTTGATCAAAAGTGGAGAATTCACAATTATTTGTAGTTTTTTGAAAATTAACCATGATTTTACAACAGTATTTGCATTAAAACCATAGTAAAAACAAAATCAACCATAGTTTTACTACAACAACCGTGGTTTAACTATGACTGTTTCAGTAAAACCATAGTAAAAATAAAATCAACCATAATTTTACTACAATCACCATGGTTTAACTATGACTGTTGCAGTAAAACCATAGTAACTACAAAAATAACCATTAATACAGCATTTGCAGTAAAACCATAGTTACAACATTTAACATGATTTCAAAAACTATGGTTACTATAGTCACGGTTACCTCAGTTTTACTGAAGTATTACTACAATATTACTATAGTAGAATACGGCATCAAAACCATGGTTTGAACTTTTTTTTTTTTTTTTTTAATTAAACGATTACAAAATTCTTATTCTTATTCTTGTCTTATTTTTAAAAAGGTTTATATTTAATGAAAAATTTGCCTTATCTATTATTTATAAGTTTTTTTTTTCCTTCTGACGCCTGAAATAGAGGAATTTTGGTCAATATTGATAATTAAACAATATTTTGCTGAATGTGTTTTTGTGCTGGCACCTTGGCTGGTTTAGGTCTGTCATGGATTAATAAATATGATAATAAAACTGCCAGTAGGTGGCAGCAAGTCCTTGTATTAATAAATGACTTACTGAATCATTCATATCAAACGATCCGTTCAAAACGGCTGATTCAATAGAAACGAAAGAAGTAAGACCATCTGAATGGACCGTTGAATCACTGGCTCACTCGACTCGTTCAAAAACTCGTGCCTCGCGTTTTCAGAACTAAAAAACATATTCGGTGTGATCGGGGCCTTAAACACTGTCCTTCAACATTATTAAAGGGTAAGTTTTATTAAAGAGTAACAATTTTCAATCCATTTTGTATTTTGTACAATGTTGGTAACATATGTTAAAGAACAATGTTTATTCTTTCTCAGAGATACCCAGTTTATTTGTCCGCAAAACTGATGCAAAACAGCATTTTTTTTTTCATTTTGACGCTGCAAAAAGTGTCTTTTTGTAATTTTGTCAAAACTCATTTCATTTTCCATCATCCTGCGGAGTGTTGCTTACAAATACAAGGGGACATATAAGTACACATAACTATTGGTAAATATTGGTCATTTACAAATATTAGAGACATTGCAATAATACAAAGCGGGTTGAAAATCGTCAAACTTACCCTTATAGGCAATATAAGGATAATATTTGTCAGTTTTGTATGGCCATTTACAGCTGCCATCATCTGAAGTCTTTATGAGTGTTGGTGTCATCTGAAGTCTTCACAAGTGAGTTTGGATCCAATCTGGAACTGGTGTAATCTCTAGTAACCTTGAGATGGGCATCCTGAGATAGAAACAAGAAAACAAAAGGAGAAAGTTTAGCATAGCTGCATGTTCCATTTCTTAAGAAGTCTGAGAAGATGTGCATCCCCTTTGGCTCCTTAAGTTAAAAACATACTGAAGTTAAATTGGATCCTACAACTCAGACCTCGCCCAAGGCGTAAGAAAGCTGGGAGAAATTATATTCATTCAATATAATTGTTGGAAATCGCCCTACTTCTTGTGGAACTGCAGTGGCTATAAAAAGACAGCTGACTGGGCAAAGAATGTTTTTATCTGACTGTTATCACCATTCTAAGAGCTTAATTCATATCAAGATAAACCAACACAAATCAATAACATCTATCCAATGTGTGCTCTTTATGCCACAAATGTGATGAGCTGCACAGTGTAGCAGTGAATAATAACTCAGCAGTTGTTGCCTTTTCAGAGACCTGGCTAAATGCTGGTATCCCAGATTCAATTGTAACTTTTCCTGGATATAGTACAATACATCAGCGAGGGAGATGGGGGAGGAGGAGTTGCCTTGTTCATTTGTAACACCATCAAACAAATTCGGCTGACTTATCTAGAAGAGGATGAGCATGAAGCTTTGTGGGTCTGGTTACGTCCCAGTCGTTTCCTCGAAGGTTAAGTTGTATTATTGCTGCTGTGCTCTATTTTCCACCACATTCTTCTGCAACAGCCCAACGTGATATACAAATTGCACAGTATTTGGATAGTTGCCTCAGATATATCGAATGTAAATACCAGCTGGCTGCAATTGTTATACTTGGTGATACAAATAAGTACAAGTCTGAAACCATCTGCAGCAGACATTGTCTGAAACAAATCATGGCTGGAGCAACAAGAAAGGCTAGTCAACTAGATTAAATTTTTACCAATATCTCCTCCATGTATCAGTCACCAGAGCATTTGCCTCCTGTTGGCTCTTATGACCAAATCTCGCTAAAGGCAGGAAATTGGCCCACCAAGCCTGTCAAACTTTTTTTTGTAGAAAAAGTACCCCTGAGACAATCAGGCAACTGGGCCTTCTAATGAACACTACTGACTTTTCTCACATTCATGAAGCTATGGACCCTGAGGCTAAAGTTTGTGCCTTTACCTCTACTATCAGATCTATCTTGGATAAAAGAGTCTTGTTAAAGTAAGTCTCTATTACAAACACAGATAAGCCTTGGATGACTGTTCAAATTAAAGATCTGATAAAAGACATTGTGCACAATTTGTTCTGGTGACAAAACCCCTAACAGGAAATTAAAATCAATCATTGCCAAAAAAATCAAGAATGCAAAGAAACAATATTACCGGCATGAGGTGGAGAAACTGTGACGTGGTGTCTCAGGATCAAAACATTGTGCAACATGAGTGTGACAGTCTGGCTAGGCACTTTGCTTCCGTGTGGAATTATGTGAGCCACACTTCCCTGTCTGAGGAAGAAGTTACCTGCTAGTTGTCAAATTGTAGTGTACCTCCTCTGAGTTTTGGACAAGTTAAGAGTAGATTCCAAAAAGTAAATGCAGCCAAGTCTGCTGGTCCTGACTGCATTCCTCCTTGGGTGCTAAGGACTTTTCACGAAGAGTTGGCACCGGTGTTATGTGATATCTTCAATACATGCATCCAACATAACATTTTTCCAAAACAATGGAAGGAGGCTATATTCAAAGCTGTTCTGAATCTTGGAACTGTAATTTGGTCTTGATGAATGTGTTTTTCTATTTAAATAAATGTAAAATTATAGTGCATTCAAGCTATGCAGTAAGACAGGAGAGAGTGGTTGAGATCAGAGATTGTCAACAAACAGCCCAGAAAACATCGATGGCGACATCATGTCCCTGGGCAAAAATAGTTGCGGTAGGACAGCATAAATCAGTAAAAATATGTAACATAGAACATTTCCTAAAATACGTTCAGATACGTTTATACATGTCTACAGTACGACCATTCAACTTTGTTTTTGTAACTATTTTTCAACCATGACGGGACATGTCGGAGGGACGTCTTTTCAATGGTCATTAAACATCCAAATGTTTTTGGGAGAAAACAATTCTGATATGCTGTTTTGTTCATTGTCACTATCAGCAGGTGGAAGAGACTGATATCAGAGTCTCCAGAACACAGTGGTGTGTCTGTGAAGAGTAATGCATCTATAATGGATCCCCCTGCACTCAGTGAGGCAGGAGTGACTACTAACCCCAGGTAAAACACTTGCCATTTTTACACTAACCAAATGCTTTTATCAGAATCAAAATAAGAAATAGCTTTATTGCCAAGTGTGTGTCAGGCTCTCAGGGCAGCAAGGAGCGAGGAGACACGGAGAATAATCAAACATAGGCTTTAATAAAACACGTTAGACATTTAACAGCGAACGTGGGAGACAGGTAGACACAAGGATCTTATACAGAAGGAAATCAAACGAGGAGAACTGAAACAGGTGGGGAGCAATCAAACACAGCTGGGAGGAATGATAAATCAAAGAACATACTGGGAATGTGGAACAGGAAAAAACATATATGGACATAGGAGGGAAAACACGTGACATGGGGAACACAGGTCTGACAGTACTCCCCCATCCCGAACGGTGTGTCCCGCACCGAACACCATCCAATGGGGAGGGGGGGTGGGCGCTCTGGAGGCCTTAAGGGACATGGAGACAGGACAGGACAGGAGGCCTCCAGGGCGGCACCCGTTCTGGGAGCCATGGCGGATCAGGGGACTCGGGTGGCCATGGCGGAGCGGGGAGGTCGGGAGGCCATGGCGGATCCGGGGACTCAGGAGGCCATGGCGGGTCAGGGGACTCGGGAGGCCATGGCGGGTCAGGGGACTCGGGAGGCCATGGCGGGTCAGGGAGCTCGGGAGGCCATGGCGGAGCAGGGAGCTCGGGAGGCCATGGTGGGACCGCCTCTGAGACCACCCCAGCCCCCACCTCGGTCTCTTCGGCCGGAGCCCTACTACCCCCCCCAAAACTTTCCTTGGGGTAAATAGGGGCTCCATCGGGCACTAGGGGGCGCACTGGAGGCATGGACTCTTGGGTGCGCTCGGGAAGCGCGGACTTTTGGAGTGCTCGGCAGGCGCGGGCACTTGAGGGCGCTCGGCAGGCGCGGGCACTTGAGGGTGCTCGGCAGGTGCGGGCACTTGAGGGCGCTGGCGAGGAGTGGGCTCTGGGGTGCGCTGGCGAGGAGCGGGCTCTGGGGTGCGCTGGCGAGGAGCGGGCTCTGGGGTGCACACTGGAGGGCACTTGCGAGGAGCAGGCACTGGAGGGCACTTGCGAGGAGCTGCCTCTTGGGGGCGCTCCTGAGAGCTGGATGGAACCAGCAGGGGCTCTGGAGAGCTGGACGGACCCAGCAGGGGCTCTGGAGAGCTGGACGGAACCAGCAGGGGCTCTGGAGAGCTGGACGGAACCAGCAGGGGCTCTTGAGAGCTGGACGGAACCAGCAGGGGCTCTTGAGAGCTGGGCGGAACCAGCAGGGGCTCTTGAGAGCTGGGCGGAACCAGCAGGGGCTCTTGAGAGCTGGACGGAACCAGCAGGGGCTCTGGAGAGCTAGGCGGAACCAGCAGGGGCTCTGGAGAGCTGGGCAGAACCAGCAGGGGCTCTTGAGAGCTGGACGGAACCAGCAGGGGCTCTGGAGGGACTGGCCCTGGAGAAGCGGGCACTCGAGGGTGCTGCCGAGGAGCGGGCACTGGCGAGCACTTGCAAGGATCAATGATTATAGAGCTTGCCATATTCTTTGCCGGCAGGTAAGGAAGAGCCGCGGGCCGCGGGGGCGGGCTTGGGGGAGCCGCGGACGACGGCAGGCTGGTTCTGGCTCGGGCCCGGACACTCTCCAGACACCGGAGGATCCCTTCCCTCCAGCATAGTCCCTTGGTGTCTGGGAGGTCCACGGGACGATGGGAATTGGCCCCGTGCCAGAACAGAGAGAGGATGGTGGCGTCATCTAATGCCGTCGCCGCGGCAAGCCCGCAGAACTCCCGCGAATACTCGGGGAAAGGGAGATCTCGGTGGGCAAGGGCGATGAAGCGGGCGGCGACTTCCATCGCCGCGGGAGCAAGAAAAACAGGAAATAAAAAACTTTTCAAAACCGGGAAAACAAAAACGAGGGAGGAGAAACGCCACTTCTTACTGTTTTGGGTTCGCTGTTCTGTCAGGCTCTCGGGGGAGCAAGGAGCGAGGAGACACGGAGAATAATCAAACATAGGCTTTAATAAAACACGGAAGACATTTAACAGCGAACGTGGGAGACAGGGAGACACAAGGATCTTATACAGAAGGAAATCAAACGAGGAGAACTGAAACAGGTGGGGAGCAATCAAACACAGCTGGGAGGAATGATAAATCAAAGAACATACTGGGAATGTGGAACAGGAAAAACCATATATGGACATAGGAGGGAAAACACGTGACATGGGGAACATAGGTCTGACAGTGTGCTTACACACACAAGGAATTTGTCTTGGTGACAGAAGCTTCAAGTGCACAGACAGGATGACAAATGACAAGACAGATAACACCCCCCCCACCCACCCACCCTTTTTTATTAAAATTAAATATGTAAAAACAATACACAAAAGACAATAGATAATATATATATATTGTATGTACAGAAGTGCTATATACAAATTATGCTAGGGAATTTGGATAGATGTAAGATATGTTAAATCAATAACATATGTATAATAAATATAAGTATGGATAGTTGGGTATTGCACATGTTTTATTGCAGTGTGGAGAACATTAACTGGTGCTCAGTGCTCTGTAGCACCAAATAGACGGCAATAGTTCAAAGAGGAAGTGTGCTAGGTGAGAGGAGTCCAGAATGATTTTTTGCTCACTCTGGATGAGTACAGTTCTTGGAGAGTAGGGAGGGTTGTACCAGTGATTCGCTCACCAGTCTGGACTACCCTCCGTAGTCTTCTGAGGTCAGATTTGGTAGCTGAGCTGAACCAGACAGTTATTGAAGTGCAGAGGACGGATTCAATGATGGCTGAGTAGAACTGTTTCAGTTTATTTATTTACTGTTTCAGTTTTAACTCACTGTTTATTTAAATTAACTTACACTGAATTCCAGGTGACTGCAGTCAGTGGGTGAGCAGTACCTCATATAGTAGCATCACAGAGAGGCACAATAAACACTTTCCTGAACCTTCAAAGGATAGCTCACCCAAAGATGAAAATTCTATCATTAATTACTCACCCTCATGTCGTTCCAAACCCGTAAGACCTTTGTTCATCTTCAGAACACAAATTAAGATATTTTTGATGAGATCCGAGAGCTCTCTGACCCTCCACAGCAAAGGTACTACCACGATCAAGGCACAGAAACGTAGTAAGGACATCGGTGGTTCAACCATAATTTTACGAAGCTACGAGAATACTTTTTGTGCACAAAGAAAACAAAAATAACAACTTTATTCATCAATTTGTCTCCTCCGCATCATCCTAGAGCGCCATTTTTGGAGACTATCACAACACATGCACACGTTTCATATTCGGAGTTTCGTAAACTGTTTCGTATTCGGAGTTTTGGCGTGCGGGAGATTGGGGTAATCCATAAAATGTAAAAAATAAAAAATGAATTAGACAACACAATACAAATGAAGAATTTTGTCATTTGGTTAGGCTTGATATGTAGCCTATAACACATTCATTAACACCTTTTGTGAAAGTTTTTTTGAAGATTGGAAGAACTCATCTGTGTGCAGATTTGACGCATTTCTCTAAATGATAGAAAACAACCCCTGAATCACAAATTTCATTTCCAAACACAGAAATCTGGTAAAGCCCTGCACAGGCCTCAAATCTAGCCCCTAGCCCGAGATGCTCAGGCCCAGCCCTTGTCTGATAGCTTACCAGAATTGTCTTTTTTTCTCACTCTCTCTTGCTTCCTAATTACACAGCTGCTGTTGCAGCCATTAAAATAGTTCAGTTTTTTGTTATTGACAAAGTTATATTTCTTTTTGTTTCATTATTAATTAATTTAGAAAAATGTTTGGAACATTTTTTTGTTTGTTAAATTCAAATTTTTGTTTTTTAAAGTGATGACCAAGTGGAGGGCAGACAGCTGAGTTGATTGTTTGATCAATTTAGCATTCTCAAATCAACACGACTTGCTTAAAATAAAATCTATAGATATAAAACACTTCAAGCATATTACAATGTTAGTTTAAACATTTAACCAAGATTAAAGTGTGGTGTTAGGCGTATATCTAATCTTTTGTGCGAAGAGTGGAAGCTAAAGCACGCTTATAGAGGCGCCAGTGCCATCATTTTAATTTTTTTCTTCATGAAGTGGAAACAACTTAATACGCCGTCATTTTACAAAACATTGTGCTTTTGTAAAATAAAGAAAACAAACAGGATACGCTTTTTGCCATCTCGGTCTGCGTGAACAGGAGAAATTCACAAAAATGAGCCAAAACTCAGTGAATACTTGCCTCACATAAATATATCTAGAAAGCTTTTGTAGTATTTCTATACCGATAGGACCAGAAAACATCCATTTCACATTCCCAATTTTCATAAGTAGCTGCAATATAATTGCCCTCACCTGTGATATCAGGAAATGTAGTCAGATGATATGAAATCCTCTCCCGGTGTCCGAGTCTGCTCAGCTGAGTTCGAGCTTCCTGAGGCTCGATGAAAGTATTTCAGTTCCAGAATAATAGGTTACCCAAAATAAATTACTCAGAGACTTGTTTTAATAAAAGTTTAACGCATCACCATTTGTAATGGTTTCGCTTTATTAATAAACAAATAACTCATAAGCAATAAAATGAAAGTAACAGCGAGTAGTCTTCACCATCGGAGTGCGGCACCGTCTGGAGCTCTCACTTAGCTTTTTATAGCCTTGCATATCATTTGCATTAATTTCATAACATCTTCCCTGCACTCTTCCTTATATAGTAATACTTTTCACACACACACACACACACACACACACACACACACACAAACAAGACACATGACTTTATTCTTTCTTGGTACTGATTTTATTGATTTTATGATTTTATTATTTAAGTATTTGCTACTACTAATCGACTAGAAAAAAATCTTTGGTCATGGGCAGCCCTAGTTTTAATCCAGTTGGATCTTCTATAAATGCACTGATGGCTTCATTTAGAAATACTTTTGATAATAGTTGGGTAAATGCATACTGGGATTGAAGCGATGTGGCTTGGTAAATGTTTTATTGCCAGTATAAAGGCTGATAATGGTTGAATAAAAACAAATGAATAATGATAAAAGAAGAATAAGGATTATGTCTCATGCCTGGCAGAAGTGTGAAAGGTTATGTTTCCTTAAACTAGTTTGTCGTGCATTTCTTTATTTCAACACATTTACAGGTAAATCCTAGTATTTTAAATTTGCGATTAATCATGATTAATTACAGTCCATGACTGTGATTAACGTGATTTAAATTTTTTAATCGATTTACAGCACTATCTGAAATATAAAAATAAAGAGAAGCCTAAAATGGGTCCGATGCCCGGCCCGGGCCTGTGTCTATGACGTGAAATTTGGACAGAAGCCCGGCCCTAGGGGTGTTAATTGGGACCCCTCGGTCTCTGGCTGAAATGCAGGGCTCTAAAGGTGTCCAAAACTGATGGTTTATATTCACAATAAGCTACAGAATAAATGTAAGACTGAATCCACGAAGGGCTAATAACGACAGTAAGACGTTATTAGTGCATGATCATGATTTGGCTCATAAAAAAAAGTCGTAGTAATTATTACAGCAAAAATGTGATCACTGGCAGTCCAGTTCATTATGAAAAAAAAAATATATATATATAAGATCAGCATTTGAACACTGCTTCTTTGCACTATAATAAACACAAAAATGATCTGCATGATGCCACTGTTATTTTCATTATTGCGAAGTGATATCAATGAAGAGCACATCTGTGTTGTGTGCTCAAACAAGCAATAGAAAAGGAAAGTTGGATTATGAAGTTAATCCATAGTTGAGATGTAGAAGGTTAGTCAGTGATTTCAGCGACACAGGTTCAAATCCTGGATTAGAGTGTTGTTGTTGTTGTTGTTGTTTTTTTTAATTTATAAAATAATTAATACAGATGTGCGTATTCTGCAGTTCGCTGTTTATGTTACACCATTTTTTCCCTTTTAGATATAGAGCATGTCCATTTTACACTGAGCAACAAATATTTGGCAATCCAGTGTGACTAAATACAGTCCACCTGGGTGTAACGAAACGGACGGCGCGTCCCGCGACGTAATAACAATACCGGGGAGGGGGGGTGGGCGCCCTGGATGTCGGTGGAGGACATGGACACAGGGAAGGCATCCAGGGCGGAACTGGAGATTCAGGAAACCATGGCGGGACAGGAGGTTCAGGAGGCCATGGCGGAGCAGGAGAATCGGGAGACCATGGCGGGGCTGGAGGCTCGGGAAGCCATGGCGGATCCGGGGACTCGGGATGCCATGGCGGATCTGGAGGCTCGGGAGACCATGGCCTATTTCTTTTGGGCGGCCATGGTGGGTCAGGGATCTTCGTGGCCTTGGCTCTGGGCCCGGCCACCCAGGCAGAGAATATATAGCCCCCCCCAAAATTTTCTTGGGGAAGCTCCCCTCTGGTGGGCATTCTGGTGGAGCGGGCTCTTGAGGAGGCTCTGGAGGAGCGGGTTCTTGGAGGTGCTCTGGAGGAGCGGGCACTAGGAGGCGCTCAGGAGGAGCGGGCACCAGGGGGCGCTCTGGAGGAGCGGGCACCAGGGGGCGCTCTGGAGGAGCGGGCACCAGGGGGCGCTCTGGAGGCACAGGCACCAGGGGGCGCTCTGGAGGCGCAGGCACTAGGGGACGCTCTGGAGGCGCAGGCACTAGGGGGCGCTCTTGCAGCGCGGATTCATAGGGCGCAGCCACTGGAGGGCACATGCGAGGAGCAGCCTCTGGAGGGCACATGAGTGGAGCAGCCACTGGAGGGCACTTGCGTGGAGCAGCCACTGGAGGGCACTTGCGTGGAGCAGCCACTGGAGGGCACTTGCGTGGAGCAGCCACTGGAGGGCGCTTGCGTGGAGCAGCCACTGGAGGGCGCTTTTGAAGCGCGGACACTCGGGTGAGAACCAGAGTGGACGGAACCAGCAGGGGCTCCGGAGGATAGGACACTCGGGGGTGCTCTGGCCACGCTACCTCTCTGGGGCGCTCTGGCAGCGCAAACTCTCTGGGACGCTCTGGCTGCGCAAACTCTCTGGGGCGCTCTGGCAGAGCGGAGCTTGACGGGACCAGCAGGAATGATGGAGAGCTGGACGGGACCAGCGGAAACACAGGAGGGCTGGACGGGACCAGCGGAGACTTAGGAAGAGGTTTGCGAGGAGAGGGCACAGGAATGCGCTGGCGTGGCGCTGGCACAGGAGGGCGCAGTTGAGGAGCAGGTTCTGGGGAGAGGACAGGAGCCAGGAATCCTGAGGGTATAGCCTCATCCATAAGCTCCTGAATTATTACGTGGCGGTAGCCCATACTTCACCGCGGCCGGCGGAACCCTCATAATCGCGGGCGGCGGCATCATCCTCGCCGTGGACGGCGGAATTATCATCGCCTCTTCGAGAGGCGGAAACATCATCACCGCTTCGAGCGGCGGAACCATCATCTTCGCTTCAGGCAGCGGAACCATCATCGTCGCTTCGAGAGGCGGAATCATTTTCGACTAGGTAAACGGCAGGTTGCCGATCCCCAAACCTCCCTTTCGGAGAACCAAAACTAACCGCCTCCTCATCTTCGGTAAATGGTCGGATCTTCTGTAACGAAACTGCCGGACACAAAGGTGAGTGTTGAACATAGTGAGTTTATTTACAAGTATCCTCGGAGACAACAGTGATAGTAGTCTTCAAGTGAGGTGAGTGGTCTTTCTTGGAAGTATAGTGGAGAGTGCGCTGGGATTCTGACTGTGCCTCTGACTTTAAGATCTGACAATAGTGCCGGCTGTGGAGTGTGCTCTTATGCAGGTCCTAATGAATATGGTGATAAGGAGCAGGTGCGCATGATAAGTAATCAGGTGCAGGTGAAAGTGATCAGTGACGGAGGATACGGGCCATTCTGTGACACTGGGGGGGGGTGAGGTTTGGGGGCAGCTCTGCTTCATCGTGGGGGTTGAAATAAAGGTGTGAAACACTTGCTCTTTCATATGGAGAGTGTCTGATGAACATTTCAGACTTATAGAGCAGGCTTAGGCAAAGTGTCTGTTTCAAGATAAATGCCTGAATGATAGTTGGTAATTGGTTTGGCTTTTGCAATTGGCATGCAACGGCATACGGAGTATTATATACAATATAATATGCAGTGCTGCTTGATTTTGTTTTTTTCAGGAGAGACGCAGGGCGTCCACCAGAGAAACAAAGAAACTGGCCAAAAGAGACACGCGTCTGCAAAAGAGACAAAACGTTTGTTTTTAATTTATATGCTGCTTTGTATTGTTTTCATTTTTGTCCTGTTTTAATTGTACGTGGCAATGCTGCAGTTGTTTTGGCAATACAATGTAAAAATATATTGCAGTAATAAGAAGCTGTCACGCGAGACTTTGTGTAGGCCTAATCAATTTTAGTTTCATTATTCTTCTTAAAAATATTAATACTATATTTAAAAAAATACTATTTAGTAATTATTTAGTAATTCATTTTAGTCATTTATGTAATGCATGCAGCATCCTCACATTAATACAGAGTAGAGGTCTTCACGGGTCCACTTGGATCCGAAAACCCGAGACCCGACCCGAGACCCGAGCGGGTTCGGGTCCAAAACTTCTACGAGTGCCTCGGACACGGGTCGGGTTCGGTATTAGCAGGCTCGGGTCTTGGGTAATTATAATAAATGTGCTTTTCCCAAATGGACCCAATAAGACCCGAATTCTTTTAAACTTTCCCGGATGTGTAGCCTACTTGTGCTTTCATGTTAAGTTCATTTTTGAGAAACGCACGTAAAAAAGGAACACGTTTGTAACCTCAGAAGTCCATCTTATAGATATGAGATCCATCAGGAAATCCACTCACTTCATTATGCTGCGTGTCAATGCAAGGCTTTTCTTTATGATGCAGAAGCCCTTCACCGGAGATGAGGTAAATAACTTTGCAGACAAAACTAGCAAATCCATGATTTATTAACCTATCGATTTAATTTTTTATAAAACTATCACGTTTATATTTCAAATCCACTGGTTACAATTAAAAGCCAAACTCAGAAATAACATGTATCCATCAGGCAGTCAAAAATATAAAGTAATAGGCTAATAAGTAAATAAACTGAATGAAAGTAATGGAGCAGCGGCCAAATCAGCAGGACCGATGCGGGGCTGCAGGCTGTGCACACGTCAATGCCGTTTACGTTCGGGTCCAGTCGGGTTCGAAAATAAATGCTGTCGGGTCGGGTCGGACTCGGGTCTAATTTCATCGGGTCTGTCTCGGGTCTGGTTTATCTTTTTATTATTATTATTTATGCACGTCGGGTTCGGGTAAGAAGTGATTCGGGTCGATTCTGGTCGGGCACGGATTTTAGGACCCGAGAAGACCTCTAATACAGAGATAAATAGCCTATTTCTATTATCATTATATTTATTTAGATATTTTTAAAATATTTATCTATGTTTTATATTTATGTTGAAATTTAATATTTTTGTTGATATGGTTATCACTGTCAAATTCCGTGTGTGATAATTTAACGAATAAGCTATACGCATTTAAATGCGGCTGCACTTTTTTATTTTTAGTTTTACGCAAATTGTATGAATGCGAGTAAAAAAGGTTCCTTTTAAAATCACTTAAGTTGTCAATTAATGAAACTCTTTTTTACATTGTGTGCACTTTGTTGATTATGAGAGAATGTCTTGGTTACGTATGTAACCCTCGTTCCCTGAAGGAGGGAACGGAGACGTCACATCGGTGACGAATTGGGGAATCTCGCCAGAGTAACCAATCTACTTCAAGTGTAAACTAAACGAGCCAATGCACATTGGCATGGGATGATTGCATCCAGCTGCCGCTGATCGCAGTGCGAGTATAATTAGGCAGCAGGTGCAATGCATACTCAGGTGACCCAGCCGCTCGTTGGTGGTACAGCAGCTGTGGCGATGGGACGTGACATCTCTGTTCCCTCCTTCAGGGAACAAGGGTTACATACGTAACAGAGACGTTCCCTTTCGAGCGGTCACTTCGCGTCACTTCAGTGACCGATGAATTGGGGATCCCTACCAAAGCGCCATGGAAGCTGCCTCTTCCAGTGTCCTGTGCAAGCCTCCTGCGCCCCTTTTTGGTGTAGGCCAGGGCTCACAACAAGAAGACCAGTTACTGTTGTCGTAGCACTACCCACTCAGTGAGACTGGATAACACTGGGAAAATGTACCCATTCTATTTGGAACAGGAACGTTGCAGAAGCCCCATCCTTCCCGAAGGAGGTTTCGGAAGCGCTTACACATATGGATAACCGTTTAGCAGTGTTTCCCCTAGGTTTATGTCTTTTTGGGGGGGGGTGTTCTGTTTTTTTCCGGTATAAAAACATTAAATTTATCTTTTTATTTATTTAGCTTTGCTGGAGGCTACAGGGGCTACAGTGGCAGCTGGATGCAATCATCGCATGCCAATGTGCATTGGCTCGTTTAGTTTACACTCGAAGAAGATTGGTCTCTCTGGCGAGATTCCCCAATTCGTCAGTCACCGACGTGACTCGAAATGACCGACTGAAAGGGAACTTGAGTTTAAACGTGAGGAAGTTTTTATTAATTCATCCCTTCTTTTCAGTTTCAATGATTTAGCTAAATGGTGGCCAGGTTTAATTTATTTGTTTCTTGTTTTAGTTAGGTCTAATTAATGGGAAAGAAATTATACAGTGCCTCACGTTTTACTAAAATAAAGAAAAAAATAAAAGAAGCAACAATTTCTTAATTAGTGAACACATATCTTTTTCCCACGTAGTTCTGTCAAAATAAAGGACAGGTAATGAATAACAAAGTATGTGCATGACAAAAAATGCATACTGTTTTATTACTTATTTTATAAAGAATTTTAAAATATAGATTAAAAATGTATTTGTGACAAACATTAAGTAATGTGAGAATATTGATATTTAACATATAAATCCATGTATGTAGCCTAGCCTACTGAACTAGGCTACCACTCTTAAGGTTCCGATGCAAAGTAAACCACCATTTCTTTAAGGTAATATAACACGATTCATATTATATAAATAATACTGCTCACACCTGTTAAATGTTTCAAATCTAAAATATGGTGTAGTACTGTGTAGCTTAGTGTAAATATAAGCACAGGCTCATAGGCGTGACATTTATCCTGCTTGAATTCATTCTAAATAAGAAACACACATAACTTCATAAGTACTAAATTTGCTTTTGTGAATATTAACGTATTGACCCGAATATAAGACGACCCTGATTATAAGACGACCCACCTTTTTCCAGATGTACTTTTTGGATGAAGGCGTTTTGAAAAACAAATCTTGTTTTTTTATCCTCTCTCTGTAAAACACATTTTTTTCTTAAATTATTTTCATATTGCATATTTTTCCAATTTTAATTTTTGTTTTGAAAGTATGGTAAATACTAGTAAAATTTACCAACAATGACATTTAAAAATATACACTTTTTGATATACCATAAAAATAACAGGTAGCCCATCTGAATTATATAATATTTAGGCTATCCATCTCATAGTAGCCTACCAAAATTTTATTAACAGTAGAAGTGAAATTTTAAGTTTGTTCCCATCAAGCTTACATGACAGTCATGACTCATGCCACTGTAAGCTTTTCTTTTTCTTTTGTTTTCACTCGCGATCTTTACAACACACATTACATTCCATATTTCATGGCACACTCGTTTTATGTGTTTTTGGCGCCACCTATTGTTGTGGATGTATTATTGACATGTCAAAGTCTAGACCCTGAATATAAGACGACCGTGTTTTTTCAGATGTATTTCCAAGAAAAAAAAACATCTTATATTCGGGTCAATACGGTAATTATTTTAACTACAGTATTTTTATTTTGTTTTCTGCTGACTGCAGCCGTCAAATGAAACACATCGGCGAAACAAAGCTGACTGTTATTTGTGAAAATGCACGTTGCTCTGTTGGCTTGATAACTTGTGGTTAAAGCGCCACTCAGCGGTATGCAAATGCACCCACGGCAGTAGAAAGCACATTCTGGTTGTCTACCATCTGTAAAGTGCATTCAAGCTATACAGTAAGACAGGAGATCAGAAATTGGCAGCAAACAGCAGATAGTCATAATATGCTGTTTTGTCCATTGTCACTATCAGCAGGTGGAAGAGACTGAGATCAGAGTCTCCAGAACCCAGTGGTGTGTCTATGAAGAGTAATGCATCTATGATAGATCCCCCTGCACTCAGTGAGGCAAGAGTGACCTCTGACCCCAGGTATGACACTGGATATTTTTTTGCATTTGTCAGATAATTTTTATATAAAATGGCTTATTCTAGCAACCTGCACACAAACACACACAAAATCACTTTCCCGACCCTTCACTGTCCCTCGCTATTGAATGAATACCAGCTCAGTGTCATCGGGGACAGAAATCAGGTTTGGCAGGTTATACCCAAAACACCCAGCTGTGTGTCTGTGTAGAGAAACAGTGATGAATTGAATGATGCAGTGATATCTGACCCACGGTTAGCATAAGCATTTACTTGTTAATTCACTGTAGTGGATCTCAGATGAATAATGATTTAAGAAATTCAATGAAACAGCACTTTTAATATATGTAGCATAGATACTGCAGAGGGGTGGCAAAACAGTATCTGTTAATCAATATGTATCTCCTGGCCTTTAAGAAACTGAAAAGGTAATTTGCTGCTCTTTTCTTTTACATTTTAGCAGGAGGGAGATATGTGAGCTGATCAGACCCTCTACATCCCACTATCAGACTCATATCAGGCAAGAAAGAACTGAAGCATTCCTGCAGACACACGTACTGAAGACTGTAGACCTGCAGAGAGTAAAAGACCAGCACAAAACCAGCATAAAGATCAAGTATGAGAGATTATTTGAGGAAAACAAACTCCGAGAGAATGAAACTCTCCTGAACAGGATCTACACACAGCTCTACATCATAGAGGGAGAGAGTGAAGGAGTGAATGAAGAACATGAGGTTTTACAGATGGAGAAAACAGCCAGTACACAACACTCACAAGACACTCCAATCTACTGCAATGACATCTTTAAAGCCTCAGCTGAACCAGGATGTGAGGAGAAAGATCAGATCAAGACTGTTCTTACTAAAGGCATTGCTGGAATCGGAAAAACCGTCTCTGTGCAGAAGTTCATTCTGGACTGGGCCGAGGGAAAAGCTAATCAGGATGTAGATTTCATGTTTGTGCTTCCATTTCGAGAGCTGAACTTGATCCAAGATCATCAGTACAGCCTTTACAGACTTCTGCTGGACTTTCATCCTGAACTTCAAGATCTGGACTCAAAGATTTATGAGGAGTGTAAAGTTGTGTTCATCTTTGATGGTCTGGATGAAAGCAGAATCACACTGATGTTTTCAGACGATCAGAAAGTTTGTGATGTGACTGAGACTTCATCAGTGGGTGCGTTGATGTCAAAGCTCATGAAAGGAGAGCTGCTTCCCTCTGTTCTCATCTGGATCACCTCCAGACCAGCAGCAGCCAATCAGATCCCCTCCAAATACATCAACCGTCTGACAGAAATTCAGGGATTCAATGAGCCTCAGAAGGAGGAATATTTCAGGAAGAGAATCAGTGACCAGCATCAAGCCAGCAGAATCATCTCACACATCAGAAGAGCAAGAAGCCTCCACATCATGTGCCACATCCCCGTCTTCTGCTGGATCTCATCCACTGTGCTTCAGAAGCTCCTGGAAGAAGATCTGAGTGCAGACATCCCTCAAACTCTGACTGAAATGTACATCCACTTTCTGCTGATTCAGATCAACTTGAGGAGCCAGAAGCATGAAGAGAGAGATCCAGAGAAACTCCTGCAGTCCAACAGAGAAGTGATTGTGAAACTTGCTGAAGTGGCTTTCAAACAGCTGATGAAGGGCAATGTGATGTTCTATGAGGAGGACCTGATTGAGAGCGGCATAGACGTCACTGACGCCTCAGTGTATTTTGGGATTTGCACTGAGATCTTTAAGGAGGAATCTGTGATTCATCAGAGGAAAGTCTACAGCTTCATTCATCTGAGTGTTCAGGAGTTTCTCGCTGCTTTATATGTGTTTTACTACCACATATACAGCACTACAGAAGCATGTTTTGATTCACTGGAAAATCTCCATAAAAGAGTGGCTGATAAGGTTGTAATGAACAAAAATGGACAGATGGATCTGTTCTTGCGGTTCCTACTGGGCATCTCACTGGAGTCCAATCAGAGACTCTTACAAGATCTACTGACACACACAGAGAACAGCTCAGACAGCATCAGAGAAACCACACAGTACATTAAAGAGAAGATCAAAGATGGACATGGACTCTCCACTGAAAGATCAATCAATCTGTTCCTCTGTCTGCTGGAAGTGAAAGATCAGACTCTGTCCAGAGAGATTAAGGAGTTTGTGAAATCAGACAAACACTCAGAGGAAAAACTCTCTCCTGCTCACTGCTCAACAATTGCCTACATGCTTCAGATGGAAGAGGAGCCGCTGGATGAGCTGGACCTCAAGAAATACAACACATCAGATGAAGGTAGAAGAAGACTGGTACCAGCTGTGATCAACTGCAGAAAAGCTCTGTAAGTGGTAATCAAACATTCACATAAAAACCTAAATTTCACTGCAGTTAAGGCACATTGATATTGTTACTTTATTAAATAATACTCACAATACTATGGTATTTGTTTAGTGCTTGGCAACAAAGTTTAAGTAATTACTACTTGAATTGAATTGAATAAATTAAAGTTTATTTGTATAGCGGTTTTCACGAAACAAATCATTGCAAAGCAGCTTTACAAAAAATTAAAGTTTCTACATTATATTTAGTAGTAGCTTATCAGTGGTGACTAGTTGTCAAGTTGATGTCCATATGGCAGAAATGTACAGTAAATTTAGTTAATGACATGTAATCAAAACAGACAATGAACACTATATTAACAGCAATAACAACAATATTGCAATCAAACTTATAGCAAATATTTGGTAGTTTTGTATGTTGGCATCATCTGAGGTCCTCTGAGGGGTTGGCATCATCTCTTCTCAGGTGTTCGGCTATCTCAGATCTTCGTAAGGGCTGGATCCAGACTGAAGCTTGTGTAATTCCTAGTTACCTTGGGATACCAATCCCGTGGCAGAAACAGAGAAGCAAATAGAGACAAAATTAGCATAGCTGTTGTTCCAATTAAGAAAAAATGATGTGTTTAATGTGCATTGGGTCTCATTCATGAAACATTCGTAAATATAGGAGTACATTTTGAGTAATTTGCACGTAAAACGGACCTTCCCGAAAACTCTCCTCCGGATTCACAAATGCTTCGTAAACGTCCGATTTGATAGTTAAACCTGTGTATGTTAATGAATTCCAATCATTTGTAAATAGGAAGCTCGTGCACGCTCATTCACAATTAGCATAATCCCCGCCTATGACTACAGCTACGCAAATTTTGTGTCCAGGAACGCAGTGGAATATTCTGGTCTACTTTCTCAGGTTTGGCTCTCTAGTATATTGCATAAATGCAAAAAAGACTAATAGGCCATATGGCAAACAATAAAACGTGTGTCCACCAAAGCGTTTTTAGCCAGCTAAAAAATGATAGGTGCTCTTCTGAAAACGGCCAGCTGGTGGCGCTTAAACACTTTGGTGGCACAGCGTTTTTCCCATAGACTGTAAAAAAAGTTTTTTCCAGCTTTCGATTTGGTTGCTATGATGTGGAATATCCACGGCAGTATTACTAGTATCTCATTTTGAAGAATATTACTGAATATAAAAATGCAGTAACCAGCAATATTAACTTCTCTATTGTTGTTCAGTTGTTGTACAAGTAGGATTATTGGTTGGTGTAGTATTTGTCCCGCCCCTCCTCCATTGATTGGACGGCTGGCTAAAAAGTGACAGTGACAAGTGCTGCGTTCTACCCAAAACTAAACCGGAGCTAAACAGTTCATCAACTCTCTCAGCTACAAAAAATAAAACCCAGAGCAAACGCACTTGTAAAATATTACAATGTCAGTGCATCAAAATTCAGTGTCATCAATTTGCCAAAAAGAACACAGAACTTTTTTCGCACCATTTACACCTGGTAGGGAGCAGGTGTGAATTTCTTTCGTACCAACTAACATTTTGAAAATACGAACTTTTCATGAATCCAAAAATTTATGTCAGAACAGCTTTACGAACGATTTACACAAAAATTCGTTCTGCTCGTGTTTCATGAATGAGGCCCAGTGTGTGCAAATGATGATAATGTGCATTTGATCAGATATAACTAATGTACAAAGTCATTAAATATATTATGTGAATGCTTGGCTAAAGAGATTTGTCTTTAATCTAGATTTAAACACAGAGAGTGTGTCTGAACAACGCACGTTATAGGCTATTCCAGAGTTTGGGAGCCAAATGCGAAAAAGCTCTACCTCCTTTAGTGGGCTTTGCTATCCTAGGTACTACCAAAAGTCCAGCGTTTTGCAACCTTAGGGAGCGTGATGGATTGTAGTGTGATAGAAGACCAGTTAGGTACGGCAGGAGCTAAACCATTGAGGGCTTTTAAAAGTAAGTAGTAATATTTTGTAACTGATACGGAACTTAATAGGTAGCCAGTGTAGAGACTGTAAAATTGGTGTTATAGGGTCATATTTTCTTGACCTGGTAAGGCTACCTGTTGCTTGTTTATTGAAGATGCAGGACAACCACCTAACAGTGCATTACAATAGTCCAGTCTAGAGGTCTTGAATGCATGAACTAGTTTTTCTACATCAGAAACAGGTAACATGTTCCGTAGCTTGGCAATGTTTCTAAGGTGGAAGAATGCTGTTCTTGTTACATGGGAAATATGATTTTCAAAAGACAAGTTGCTGTCTAATAGAACACCCAAATTTTTGACTGTAGAGCAAGTAACATTACATCCATCTAGATGCAAATTGTAATCTAAGAGATTCTGTGAACTGTTTTTTGGTCCAATAAGTAATAACTCTGTTATCCAAATTTAATAGGAGAAAATTATTAGTCATCCAATCTTTTACATCTTTAACACACTCTGTTAGTGTTGTGAAACATCAGACGGAGCGGGATCCATTTGCAGCTTTGTTTATTAGAATAGTCAAACAGAACAGGGTCAATCACCAGCAATAGAAACAGCGTAGGCAAGGCAGAGACGTAGTCAGATAAACAGGCAGAGTAATCAGGTCAGGCGGCTTAGAATCAGAGTCCAGTGAAACACTCCGAGTCAGGGCAACCAGAGAAGAATCACAGAGTCGAAGATCAAGGCACAGGTAATAACAGGAAAAACAAACACGGGTTGTAACGCTCAGAAGTGACAGCCGGGGCAAATCAAGACTTCGCTGTGAGTGCATGGAAGTGTGCTGCTTATATGTGTGTGTGTGAATGAGGTGCATGTGTGTCAAGATAATCAGGCCCAGGTATGAGGAATGATGGGAAACTGAGTCCGAATGTGAGTTAATATTCAGGGGACGGCTCCCTCTGGTGGTGCAGAGGGGGTGGTACGGGAGCTTCGATCGTGACAGAGCCCTCCCCCTGCGAGCGGCTCCTGACGCCAGGAGGCAGACGATGCCGGGGTCTTCCGCGAGGTCGAGGGGCCGGCTTCTCCGGGTGCAATCGGTGGAATTCCTCTGTGAGAGTGGGGTCCAGGATATCGCCTGAGTTAACCCAGGATCGCTCCTCCGGACCGAACCCCTCCCAGTCGACCAGATACTGTAGCGCACCGCCCCGGCGTCTGGAGTCTAGCAGTTCATGTACTCGATACGCCTCCTTACCGTCGACCAGAATGGGCGGGGGAGTCTGCGGCTCAGCTCCCTCCTCCGACGCCCCTCTCGGACCACCAGCGGGTTTCAGCAGGGATACATGAAAAGTGGGAGAAATGCGGTAATTAGAGGGCAGTTCTAACCGAAATGATACAGGGGTAATTTGTCTGGAAATTTTGAAGGGCCCAACATACCTGGGACTGAGTTTCTTGCATGGAAGTCGGAGGCGAAGATCCCGGGTCGAGAGCCAGACCCATTGCCCTGACTGGTAGACTGGACCTGACCTGATTGAGACTGATATTAACATTTAGACTTTTGAAGAAAGCTGACCATACCCTTGAGGTTAATTGAGGACCACGATCGGAGACAATGTCGTCGGGCAGGCCGTAATAGCGAAACACCTGGTTGCACAGTAATTCGGCTGTCTCAAGAGAAGTAGGCAGTTTAGGCAATGGTATGAGGCGGCAGGCTTTGGAAAATCGATCAACAATGGTGAGAATGGTTGTGTTACCTTGGGAGTTGGGTAGATCCGTGATGAATTCAATGGCTACGTGTGACCAGGGGCGTCGGGGCGTGGGTAAGGGTTGTAACAGGCCGGCTGGAAGTTGTCTAAGTGATTTGGTGGAGCTGCAGATATTGCAATTGTGAATGAATTTGGTTGCGTCTGTCAAAAGCGTGGGCCACCAGAAGCGATTCCGCAGGAGATGTTCCGTAGCCGTGATTCCAGGATGGCCTGAACTGGGGCTTGTGTGGACTTGATTGAGCAGTTGTTGACGGAAGGGTTCTGGAACGAATACTAGGTCGGAGGGGCATTCTGGAGGAGGCTGAATCTGTCGATTAGCGTGGGTGATCTCGGTCATTATATCCCACTGAACAGGAGCTATTAGGATCTTCTCGGGAATGATGTTCTCGAAGGGACTTGAGTGCTCTACATTTTCAGCTTGACGGGAGTGAGCATCAGCTTTAGTATTCTTGGTGCCAGGTCGGTAGATTTCGGTGAAGTGAAAACGGGTGAAGAATAGTGGCTGAGCGCAGGTATTCAAGGTTTTTGTGATCCGTGAGAACGATAAATGGGTGTGTGGTGCGATTGCCCACGTCATAATTCCGTTCAGCAGCAGAGAGTTTGCAGGAAAAGAAGGCACAAGGGTATAGTTTAGCGGGCTCACCATGGCGTTGGGATAATACGGCTCCCACCCCTGTATTTGAAGCGTCGACCTCGACGGTGAACTGGCGCTCTGGGTCAGGATGTCGAAGGATGGTTGCGGAGGTAAAGTGAGCCTTTAGTTCCTTAAACAATTGGAGGGCCTCGGGGGGCCACACTAGGCGAGATGTGTTGCGTTTGGTCATGGCGGTGAGCGGAGAAGCGATGGAGCTGAAGTTTCTGATGAAACGTCGGTAGAAGTTGGCAAACCCCAGGAAGCGTTGTAATTCCTTTACCATCTGGGGCTGTGGCCAGTCGAGTACTGCCTGGACCTTTTTATCATCCATGGAAACCCCGTCTTGACTAATTACGTAACCGAGGAAGGAGGTGTTGGTCTGATGGAACTCACATTTCTCTGCCTTTACGTAAAGCTGGTGCTGTAGTAACCGCTTGAGAACTGATCGGACGTGTCGTACGTGTTCCTCTTGGGTATCTGAGTAAATCAGTATGTCATCAATGTACACAATTACCCATCTGTGCAACATGTCGCGGAAGATGTCATTCATGAAAGCTTGGAAGACTGACGGAGTGTTAGCGAGCCCGAAGGGCATAACTAAGTACTCATAGTGCCCACTAGTGGTAGAGAAGGCTGTTTTCCACTCATCCCCTTCACGGATACGAATCAAATTGTAGGCGTTAAGTAGGTCGAGCTTGGTGTAGTATTTCGTCTGCCGCAGTTGTTCAAGGGCCGCAGGAACGAGTGGTAGTGGGTAGCAAAATTTCACAGTGTTATCATTCAAACCTCGATAGTCAAGGCATGGTCTTAGGCCCCCATCTTTCTTCTTCACGAAGAAAAACCCCGCGGATGCAGGAGAGGTGGACGGTCTGATGAGCCCCTTGGCTAATTCCTTCTGTATGTAGGTCTTCATGGACTCTGATTCTGGTTGGGACAGGGGAAAAATCCTTCCCTTCGGTGGAGTGGTGCAGGCAGGAGATCGATTGCGCAATCGACTGAGCGGTGAGCGGGGAGCTGTGAGGCTTTTCTCTTGCTGAAGACTTCTATGAGATCTGCGTACTCAGGGGGTAAGTTGAGCGTGTCTACGGTGGAAGTCGTGGTTGTGTTGGGCTTTCGGGTGATTTTGGACAGACAACGTTCTTGACATGCTGGTCCCCATTCAGTAATCTGTCCCTCTCGCCAGGATATTTGTGAATCGTGTGTTCGAAGCCAGGGAAGGCCGAGAATCAGCGGATGGGTAGGTGACTGTATAACGTAGAGTTGAATCTTTTCAGAGTGTAGGGTTCCGATGTGCAGTTTGACAGGTTCGGTGAGACGGAGAATCTTTCCCTTGCCCAGGGGACGGCCATCTAGCACCTCCACTGCCAAGGAGGAATTACAGGGGGTTAGTTTTAAGTGATGTTGACCGACGAACTCACTGTCTCTGAAATTTCCAGCTGCTCCTGAGTCTAGAAGTGCCGTTGTATGAATCACTTGGTTCTGAGAGATTAATTTGACAGGTAGTGTAATACTAGAAGCTGAACTGATTGAGCGGGTAATGTCACTCACCGAGCGCAGATCCGATGATGGCCGAACGGGACAAGTGTTCCTCATAAGGCCCGCCTGGCTGCAGTACAGACAGAGTTGGTTTTGCATGCGGCGCTCCCTCTCCTGGGGAGCAGGGGGAGTGAATCCTAGTTGCATTGGTTCAACGGCATTTTGAGATCTGGGTGGTGAGCGAGGTGCAGATCGTACCATGCGTCGAGAGCGAATCAGATTATCTATGTGGATGGTAAGTTCAATGAATTGGCTCAGGGTTCTCCCCTCGTCTCGACACACCAGCTCAGATTGCAGTTCAGTGTTCAGACCTCTCCGAAACAACAGTTTCAGGGTATCCTCCACCCACGTAGTTTGTGCCGCCAGAGTGCGGAATGATAAGGCATAATCGGTCGCAGTTCTCCTGCCCTGTGAGAGTGCTAGAAGCTGCTCACCCGCGCCTCTTCCCTCAGCTGGATGTTCAAACACCTCCCTGAAGTGATGGAGAAATGAGTCGAAGGTAGGGAAGGCTGAACCATCGGTCCTCCATACCGCAGTAGCCCAGTCCAGAGCTTTGCCAGTGAGTAACGAGCACACGAAGGCGGTGCGACTGGATTCAGTGGGGTAAAGTGACGGTTGTTGGTTGACAAAGAACGAGCATTGCAACAGGAAGCCTTTGCATTTAGTGGAATCACCGTCAAATTTCTCAGGAATGGCGAGTCGTGGGCTGACAGGGGGAGTTTGCATGGCTGGAGGGTTGGCTGGAACAGGTGGCGGGTTGGCAGCGGCTTGGGGTTGAGCTATGCGCAGACCTTGCAAAGCTGTAACAAGCTCCTCGGTGAGCGTGGTGAGTCGCTGCAACTGATGTTGATGCAAAGCGAGTTGCGAGGCTTGAGCTGTGAGTTCAGTCGTCAACTGCATCAATGCTGCTGGATCGCTGTTTGGCGAAGTCTTATGTTGTGAAACATCAGACGGAGCGGGATCCATTTGCAGCTTTGTTTATTAGAATAGTCAAACAGAACAGGGTCAATCACCAGCAATAGAAACAGCGTAGGCAAGGCAGAGACGTAGTCAGATAAACAGGCAGAGTAATCAGGGCAGGCGGCTTAGAATCAGAGTCCAGGGAAATACTCAGAGTCAGGGCAACCAGAGAAGAATCACAGAGTCGAAGATCAAGGCAGAGGTAATAACAGGAAAAACAAACACGGGTAGTAACGCTCAGAAGTGACAGGCGGGGCAAATCAAGACTTCGCAGCGAGTGCATGAAAGTGTGCTGCTTATATGTGTGTGTGTGAATGAGGTGCAGGTGTGGCAAGATAATCAGGCCCAGGTATGAGGAATGATGGGAAACTGAGTCCGAATGTTTGTTAATATTCAGGGGACGGCTCCCTCTGGTGGTGCAGAGGGGGTGGTACGGGAGCTTCGATCGTGACAGTTAGCTTAGATAATTTAGAAGTTTCATCTGGTCTTGTTGAAATAGATAGCTGAGTATCATTAGCATAACAATGGAAACTAATCCTGTATTTTGTAATAATATTCATTATTAGAAAATAGCAGAGGGCCTAGGACAGATCATTGTGGCACACCATATTTTACTGGCCTTAATTGAGATGATTCCCCATTTAAAGAGACAACGTGATAACGATCGGACAGGTAGGATCTAAACCATCTTAAAACCTGCCCTTGAATACCCGTATAATTTTGTAATTGATCTATGAGTATATCATGATCTATAGTGTTGAACGCAGCAATAAGATCAATAAAAACTAGCAATGAGATGCAGCCTTGGTCTGATTCAAGAAGCAAGTCATTTGTCATTTTAACAAGTGCAGTTCCTGTGCTATGATGGAGCCTTAAACCTGACTGAAATTCTTCATTAATCTCTCTTTATTCAGAAACCAGCATCAGAAAGAAGCACAATTGAGCAGAATTTTTTTCTAAAATTTTAGACATAAACGGAAGATTTGAAATGGGTCTGTAATTTGCCAGTTCACTAGGTTCTAGTTGTGGTGTCTTAATAAGAGGCTTAATGACTGCCAGCTTGAATGGTTTTGGGACCTGACCTTGGGATAATGACGCGTTAATAATATCGAGAAGTGGTTCTTCTGCTACAGGTAACAATTCTTTCAGTAAATTAGTGGGTACAGGATCTAATAAACATGTTGTTGGTTTAGATGCAGTGATACGTTTATTTAGCTCTTCCTGTCCTATAGTTGTAAAGCACTGCAGTTTTTCTTTGGGTGCAATGAATGAAGCTGAATTACAAGACTCTGTCGATTCTACATTTGTTAATATATTTCTGATGCTATCTATTTTATCAGTGAAGAAATTCATAAAGTCATTACTATTAAACTGTGAGGGAAAATTTTGTTTGGGTGACGCCTGATTATTTGTTAATCTAGCCACTGTACTAAATAAATACCTTGGATTGTTTTGGTTATTTTCTGAGTTTGCAGATATGCTCAGCCCTGGAAGCTTTTAGAGCGTGTCTATAGCTGTACATACTGTTTTTCCACACAATTCTAAAAACTTCCAAGTTAGTTTTTCTCCATTTGCGACATTTTTCTCTAACCTTTTTTAATTTGACAGGGGCAACAGCTTTTAATGTATTAGAGAAGATAGTGCCCATGTTGGTCATTTCGTCTAGTTCATGTGTATTTATGGGTACGCAGAGCAGTTTACATAAATCAGGCAGGTTATTTGTGAATCTATCTTTGGTGGTTGGAACAATAGTTCTTAGGGGTGCTCCGATCAGGATTTTTGAGGCCGATCATCAATCACAGAAAGCAGTATCTGCCGATACGATCACCAATCTTTTTAAGACATTTTTTAGACATTTTTTAAAAGTATATATTTATCTCACCTAAATGTTTGATCATGCACTGCATTTTTGTTTTGACAATCATGCAATTGTTGCACAATAGCTTACACACAGCACAAGACTGATTCCATGAGCTGTATGTGAGTTGGCCTTTTACACCAGGTTCAATCTTTCATAGATGTTAAACACAATAAATATAAGAAGCACATTATTCAATGCTTTTTACTTTTGCATTTACCTCTAGATTTATATATTAAGTGGCTCAATATATAATTGGAAACATTACATTACTTACATTATCACAAACATTCTAAATTAAAACATACCATTGACAGAAACAGTCAGCTCTACTGCCTTTTCTTTTGCATTTAAATCTTTATTACAAGTAATCCTGCGGATCACAAATAACTTTTTCCTACCTCCACGAGTGCCATCTATGATTGCCTTGATTATCTAAAAGTGCTCTTTTCCTTTAAACCTAGCCAAAAAGCCATAGCCTATGTGTTGACTGTGAAACACAGTAGACTTTAATTATATGCATTTATGGTGTAATTACTACATTTTCGTGTCAATCCATGTTTAAATTTACCGCAAACAATGCCTGTTACTTTAATTCAGCACTTGCAGTGCAGCAAAAATAGACTCGATGCAGAAAGCAAGTATTAAAAAGAAATGCAATTTATAAACTTTAGTGATTAAAAAGAAATTAAAAAGAAAAGTAAAAAGTTACCATTGCTGCTCACACACATTGACAGCAGCAATGGTAATTATGCAAGACTGCTATTCATAGACTACAGCTCAGCTTTCAACACCATAGTCCCCATCAAGCTGACTTCCAAACTCACAGGCCTTGGCCTAAACACTTCACTCTGCGACTGGATTCAAGATTTCCTCACCGGCAGACCTCAAGTGGCGAAGGTAGGCCAGTACACCTCAAACTCCATCACCCTGAACGTAGGAGCCCCGCAGGGCTGCGTTCTGAGTCCCCTGCTCTACTCTCTCTACACACACGACTGTGTGTCCTCTCACAGCTCCACTTCTATCATCAAATTTGCTGATGATACTGTGGTTCTGGGCCTCATTTCCAACAATGATGAGACCGCATACTTGGATGTGGTGGAGAGACTAACATCATGGTGCCAGGACAACTGTCTCTCTCTGAACGCGAGCAAAACCAAAGAGCTGATTGTGGACTTCAGAAAGAGACACCTGCTGCCCTACACTCCTCTTGTGATCAGCGGGACCCCTGTGGAGAGAGTAAGCAGCTTCAAGTACCTCGGTGTAAACATCTCCGAGGACCTGACTTGGACTACACACATCCAAACACAGGTTAAGAAAGCCAGGCAAAGACTGTACCATCTGCGACAGCTGAGGAAATTCAGGGTCTCACCAACAATCCTGAAAACTTTCTATGCAGGGACCATAGAAAGTGTATTGACTCAGTGTATTTCAGTGTGGTATGGAAACAGCTCCAGCCAAGATTGCAAAGCCCTGCAGAGAGTTGTGCGCTTAGCTGAGCGTATCTCTGGGTCGGCTCTCCCCTCTCTGCAGGACATCTACATCAAACGCTGCAGAAGCAGAGCTGTCAAAATCACCAAGGACTCAAATCACCCTGGAAACTGTCTCTTCACTATGCTGCCTTCTGGTAAGCGCTTCCGCAGCCTGATGGCAAAAACCGAGAGACTTAGGAGGAGTTTCTTCCCCACGGCGATCAGGCTCCTGAACTCAAACTCAGCCTCTTAACATCATCTGACTTACTTCAAATCACTAATCACACACTCATTATTCTCTACCTCATACTGTCAGTGTCATTTGCTCATTTGCACACAACACTTTCTGTGTCTTGTAACATATCTCATCTTATTTTTTATATTTATATTATTTTTTTGTGATTGGCTGCTTCATGTCAACCATGTTCAACCTGTTTGCACATTCCTCTCTGTACAGTCATGCTTATCTTAATATTTAATTCTACAGCATACTGTCATGCACATTCTTTTATATTCTATATTTTAATCTTTATATCTTATTTTTTATTCATTTTATTTTATGTATACTTCCCTTGTGTTGTATCTTTCAATATTTGCACTGTCCATGGAGCGGACCCAACTCTCATTTTACTGCTGGTTATACAATCTCTGTATAGTCGTGTATGTGACAAATAAAACTTGAAACTTGAAACTTGATTATGTGACACTGCCTCGATTGTGCAAGTGACAATTCTTGTGTCAACTATAAAGCGAGCAGCTTGCTTATAGTGCAGACGTGATGTGATCTGAAGCCATTTGCGCATTTTGAGAGAGAGAGAGAGAGCGTGCGCACAGTGATTCACTCACGCTGTTTGTGAAATTATGTCTCACAGAAAGTTTTCAAATTACTTTGTAAGTTATTTAATGAAGAAATGTGAATTGTACCTCACCTTCAGCATTATAATTATTTTACCCGCGCTGGACAGAGACGAGATGGTGCCACTGCATGTCACCTCTCACGGCAGGCGTGTCATCAGCTTGAGATCTTTTTTTAAAGATCTGCCTTTTTAGAGACCGCCAATCAAACATCCCAAAGCGATTATCGGCCGATAGTGATCGGTAGCCGATCAATCGGAGCACCCCTAAATAGTTCTGCAAATTCCTTTAGGAAATCAATATACGGCCCTGGGGATCTGTACACCGTAGCCAGAGCAAGAGATACGAGAGATTTATTTTGCATATCTGACAGTGTAACATTAAGCAGAAGTATTTCAAATGAGTTAAACCTGTATCCTGTTTTCTGAGTAACATTGAGAATATCACTATATATTGTTGGTATTTTGTCCCATAGACTTGCTGGCTGCAATCTCACTGGTCAGTGTTGTGAGAGTTTGTTATCAGCTCTACAATCTTCAAACTGTGGCCTGAGAGAGCTGGACCTGAGTAACAATGACCTGCAGGATTCAGGAGTGAAGCTACTCTCTGATGGACTGAAGAGTCCAAACTGTCAGCTGGAGATACTGAGGTTTGTAGTAGTAATATTTATCTAATATTTGTTTGAATCTTGATACTTTGGATGTTTAGGCTACTTTCCATTTTCTTTCAAAGCATTTAGCACATTATATTAATTTCTTTGTGATCACAGCTGCTTAACTTCACCATTGCTCCTAGTGTTAACATTAAATTGCTTTCAGAAATATTTACAAACACATCATTTGAATTGGGATCCCATGTTGGAGACTGTTTTCTGTTAATCCATAAATCAAAAATAGAACCTGCAGGCCACAAGGGTCTAACCTGAACAATCCCCAGTCTGGGTTGATATAAATAATTAAGTAAAATATGAAAAATACATTAAATTATTACATACATTAACTCACATATTGGTATGACATAATATATTGGATGACAGATTTGAACTGTTGCTGGTATGTTCTATAAAAAGGAACACTTCTTGAATCATAGAGCATAGGCATTAATGTAGTGATTGTTCTGATTGGTGGATCTCAATACAAGGTTTCTGTTCCTAATTCATGGAATACCTCACCAAAATGTGGCTTTAACAATACAGTGGTCGACCAATAAATCACCACGGTGCTATATCAGATGATATTTGGCTTTGTTTTTTCTTGGCACTCAGAAATTTCTTGTAAGCAAATAGCATCATACTGTGTTTCTATGGTGCATATGTACTATAAAGTTTCCCAGCATGCAATGCAGCATTAATAGATCGTACTGTCAAGTTTTTTAATTATCATAGGTTTTATTTGTGCTATTGAACTTGATTTTGGTTAACTTTTAGCAGTTTGTGTTGTTAGGTTATTTTGTAATGTTGGTTTATGTCGTGTGTTGTTTATTTGTTGAGTGTTACCATTGTTGTGTTTTGTATGTTGAGTATTGATGTCACATTTTTCAAAGATGTATCTCAGCAGTTCACTTCACTATTGTGAAAGATCTATACACAAACAAATATGAACATGAAATAAGTTATTGATTGATCTTTATGCTTAAATAATGCTAAAATAGAATCTTCATGTTCATGCTAAGAATAGTTTGACTAGCTTCGAGTCAGACAATCAGCTTATTTCGTATTCTAGCTTGTCATCATTTTCTGACATGACTAGATCAGAAATTTTGATATGAATATACAAGGTCCAAGATCTCAAACAAATACTAATCACTAATGCCATTATGGTGACTTCAAAATAATTACAGTAGTAAACAACTAAATTACTCACAGTGGCACAGTTAAAGACAACTTTATAATCTGAATTCACGGTAAAACAAGAGCAGTAAATTACTGTTATGTTAGCATCATTCTGCTGTTCATTCACTGTCATTTGTAAGAAAATTACCTAGCATGTATTGATTTCACAGTACATTTCTGAATATAGTAATTTATTGTAAAATAATACTATTTATTCCTGTAAATTCCTGACAATGTTTATAGTGCACAAGAGTGCCCAATCTCCCTGTTCATTACTATGCTGTCTTATACAGTACTGTCTAATAGAAAAGCAAATGCCATAGTATTTTATCATATAACACCATCATTCAACAAATATGCATTTATATCATAAAGTATATGACTGTCTGATCAACATTTAAAAATTTCGTAGAATCCAGCCATTACATTATGTGAGGGAATTCTGCTAACAAATGCATGCACAATTATCAGAAATGTATATCTCACTCCCCACAACCCAGTGCCTTTCAATTTGTGTCAATTAAATTAATGTGCAGTGCTTTCTACAAATAGAGACTTATTTGTGAATACAAATATACCCTTTGTATTAGTTAATCATATATATATATATATATATATATATATATATATATATATATATATTTTATAAAGCACATTTAAAAACAACCCAAGGTTGACCAAAGTGCTGTACAGATCAGTAAGCTCAAATAAAGACAGGATCTATAACAATCAACAAGACAGCATACATAAAATTAGAATAATACATTAAAAACCCACACTCAGAAGATGTGTTTTAAGTTTAGATTTAAAAGAGGAGAGTGATGACACCATTCGGACTGATACTGGGAGACTATTCCAGAGTTTAGGGCCCACTATCGCAAAAGCACAGTCTCCACAATGTTTTAACCTCAATCGATGAACAGAAAGCACTCCAAGGTTGCCGAATCTAAGTGCCCTGGATGGATTATGACAACGTAAAAAAATCAGATAAATAAGTTGGAGCAAGGCCGCGTAATGCTTTAAAAACAAAAACTAAAATTTTTAATTCTATTCTCTGTTTGACTGGTAGCCAGTGCAGAGAAGTTAAAATGGGAGAAATACGATAGAATTTGCGACTACCAGTCAGCAGCCTAGCTGCAGCATTTTGAACCATTTGAAGGCGTCCAATCGAAGATTGGTTTGCTCCATAATAGAGTGAATTGCAGTAGTCAAGGCGTGAAGTAATAAATGCATGGATAACTATTTCAAAATTCTTTAGAGAAAGAAAAGGTTTAACTTTTGCGAGACGTCGTAGATGATAGAAACATGACTTAACAACAGAATTAATCTGTTTATCGAACTTGAGACCTGAATCAAACAACACACCTAGATTTTTCACACATGGGGAGACATAAGAACTTAAGTCGCCAAGGTCACCTAAGTCATAGAAATCACTTGGACCAAACAGTACTATTTCGGTTTTATTGTCATTTAAGGCCAGAACATTTCGTGTAAGCCATAATTTCACTTCCTGTAAACAGGCCAGCAGGACATCCACGAAGCTTGAGTCATTATGTTTAAAGGGAAGGTACAATTGGGTGTCATCAGCATATAAGTGAAAAGATACGCCATATTTTAAAAAGATGGAGCCCAATGGCAGCAGATTTAAAGAGAACAATGTTGGAGCAAGAATTGATCCCTGTGGAACACCACAGGAGAGATGTGCTGCTGAGGAAGTGTGTTTTCCAATGCATACAGAAAACTTCTTGTTATTTGAAAAGGACTGAAACCATTTTAGAACGGTGTCCTACACAAGATTTTCCAGTTGGGAAATAAGAATTGTATGATCAACCATATCAAAAGATGAGCTGAGATCTAAAAGGACCAGAGCAACAGCACTCCCATAATCTGTAGCCAGCATAATGTCATTAGTAACTTTTTATAGAGCAGATTCGGTACTGTGAAGTTTTCTGAATCCTGACTGAAAAGTCTTCATATAGTGAATTAGATTCCAGAAAAGAATGTAGTTGAGTAAATACAACATTTTCCAAAATGTTTTAAATGAAAGGGAAATTAGGTCTGAAATTCAATTGGTCTGAAATTACCTAAATCAGATACATCGAGATTTTGTTTCTTCAAAAGAGGAGTGACTGAAGCATGTTTTAGGCAGTCAGGGACCGTACCAGTACTCAAACACATGTTAATAAAAAACAGGAGATCAGGCCCTATGGTATCAACAATTTGCTTAAAATAGTGTGATGGAACACTATCATAAGGACAAAAAGTCGGTTTCAGATGATCAATAATATCTTTGCAGGTCTGAAGGCTAATTAAATCAAACATGCTCCAAACAGAAGAGCACCTAGTTGTTTCAGGAAGAGCATGAGAAGTCACAAGTGAAATTTGTGCATGCAAAAAGGTGGGCGTGCATATGTGGATCAAGTGACACAAGTCAATGTTATTTGATTAATTTAGATTTTAAGACATCTAGCCATTTTGCATTACCCACACAAAAATACCTTGCAAACCACAAACAACTGTGCCTGAGAAAATCAGCAACCACTAGATGACTGACCCACAGGTGATGGACCAGGGCAATGAATGGGTTGTTTCACTAGAGTGGTTCAGGCTTTAGGATTGCCAGATGACTAAATAAACATTATCAGCATGATTTCTTGTCCACCTACAGTGGAAATAAGCACAGTTTAGTGGTCAGAATTATTGGCACCCTTGGTAAATGTCACAGATCGGCCAGGCTCCACCACCAATCCACCACTACGATCACAGTCACCTGAGTATTAATTCAAGCCACCTGCACCTCATCAGCACCAATCATCTCAGCACTACTTAAGCACACACCTCACTCCAGTCAGTTGTCCGATCTCGCTTACACGAAGTGGACTTTGTTAGCTCTTCGCTACTACTTACCTGATACCCACCTAAAGACTACTTACCTCCTGTTCCTCTCCATCATAGATCCCCTGTTCCTCCATCGTCTGTCTTCCTCCATCGGCACATCGATCCTCTTCTTCACCGTCATCCTGGGGTGTGTGCTGCTTCAAGTCATCCACGAGTTCCTGGCAAGACAAGATACTACTCAGTATATCCTTTCGGCATCATCTCAAGTATCTAAGTCACTACTCACCTACATCTGCTGCTTACCATCTGCTGAATCAATAAACACCTTGAAATTGTTTGATAATCCTCTGTGTCTAGTCTGCTTCCGTAACAGAAGATCGGACCTAAGAACAGAGTGATTCAGCATGAGCCAACCGGATCCCTTCCAGGAATTCGTGGATAATCTTCGATGAGTTCTCACTCCTGCACCTCCACCAACACCGCTAAACACTTCCGTGTCCACCACCACCACTTCTTCTCCACCTGTTATTGCCAGTCCCATGGCCAGACTAGCGCCCTTCTCTGGTGTGGCGGAGGAGTGCAACGGCTTTCTTCTACAATGTTCACTCTCCATAGAGATGCAACCCTATCTATATCCTACTGAAAGATCCAAGATCGCCTTCATCGTCACACTTCTATCCGGCAAGGCACTACAATGGGCAGAGACTATCTGGGCTCAATCTGGTAATGTCACCCAATCATTTAATAACTTTGTCACTCATTTCAGAGAGGTGTTCGGAAAACCATCTGGTGACACATCTGTCAGTGACCAGCTGTACCATCTCCGACAGGGGTCCCTATCCATCAATGAGTATGCCCTAAGATTCAGAACCCTTGCCGCAGCCAGTGGTTGGAATGAACGATCTCTGATCACCACCTATCGTCAGGGATTAGAGCCCAGATTACGTCTACAATTGGCCGGTTACCATGATACCTGTGGATTAGAAAGTTTGATTCAACTCTCCATCCGATGTTCCACCCGTATGCAATCATGCTTTGAGGAACAAACCCTGTTGAACCGTTGCACTCCTCCACTGCGTCACCCAGAGGCGAACCATCCTCCAGAACCAGTCCCGGAACCCATGGTAACAGACAACATGTGGTTGTCATCCGCTGAGCGGCAGAGGCGAATAACAAGAGAATTATGCCTTTATTGTGGAAATGGTGGGCATGTGATCTCTACATGCCCCAGTTGACCTCCGCGACTATTGGTGAGTGCAATTCAACCCATACCTCAAAATATGAAGCCTCTCTCTATTGTGGTAATGCTTATTGCACCCAACGTATCTGTTTCAGTCAATGCCCTCCTTGACTCGGGGTCCGCCGGGAACTTCATATCAGGGAGCCTCTGCCGCCAACTCAAGATCCACACAGCTATCAATCCAAAAGTCTACCAAGTCCAATCCGTAACTGGAAAACCTCTCAGCCGTCATAATGGCAGACTCACTGCCGGTCCGGTACATCTACAAGTAGGCCTCCTTCATGAAGAGGACATCAATTTACTGGTTCTGGAGGAAGCCACCTCTGACATCATTCTCGGTCGACCATGGTTCGCTCTTCGTGAACCCCAAATATCTTGGCGCACGGGAGACGTCCTGAAGTGGGGTAACCAGTGCTTCCCAGACTGCTTTCCACACCTGATTCAACCATCACCGCAAGTCAAACAGCCCCTATCTCTGAATTCCACCACCATCGAAAGTCCTCTTGAGAAACAATCCATCGACATACCCCATTGTTATGCCCACTTCAGTGACGTCTTTTGCCCGAAGAAGGCCTTCCAACTACCACCTCATCGGCCATGGGACTGCGCGATAGATCTGCTACCGGGTGAGTCAGTGCCCAAAGGGAAAATCTATCCACTATCACTCCCAGAACAGAAGGCCATGGAGGAGTACATTGAAGAGGCACTTAAACAAGGCTACATCCGCCCTTCCACGTCCCCTGCTGCTTCAAGCTTCTTTTTCGTGGCCAAGAAGGACGGAGGCTTGCGGCCTTGTATTGACTACCAGGCTTTAAACAACATCACTGTCAAATTCCGTTATCCCCTTCCTCTCGTCCCAGCAGCTTTGGAACATCTCCGTGGTGCCACCATCTTCACCAAGCTAGACCTCCGCAGCGCGTACAACCTCATCCGGATACGTGAGGGGACGAGTGGAAAACAGCTTTCGTGACCCCTACCGGCCACTATGAGTACTTGGTAATGCCGTATGGCCTAGTCAACAGCCGTATTCTAGGATTTCATGCATGAGGTGCTCCGAGAGTATCTCCACCGTTTCGTCCTGGTATACATCGATGACATCCTTATTTACTCTCGGAGCTTGGCCGAACATCGCCACCACGTTGCGGAGGTCCTCCAACGCCTGCGACAATATCAGCTCTTCCTCAAAGCAGAAAAATGTTCTTTCCATCAGCCCTCAGTACAGTTCCTTGGATATCATATCGACAGCAGTGGCATCCGGATGGACGAGGGGAAGGTGGAAGCCATCAAGATCTGGCCAGTACCATCAACTATCAAAGAACTCCAACAATTCCTGGGATTTTCCAATTTTTACCATCGCTTCATCCTGAATTATAGTACTCTCACCAGTCCCCTCACCAACCTACTCCGTAGCAAGCCCAAGTCTCTGTCCTGGACTCCAGCAGCCAACGATGCCTTCGAAAGACTGAAAGAAGCTTTCACTCAAGCTCCAATCCTCGTACATCCTGACCCCACGAGGCCTTTCATCGTCGAAGTAGATGCTTCCACTACGGGGGTCGGAGCGATTCTATCCCAGCAGCAGGGGAACCCCGCGAGACTCCATCCATGTGCCGCCTTCTCACGGAAACTCAGCCCGGCGGAGCGTAACTACGACATCGGCAACAGAGAGCTCCTCGCAATTAAACTGGCCCTAGAAGAGTGGAGGCATTGGCTGGAAGGAGCTCAACACCTTTTTACTGTGCTCACTGATCACAAGAACCTACAATATCTGAGGGAGGCGAAGAGGCTCAATCCACGGCAGGCGCGCTGGGCATTATTCTTCACTCTCTTCAATTTCACAATCTCTTACCGTCCAGGACCCAAGAACATCAAGGCAGATGCCCTGTCGCGCCTTTATGCCCCAGAAGAAGGAGAAGACCCACCGGAACCCATCATTCCTGAAATAATGTTTATCAGTCCCATCCAGTGGAATCCTAAATCTGCTCCTTCTTCCAATGTCTCCACGGCCACCCCGCCGGGCTGTCCACCAGGTGCACAGTATGTCACACGAACCCAACGCACTCCTCTCATTCACTCTGTGCACTCTTCACTGGGCACTGGCCACCCTCTCGCTGCTGAAAGACCGCTACTGGTGGCCGAATATGGCTAGGGATGTGAGAAGGTTCGTTCAGGGTTGCAAGGAATGTGCCATCTCCAAGAGCCCTCGCCATCTTCCAACAGGCAAACTCCTCCCGCTGCCCGTTCCCAACCGGCCATGGTCACATCTAGGGGTAGACTTTGTCACAGACTTACCAGCCTCAAATGGTAACACATGTATCCTGGTTATTGTGGATCGGTTCTCCAAATCCTGCCGCTTGATCCCTCTCAAGAACCTGCCTACAGCTATGGTGAAAGCCGAACTCATGTTCAATCATGTCTTCAGGTATTTCGGCATTCCCGAAGATATTGTATCCAACCGGGGTCCTCAGTTTATTTCCCGTGTATGGCAGAATTTCTTCAAGCTCCTAGGTGTGACCATAAGTCTGTCGTCTGGATATCACCCTTAGACAAACGGGCAGACGGAGAGGAAGATTCAGGAAATTGGACACTTCCTGCGAACCTTCTGCCATGGCCACCAGGACTCTTGGAACCAGTTCATTGGCTGGGCCGAGTACGCCCAGAACTCCCTTTGTCAGTCATCTACTGGACTCACTCCCTTCCAGTGCATACTCGGTTTCCAGCCACCCATGTTCCCCTGGACTGGAGAACCGTCTGACGTTCCTGCGGTGGATTACTGGTTCCAAGAGAGCGAGAGGGTCTGGGACGAAGCACACCATCATCTTCAACGAGCACTTCACAGGCGCAAGATGATAGTAGACCTTCGAAGGTCTGACGCTCCCCTTTATCAACCGGGAGAGAAGATCTGGCTGTCAATGAGAGACATCCGATTGCACCTGCCCTGCAAGAAGCTCACTCCCAGATACGTTGGCCCCTTCACCATTCAGAGACAAATTAGCCCGGTTACTTTTCAATTAAACCTACCTCCACAGTACAGGATTCACCCCACTTTCCATGTGTCTCTCCTAAAACCTTACCACTCTCCTGTCTCCCTTTCCACAGAGCCTGGCCCGAGTACGGAACCCCCTCTCCCACTAATTCTGGAGGACGGTGCCATCTATGAGGTCAGAACGATCCTGGATTCCCGACGTTGTGGTGTTCGGCTGGAATACCTCGTGGATTGGGAGGGTTACGGCCCAGAGGAGAGGTCATGCGTTCCCAAAGACGAAATCCTGGATCCAGCTCTCATAGAAGAATTCCATACTAACTTCCCAGATCGACCAGCACCCAGAGCCAGAGGTAGACCACCACGCCGTTGGGCCCCTCGGCCCTCTGGAGCGGGCCGTGGAGAGGGGGGTAATGTCACAGATCGGCCAGGCTCCACCACCAATCCACCACTACGATCACAGTCACCTGAGTATTAATTCAAGCCACCTGCACCTCATCAGCACCAATCATCTCAGCACTACTTAAGCACACACCTCACTCCAGTCAGACAAAAAAATCAATAAGTGACTGACTCTGTTAGAAATCTTATAATGGGCCATGTTTGGATCTTCCAACCGTACAATAATCCAAACACAAACCTTAAAAACAACACAAAAATGGGTCACTGAGCACAAAACCAAGCTTCTGCTATGGCCATTCCAGTCCTCTGACCTGAACCCTGTAGAAAATGAGTGAGATGAACTGAAGAGAAGAAGCACCGTCATGGAGCTGTGAATCTGAAGGATCTTGAGTGATTCTGGATGAAGGAATGGTCTCTGATCTCTTGTCAGGTGTCCTCATCAGGCATTATAGGAGAAGATTTAGAGCTGTTAAACTGGCAAATGGAGGTTTCAAAAAGTATTGAATAAAAGGGTACCGTTAATTGTGGCCAATGTGTATTAGAGAAAAACATTTATTTCATTAATGATATTTCCCCCCATTTTAAATTCTTATCCAATGAAAGGTCAGATTTTTGTGAATTTTTTTAATGAAAGATCAAAAGGATTAAAGGTGCAATAGGAGATCTTGGAAAATGCTAACTTTAGCCTGATAGCACTGAAAGCGAACGTCCAACCCTCCCTGCAATCGCCGTCCAAAGCCACGCCCCCTGAACGCACATATGCTCAAAGAGCAGAATACCAGAGACAACATTAAATTACTACAATAGGCTACATCAACAGTTTCCAATTACAGTCCTCGCGGTTGTTCTGTTCAACCATAAGTCATAAGTGCCCTGCGAAGTGGACATCACCAGATATTCCGCCATGATTCCAGTTCAAAGTGTATGTTCCATACAAAAGGCATTAAAGTGTGCGAGATGTGAATTTAAATTGTATTTGTTTACAGAGGTATTGTTACAGATCGGTCAGGCTCTCAGCTCAGTCAATCACATCGATCCCTCTCACCTGAGTTCTAATCACATGCACCTGCACCTCATCACCAGTCTCATCTAGCCCAGCATATAAGCACACACCACAGCCTCAGTCCTTGTCCGATCTCGTAAACACGAAGTGGACTCTACTCCTGGTATCTCCAAATTGAGTATTCTCTGTTTGCTACTTACCTGGTATTACTCACCTGCTACTTCTCCTTCCAGTTGTGTTCTCCACCGTCAGCTCTCCTCCCGCTGTGGTATGTGCTCCCGGCAATCCTGTTCTCCTGGCTCCATCTCCCTTCGTTCCTGTGGAATACAAAGATTTAGATTACCCACAAACCAATCCACGTAAACCCTCCGAAGTTGTTCTACTCATCTTCAATCTCAGCTCCAGTAACCTCAAGCTTTCAAATAAACTCACTGTGTTTTCACTTACCTCCGTGTCCGACCCCGTATCTGTTACAGGTATATTATGTCACACTTCTCTAGTAAGTTTCGTCTGTGTGTGAAGACGCTGCGCAGCGCAAATCCGTGAAAGCATGTGCTGAAGTGAAATAAACTTCAACAGATTTTCCCTGCTCAGGGAGTAGGGAGCAATGAACACCGTGTAGGGAGCATGTCAAGCGGAACACAGTTCATGCACGTAGCTCTCTTCTAACGAGCTGGTTATCTGAATCAGGTGTGTTAATTAAGCGAGACATGCAAAATATGCAGAGTGGGGGGGCGCGAGGACTGGAATTGGGTACCGCTGGACTATATCATGTGTCATTCACCGGTGAGAAAACTTTATAGCACAGTTAGTAAAAGTACTACAATACCAGGAAGGAAGATCGGGTTGTTGATGTTTGCCTACCATTCTTGCTCTATCTGCACAGCGTGCGTGCGCTCAAAAGGGGATTGTGTATAAATAATTACAATTAATTATGATTAATTACAATTATTTATATCAGCTGACAGTAATAACTATCGCAGAATTAAATTGCCATCATATAATCTTTTCGTCCAGCGAACATTCAGTATAAGTTCATATCAAGTCTAAGAAAGGATATTTTCTTGGCCACAGAAAATACCTTTCTAAGTATTAATGCATTAGAGCATGTAGCAAGGGTCAAAATCGTAAAGGGACATTACTATGCAAGGTAGAATCAGAAACTCATGTAATTTGTGCACACAACTTTTATTAACTAAACACTAACGCAAACTAGTCTAACAAACAAACAAACAAACAAACAAACAAACACACAATCATTCATACATGGGAAAAGGGCAAATGAGAGTTGATGGATGAGACCATCAGGAAACCAGAGAATGAAGCTATGAAAAGAGTCAGTTAAACACCTGAATAAAACTATCAGCGCCATTTATAATGGGGTCTATAACTTATAATAAACCTCTGTTTCGTTTAGTTAAATGTTATACTTGCACTGCCTTTGGTCAGGTCAAGTGTCCGGAATGCAGTATCAGATGATAGTCTTAATGGTTTCAAGGTTTTGGACTCCCGATCATGTTCTTCCGGGTTGAAGAGTGATGAATTCCAAAGATGTTCTGAGGTAGAAGTGTTCTTTCCAGGTACAAAGTGGAAAAGAGCTAAGAAAGAGATCTGCTGAGGTCAGAGGAGCTTTGGTTGAATGGAAAGACAAGGCCGCAAGGCCTGGCGCAAAAACTTAATTGTCCAGAAGAGTTGTAGCTCACATCTTCCTAGGATCTAACAGAACTGCAGACTGCCAGGGCATCACTTCCGTGAGAGCTTTATCTGCTATAGAGGTCCACCTCTGGGCAGGCAAAGAGCCTATGGTGACTTTGAATTTTTGGAGGGAAAGTTTACGACTCTTTATCTCCATGCATTGTAATTTGCATATGAACTGGATTGGAAGTTGATATACAAACTTATTAAAGATTCTTAGAACACTTATATGTTGCATAGGTATCGACATATAATATACACTCTCAATTAGATCATCAGAAGACGATTTGATAGAGACCAAACATAGTATAAGTGAGTTAATATTAACTAGTGTTCTATCATAAGCATGCATAAAACAGGATACAATACACAAGAACATATACAAGAACAGTAATAATATACACAATGACCTAAAGATATGTGTGTTCATTTACAGAAAGGTTTTTCTATAAATGAAAAGGAGGAAAGTTCTGTTTTTATGGGCATTGAGTGGTTTTCAGAAGGGTCTGTTCTTACTGCACTTCGCATCTCACATACTTTTGAGCAATAAAACAGTCTTATCAGATGGTTTCCCTGGAACCGGGGGCCTGGAGGCATCCACAGACAGGGGCACCCAGTATGGGTATTGGGTGGAGGGGTCTGTGACCATTTGTTAATCTAAAAACTAATTGATTTGTTAAATCAAATGAAAAATTGTGTGTCTGACTGGTTCAAATGCTGCAGCGTGAACGCGCTGATGACGTATCGTCTCTGTGCAAACAGGGTGCGCAGAGGTATGCTAATACATTGACAAGCAGGTAGGAAAACCAATTAAAACGCTCAAACCGAGCGTTTTGATTGGACGAACATTTCTTGGTCCTACACCTTCCACAGAATATATAAATACAGTTAAATACATTTAGGCCACTTAACTTAATGATTGCTATCAGGATGTGAAGAGACTTTCAACCAGAATAACAAAAAATGTTTCTGAAGACAATCACCTATTGCACCTTTAACAATGCAGATTAATTTTCACAGCCTTCTTAGATCATATTTACCAAGGGTGCCAATAATTCTGACCACTACTGTATATCAGTGGCGAGCGGTGACTTTTTAACCGGGTATGCTGAGTGCTAAGATTTAGACCGCTATATCATCTTCAACATTGTCTATGACCAGATATGTTTTTAGTGGACTTTCAAAATTTGCTTTGCATGAGAAAGCATCATTTTCATGATTTAGTCGAGTTAGTTTTGCATCAAACACAATGTAATTTTCGGCAGTCGAGATCTGGCAGCAACAGAGTGCATTTTTCCGCTTGGGCGAGCGCTTCGCGGACAGCTTACCTCGCTCATGAAATCACGCGCATACCAGAAAATCACTGAAAACGCGCTACAATCCTGACGAATCATAGCAACAGAGCGGAGGCGAGAAAGCTGCGGAGAATCCGCTTACCCGAAAGCCTCCGTCACTGACGTAGATTTAGAGAAAATTACAGTTGTTTTCAAATAAATAATTTTACATACTTATTCACAACACTTTATTAAGCTTTAAGTCACATCTCAAATGACAAGGGATCAATTTATAATCATGTTTATATTAATTAGCCCATGAACTCATTATCTCAGACAGCCTGGGTATGCGGCGCATTCGTAGCTTATATGGACGGAACCCCACTGCTGTATATGTATGTGATGCAATCCAGGAAAAACCATCACATGGTGAAATTTTACCTATTATAGAAAAAGCAATATATAGCTCTTACCCCCAGCTCTCAATGCATCGTCTTTCCTTCTGGAGCATCAGTGAATATTTGAACCTTTTTTAGTAGTTGTGTTTGAGTCCCTCAGTTGTCTTCAGTGTGAAAAGATGGCTCTCAAAATCATACAGTCACTACTGGAAAGGGTTCAAATATGCAAAAGATGCTGGAAAACTGAAGATTCCGCAGGACATGGAGGATTTTTCTGAAGAACAGTGCTCAGTTTAACTGTTCAGAACAAACAAGGGACTCGCGAACAACCATCACAAAACCAAAAAACAGTTGTGGATCATCCAGGCAACCACACACAGTATCAAGAACCAAGGGTTCCCAAACTTTTGAAGGGGAATATTTTAATAATATCAGGGTGTTTTTGTCTTGTGGACTATATGTAAACATCTTTTATGCAAAATATCTAACTCGAGACAGTACTAAATAAAAAATAACATGCATTTTGTATGATCTCTCTTATTTTGTTACAATTATTCACATTTTCACAGATTCTGCAAGGGGTTCCCAAACTTTCGCATGCCACTGTGTATATATATATATATATATATATATATATATATATATTAGTGCTGTCAATCGATTAAAAAATTTAATCGCATTAATCACAGTCATGAACTGTGATTAATCACAAATTTAAAATACTATGATTTACCTGTAAATGTGCTGAAATAAAGAAATGCATGACAAACTAGTTTAAGGAAACATAACCTTTCACACCTCCACGAGGTATGAGACACAATCCTTATTCTTCTTTTATCATTATTCTTTTGTTTTTATTCAGCCAATATCAGCCTTTATACTGGCAATAAAACATTTACCAAGCCACATCGCTTCAATCCCAGTATGCATTTACCCAACTATTATCAAAAGTATTTCTAAATAAATACAACAAAATATTTTCTTGCGACCTTACGTGAAGTATTATGACAAAATTCATTATGAAGACGATTTGGACCTGTTCTGCAGGTGCATTAGAGCTAACATTAGCATCATGCTTCATAAGGCAATTTATGAGATTAATAGTGCACTTTTACTCAAAACTCACTTTAAACCACCATCGAGTGTTTGTAATAACTTCCATTTGCGATCACATGTGGAATTTGGTCATTTACTGTTGTTAAAATATGCTATTTATAGATTTTATCGCTGTACAAATTAGCATTTCAGATGTACACATTCATTATTATTATTAAAATATCCAAATCTCAAGAAAATCATATACAAACCATATCCTATCGTAATCGTGTGTTTATTATCTTATATAATATGTAGTGGCTGTTGTCATGTTTATTTCTGCTGTGTAAAAGCCTTGACATGTATGCTCTGGCTGAAACTCACGTTGTTTGTGATGTTATAAACTGCCTCTCCGTGCTTAAGTTGCCAGGTGCGGTACATTATAAAAGTAGCCCAATAAAAAAAAAAACCCCGCAAATCACGGCTCTGTATATAATTTACTTTGATTAGAGGGAAGTAGGGGGTTAGACGACATTTAGTTTTTTTGTACGTATATATTATCTTATATAATCTGTAGTGGCTGTTGTCATGTTTATTTCTGCTGTGTAAAAAAATTTTTTTGTGCGACTGCATTTTCAAAATAGCCCAATTGTGCGGAAAACCGCAACCCTGGCAACACTGGTTCGCTGTACCCTTATCACACAATGATAGATTACCTTCCGCGCTGCGATGACGGCAAGATGTTGGGATGAAACCTTATCGAACGATTAATTTGCGTTAAAAAAAATATTAACGCGTTAAATTTTTTTGATTAATCGCACGCGTTAACGCGTTAACGTTGACAGCCCTAATATATATATATACATACATACGTGTATATATATATATATATATATATATATATACATATGTGTGTATATATATATATATATATAAATATATACATACTGTCAGGGTTCTGTTGTGTGTGTCATCTGTTCCTGCCTCTTGTGTCCATATTTGGTTTGTTTCCTGTCCTTGTTTCATGTCATTATGAGTTAATTTGTGTCCAGCTGTGTGTATGTGATTGTGTTAATTACCCTGTGTATTTAGTTCCTGTCTTTTGAGTTTGATTTCGTCTGGTCTACTCGTTACTCCCCGGTGTTTCTGTCCATGTAAATCATGCCTTGTCCTGCCTTGATGTCTCCATTAAAGACTATTATTTTGAGTTTACGTCCTCGTCTGCGTGTTCCTGTTCCTCCTTCGTGTGTGCACCGTGACACATACGTGTATGTGTATATACAGTGGGTATGGAAAGTATTCAGACCCCCTTAAATTTTTCACTCTTTGTTATATTGCAGCCATTTGCTAAAATCATTTAAGTTCATTTTTTTTCCTCATTAATGTACACACAGCACCCCATATTGACAGAAAAACACAGAATTGTTGACATTTTTGCAGATTGATTAAAAAAGAAAAACTGAAATATCACATGGTCCTAAGTATTCAGACCCTTTGCTGTGACACTCATATATTTAACTCAGGTGCTGTCCATTTCTTCTGATCCTCCTTGAGATGGTTCTACACCTTCATTTGAGTCCAGCTGTGTTTGATTATACTGATTGGACTTGATTAGGAAAGCCACAAACCTGTCTATATAAGACCTTACAGCTCACAGTGCATGTCAGAGCAAATGGTCTGGTCAAAGGAACTGCCTGAAGAGCTCAGAGACAGAATTGTGGCAAGGCACAGATCTGGCCAAGGTTACAAAAAAATTTCTGCTGCACTTAAGGTTCCTAAGAGCAAAGTGGCATCCATAATCCTTAAATGGAAGACGTTTGGGACGACCAGAACTCTTCCTAGAGCTGGCCGTCCGGCCAAACTGAGCTATCGGGGGAGAAGAGCCTTGGTGAGAGAGGTAAAGAAGAACCCAAAGATCACTGTGGCTAAGCTCCAGAGATGCATTCGGGAGATGGGAGAAAGTTGTAGAAAGTCAATGTGATGAAGACGAGCCCACCAGCTCGCCTTCAGGGAAAATGTGAGTCCGTGAAGGGATTTAAAAACGATGGCTCACTCGCAAAAGCACTCTCGTGCAAGGTTTAGTGGAATTTATTTACAGTGCCAGAAAGATTGTCCACAGTGAAGAATATATACAAGTGCACCTAAAAATCCAAAAATCCAAAGTACCAAATAAACAAAAAAAAGGAAAAATAAACCAGAAAATAATCCAACAATAATATATTCAGGTAACAAACAGGTATCCACAATATACGAAAGGGGTTTGGGTTTTGCTTGAGGCACCGCAGTAGCACTCTTGCATCGACTTGGTAAACAAGTACTGTCTTTATGTTTGGCCTCTGCTTATATAGGCCAAACCCCGCCCCTTTGTTGGGCCATACCAATTACAGGTAAGAATAACATTTAACACACACACAAATACCACATCTATTTGTCATCTGCTATACTTAATCAATTATAATCACTTCCGATCCATATCCATATATATATATATTAATAAACACATAATCCATTAACACATAATACATTTAACACATAATTCTCACCCTTAAATACACTCAGTAACACCTATTCATACTAGACAATGGTTTCGCCAGCTTCCGGTTGCACTGCACGGCGCGACCAAGCCAGTGATGTCATAATCGGCCGCCGCTTGTTTGTTCGGTTTGGCCGGCACGATGTTTCCCGCCAGGAGGACTGACTACGCCCACACAGACAAACATCACAGGGACGAAACGACACAACAAGTGCAGTGTAAGTGTATGAAATAACAGGAAAATGAATATGGACAGGGGCGAGTGCTGCAATGGGAGAATGTCCATGTGCTATCAGGATTGCGTGTGCACCCGCTACTCTGATAGCGGCAACGGCAGAGAGGAACGGTACGGAGGATGAATGAGGTAAGTAGGCGGGTGTGTATGCATGTATGTGTGTGTGTGTGTGTGTGTGTGTGCCAGTGCTGCTTCCCCAGCGGTGGCAGCTAATGTGACTTTCTCACATCACCTTCCCCCTCTCCAAGCCGCGTACTGGCCGGAAACCTGGACAGGTAGTCGGCTACCACGTTGAGTCTGCCAGGTCGATGCCGTATCTTGAAGTGGTACGGCTGCAGGGCAAGGTACCATCGTGTGACTCTGGCATTGTGGTCCTTCATGGACTGGATCCAGGTTAGGGCCCGGTGGTCAGTTTCTAGATCGAACTCTCGACCAAGGAGGTAATAGCGCAAGCTGTCCAGGGACCACTTGATGGCGAGACCTTCCTTCTCGACCGTTGAATATCTTATCTCCCTGGGGAGTAGCTTGCGGCTGAGGTAGACCACTGGCCTCTCTTCTCCTACGCTTCCCTGAGCAAGGACCGCTCCAATCCCTGTTGCGGACGCATCTACTTGCACCAGGAATCTCTGAGAGAAGTCTGGACTCTGCAGGACTGGGCTGGAGCACATCTTTTCTTTTAGGCTAGTAAAAGCTGTCTCACAGTCATCAGTCCAGGGAATAGGGTTTGTCACCGTCTTGGACAGCAGGTTGGTCAGAGGAGCCGCGATGGAGGCGAAGTTTGGCACAAATCTCCTGTACCAGCCCACCAATCCTAGGAACGACCTCACTTCCTTCTTGGTCTTTGGTTGTGGGCTCCTTCGAATTGCTTCCACCTTGTCCACCTGTGGTCTCAGCTGTCCGTTGCCCAGGTGATACCCCAGGTAGTTCGCATCTTGCCTTGCCCACTCACATTTTGAAACGTTTAATGTCAATCCTGCTTCCTCTATCCTCTTTAGGATTTGCTGGAGATGTTGAAGATGCTCTACCCAAGAGTTGCTGTGGATTACCACATCATCCAGATACGCCGCCGACCAGTCTTCACATCCTTGGAGTACTCGGTCCATCAGCCTCTGGAATGTGGCTGGTGCCCCGTGAAGGCCAAAAGGAAGGACCGTGAATTGGAATAGTCCTAGAGGTGTTCGGAATGCAGTGTAGGGTCTGGACTCAGGGTTGAGGGGTACCTGCCAGTACCCCTTACACAGGTCTAGCGTGGTGATGTACTGGGCTCTTCCAATCTTCTCCAGCAGATCATACACTCTTGGCATGGGGTATGCATCAAACTTAGATTGGGCGTTGAGCTTGCGGAAGTCGATGCAGACACGCAGGGATCCGTCTTTCTTGGGTACGATCACCATTGGGCTGCTCCATTCGCTCACTGAAGGTTCAATCACTCCTAGTTCCTTCATCATCTTGATCTCCTCCTTCAAGGGTTCCACCAGCCTCTCAGGCACCCGGTAAGGACGTTGACGTGATGGTGATGGAGTGGAAAGGTGGATGGTGTGATGGGTCAGCTCAGTCAGTCCAGGCCTCTGACAGAACAAAGCAGGAAACTGGCTCAGGAGGTGCTGCAGTTCTTTCCTTTTGGAGTCTTCTAGGTGAGTTAGACTCACGACAGACGGCTGTCGCTTTGCATCCTCCGATTCCTCTTCCTCTTCCACCTCCACCTTCCTTACCAGCAGTGATGTTTCTGGTCCCTTACCAGGTGGCACCTTCCACTCCTTTAAAAGGTTCACGTGGTAGGTCTGCCTGGCCTTGCCCTTGTCCGGATGATGAACTTCATACGTTACTGGCCCCATCTTGCGGACCACAGTGTATGGCCCCTGCCATTTAGCCAGTAGCTTGCTCGTTGAAGTTGGCAACAGGAGTAATACCTTCTGCCCCGGTTGAAACTGTCGTAGCCTGGCGTGTTGGTCATACCATCTTTTCTGCGCTTGTTGTTTTTCTTGTAGGTTCTCTTTAGCTTGATCTCTGTACTGCTCCAGTCGATCTCGCATCTCTAGCACGTACTGCACGATGCCTTTATCCTCCTTCTTGAATGCAGGTTCCTCCTCCCTGCCTTTCTTCAGCAGGTCAAGGGGTCCTTGTACCTGCCATCCGTAGAGGAGCTCGAACGGTGAGAATCCTGTTGACGCTTGGGGTACCTCTCGGTAAGCGAAGAGAACAAATGGTAGCCACTTGTCCCAGTCTCGTCCTGTGTCTGCAACGAACTTCCGCAGCATGTTCTTGAGAGTTTGGTTGAATCTCTCCACAAGACCGTCCGTCTGCGGGTGGTAGGGAGTTGTTCGGATGGCTGTAATGCCCAACTGCTTATTCAGCTGCCCCATCAGCCGTGACGTGAAGTTCGTTCCCTGGTCGGTGAGTATCTCCTCGGGTATGCCGACTCTGGAGAAGAGTTGAACCAGGGCATGAATGATCTTAGGTGTGGTGATAGAACGGAGTGGGAAGGCCTCAGGATACCTTGTGGCATAGTCACTGACTACCAGGATGTAGCGATGTCCAGCACTGCTCTTTTCCAACGGCCCCACAACGTCCATGGCGATCCGCCTAAAAGGTGCAGAAATGACAGGAAGAGGTTGCAGGGGTGCTCTGCCCCGCTGGGACACAGCACTTGTCTTTTGGCAGATGGCACATGTGTTACAGTGTGTTTGTACATCAGTGTATAGTGTGGGCCAATAAAATCGTGAGCTAATGCGTGCGTATGTTTTCTGTTGGCCCAGGTGGCCAGCCCATGGAACAGTGTGTGCAAGGTGCAGAACAAGAGGACGACAACAAGATGGTACAATTAAACGCATCACATCACTGGTTCGCACATACAACACACCATTCATCACAACATATTCTTCATTGCACAGATTTGATGGTTTGTCACACTCAGCTTTGACAAATAAAGGTTTCAGAGTTTCATCTTCCCTTTGAAGTTGTGCTATATTCCCTGGGACCTTCCATCCATTGACTTCAAGACCCTCCACTGAGGCATACGAGGCTGGGGTACCCAGGTACTTCTCAAGCCGCCGTTGGCGTCGTGACTTTTTAGGGCCTTTAGTCCCGCCCTGCAGCAGACTACTATCCAAGTCTGGCAGTGGCTGCAGACCTGCCCTGGCCTGAGCTCTAGTAAGAGCAGGACATGACAAATCGACAGTGGTGGTGGTAGCAGAATGTTCAGAGTCTTTGAGGGTGGGTTGCAAGAGTTCATACAGCACTGGCAAGTCTCTTCCTAGAATCATGTCAGCTGGTAAATTGTCAACTATGGCCACATTAAGTAAGTACATTTGTTCTTGTACCTCCACCATTACCTCAGCTCGGGGATACTGCTTTACGTCCCCATGCACGCATTGAACAGAGGTAGTATTCACATAATTGACATTATTTACAAAGCATGGTTTCAACATTGACAGAGAACTCCCAGTGTCCAAGAGGGCTTTCAGTTCATGTCCATTAACACTCACATCATATAAATTCTGACTCTCCCCCACAGAATCAAAGTCACGGTCCCCTTCTCTAGGCACATAACAAAACCCCGTAAGTTTCCCTTTGCGAGCAGGACACACAGCTGCTTTGTGACCTGGCTGCTGGCAATAAAAGCAAAGCAAGTCTTTGGCCATTGACTTTGGACCTTTTGCATTGTCAGATAGTTCAACACGACCCCTTTCAGACCCAGAGTTATGAGGAAAGCCACGTACAGTACCTTTGAGTGGTTGAGTACGAGGACCACCGCGATGAGCATTCAGGTACTGCTGTGCCAACTTTGCTGCCGCCAGTCCTGACCGCGGCTCGTGCTCTCTCACCCAGGTGCGTGCGTCGTAGGGTAACACCCGAAGAAGCTGTTCCAGGATGATGGCCTCGCCGATCTCCTCTTTAGAGTGCTCCTCCGGTCGCACCCAACGCTTGTAAAGATTCTTTAGCCGGTGGTAAGTCTCTGTTGGCGACTCTCCACCTGGGACTGTAGTCGATCGGAAGCGCTGACGGTAGGTCTCTGGAGAAATGTTGAATTTCTCCAGCAGTGCTTCCTTCAGGTCTTCGTAGATATCCGCCTGCTCCTCGTCCATTGCCAGGTACGCCTCCAATGCTTGCCCCGTCAGCAACGGAACCAGACGATAGCTCCACTCCTCCTCGGGCCACCTCCAGGTCCTGGCCAGACGCTCGAACCGCCGAAGATAATTCTCGATGTCTTCCCCCTGCTGGAAGCTCGGCATCTTCGGATCAGCCCACTGCATTGGCTCTCTTGGCGCTGTGACTTTCGGGGAGTCTTGGATGTAGGCGGGTCTGTGTCTTGTGGATACCTTTGGTGCTGGCGTCGGTAGCTCCATTCGGATGCTCTCCGCGTCAAGCGAGGTCTCAGCAGGACGAATCGACTTCAAGATGGACTCACGAAGACCTCGGAGCTCCCGCAGATATCGATCCTCTCTCTGCTCTTGAGTGTCAAGAAATCTGCGCATCAGGGAAATCATTCCCTCACCAGCTGTAGCATCAGGAGTGATGGGCTTGGGCGGTGGTTGACTGGACTTTGGGGAGACTTTGGGGAAACTTGTGGCTCCCTCCTCATCCTCCGTAGTCTCAACCGAATTCCAGGCTGCCTCCTCCTCTGATGCCACCTTCACTTGGGATCGTAAACCCGGCCTGGGTTTTCACCTTTCGGCGCTGTCTTGCGAGTAGCCATCCCACTGCTGCCACCAAATGTGATGACGACGAGCCCACCAGCTCGCCTTCAGGGAAAATGTGACTCCGTGAAGGGATTTAAAAGCGATGGCTCACTCACAAAAGCACTCTCGTGCAAGGTTTAGTGCAATTTATTTACAGTGCCAGAAAGATTGTCCACAGTGAAGAATATATACAAGTGCACCTAAAAATCCAAAAATCCAAAGTACCAAATAAACAAAAAAAAGGAAAAATAAACCAGAAAATAATCCAACAATGATATATTCAGGTAACAAACAGGTATCCACAATATACGAAAGGGGTTTGGGTTTTGCTTGAGGCACCGCAGTAGCACTCTTGCATCGACTTGGTAAACAAGTACTGTCTTTATGTTTGGCCTCGGCTTATATAGGCCAAACCCCGCCCCTTTGTTGGGCCATACCATTTACAGGCAAGAATAACATTTAACAAACACACACAAATACCACATCTATTTGTCATCTGCTATACTTAATCAATTATAATCACTTCCGATCCATATCCATATATATATATATATTAATAAACACATAATCCATTAACACATAATACATTTAACACATAATTCTCACCCTTAAATACACTCAGTAACACCTATTCATACTAGACAATGGTTTCGCCAGCTTCCGGTTGCACTGCACGGCGCGACCAAGCCAGTGATGTCATAATCGGCCGCCGCTTGTTTGTTCGGTTTGGCCGGCACGATGTTTCACGCCAGGAGGACTGACTACGCCCACACAGACAAACATCACAGGGACGAAACGACACAACAAGTGCAGTGTAAGTGTATGAAATAACAGGAAAATGAATATGGACAGGGGCGAGTGCTGCAATGGGAGAATGTCCATGTGCTATCAGGATTGCGTGTGCACCCGCTACTCTGATAGCGGCAACGGCAGAGAGGAACGGTACGGAGGATGAATGAGGTAAGTAGGCGGGTGTGTATGCATGTATGTGTGTGTGTGTGTGCCAGTGCTGCTTCCCCAGCGGTGGCAGCTAATGTGACTTTCTCACAGTCAACCATCACTGCAGCCCTCCACCAGTCGGGGCTTTATGGCAGAGTGGCCCGACGGAAGCCTCTCCTCAGTGCAAGACACATGAAAGCCCGCATGGAATTTGCTAAAAAACACCTGAAGGATTCTCTGGTCTGATGAGACCAAGATAGAACTTTTTGGCCTTAATTCTAAGCGGTATGTGTGGAGAAAACCAGTCACTGCTCATCACCTGTCCAATACAGTCCCAACAGTGAAGCATGGTGGTGGCAGCATCATGCTGTGGGGGTGTTTTTCAGCTGCAGGGACAGGACGACTGGTTGTAATCGAGGGAAAGATGAATGCGGCCAAGTACAGGGATATCCTGGACGAAAACCTTCTCCAGAGTGCTCAGGACCTCAGACTGGGCAGAAGGTTTACCTTCCAACAAGACAATGACCCTAAGCACACAGCTAAAATAACGAAGGAGTGGCTTCACAACAACTCCGTGACTGTTCTTGAATGGCCCAGCCAGAGCCCTGACTTAAACCCAATTGAGCATCTCTGGAGAGACCTAAAAATGTCTGTCCACCAACGTTTACCATCCAACCTGACAGAACTGGAGAGGATCTGCAAGGAGGAATGGCAGAGTATCCCCAAATCCAGGTGTGAAAAACTTGTTGCATCTTTCCCAAAAAGACTCATGGCTGTATTAAATCAAAAGGGTGCTTCTACTAAATACTGAGCAAAGGGTCTGAATACGTAGGACCATGTGATATTTCAGTTTTTCTTTTTTAATAAATCTGTAAAAATGTCAACAATTCTGTGTTTTTCTGTCAATATGGGGTGATGTGAGTACATTAATGAGGAAAAAAATTAACTTAAATGATTTTAAGTTCCTTAAAATGTGTTCCTGTGGCTCAGTAGTAGAGCACTGCGTTAGCAGCGCAAAAGGTTGTGGGTTCGATTCCCAGGGAACACACATAGTGATAAAACATGTATAGCCTGAATGCACTGTAAGTTGCTTTGGATAAAAGCGTCTGCTAAATGCATAAATGTAAATGTAAAATCAACCTTCTCCAGAGTGCTCAGGACCTCAGACTGGGCCGAAGGTTTACCTTCCAACAAGACAATGACCCTAAGCACACAGCTAAAATAACGAAGGAGTGGCTTCACAACAACTCCGTGACTGTTCTTGAATGGCCCAGCCACCTCAAATAGATGCGCACAGAATCATGCTTTAGTTCAGTTCAGTTCATTTTATTTATAAAGCACAATAACAATGGTTGACCATTGTGCTAAACAATATTGTTTAAAAGAAATCAAAGTACATAACATGATATGACAAGACAAACAAATAAACATTTTAAATAAGCTCTGCTTTAGACAATGAACACACACACACACACACATGGTGAAACATTCCATGGGCGTAATGGTTTATATACTATATAAACTGTATTTTCCATCACCCCACACCAACCTTACACATAAACGTACCCCTTACAGAAAACTTTGTGCATTTTAAGATTTTCAAAAAACTTCATTCTGTATGATTTATAAGCTTGTTTTCTCAGTGGGGCAAAAAAAATGTCCCCACAAGGACAAGGATTTTGAATATTGCCATCTCTGTCCCCCATAACGTACGGTATACCTGAGCCACACACACACACACGATCTGAGCATACTAAATTTTAAGTATGAGCAAAATCACATATGTTGTGTTTACTTTTTTGTTGTTAATTAAGAAATGTTTTCATTTTAATCTAGCCTGTAGTAGATAGTATGTGTACTGTAAAAGAACAAATATACGTTTCACTTAAAACATCTCAGTAAAATAATTACACCTACAGTTTTAAACATGTTTAAAAGTTTAAACACATTGTGTGTCACTAAAGCAAGTTATGCTGTCAATTGTCTTGAAATTAAACTTTAGTTTTATTCTTTAATTTCTTTAAAATAGCCTGATGTGAATGCACCCAAGTGCTTTTCTCACATGAGTAGAAAACTCTTTGGATGTGTTTGTGACAAACACATAATTTTTTACTTCAGAAAAGTTTTTAAATGTATGACTGAACTTTTCTCATTTGACAGACCAATGTTTTCAAATTATTTATTATTTCAAATTATGTTTAACAGCCAAAAGGAAATACATGTTGTTTTCTAATGTTCATGACACCTTTATTGGTGTAAATTTCTCACCTAGAACATTTTGACTATTTGACTCTTTTGTAGGTATCATGTCATTTGAAATGGTTTACTAAAAGATTAAAGCACCAGCATCTGTGTTTTCAACATGAAAGAGATGTACAAGGGTGTTTCAACTATTATCGTCATTTCTTTTTGACCCTAATAAACTGGTAATGAATTTTCTATGGCAAATGATACAATTTACAGTTCTCATACTATGTGTGTAAATAGCTGTGCTAAAACATTTATGAGTATTTTTGCATGCCAACAGATTTTGTTAGGGATGTGTCGCATCTAAGAATTACAATCTTTTGTAAATTACATTTTTCTTACACCACGAGCTTTAGTCATATTATCAAGATTTTTTTATCAAGATTGGACGGTGTATGTTTTTAGGTGAAGACACCTCTTTGTGAGCTGTCATCATAATAGGAATAAATGAAAATTAACTAACAGTCTTTTCTCTTTGAGATATTTCCTTTAGTGCAACTTTGTGTCTGTCCACGATGTGCGAACACATGAAGCATCAACACGAAAATTAAGTCTTGCTGTTTTACCCTTAAAACTATTACAACTGAAACAAATCAAACTATTGTACTGAAAGCTGCACACTCATTTAAGTTTGAGCATATTAAAATTTCTACGCTCTTGTAAAGAGTATTGATAAATTTCATCCATAACCTTTCGTACATTCAAGAGACAAAATCGCTAAGAAAGAGAGTATAGCAAGACAAGAAAATGTTTATATTACATATAGAATTCAGAAAATCTGTAAATTTTTAATTTATATTTTTAATTACTCCACTAATTTAATCATCTTGTTCAGATGACACAATTCACATTTCGATTGATTGACCGTATTTGTTTTAAGACTCCTCCACAAGTTCATGCTAATCCTTGGAAGAGAGCATGACGAGCACATACTTATTAATTTAAGAAAATTATTGAACATTTGACTGAACTTTTTATTATTTTGACAAACCTCCATTTCAAATTATTTCCCTTGAGGTGTTTGTCCACAGAATCTTTTTCAACACAACGACATTAAACATTAAAGAATGTTATCAGTCACTATGGCCATCTTCTGTGACTCAAATAAAGCAACATAAGCATCTACAATGTGTGCATGTGCTAAACATCTTCGTTTCTCCACTTCTGTCATATTTATTTGATGTAATGCAAACATATATTTTGAGAACTATGATGTTCCACGCTTTTGTAAAGGTTATAGAAAGAATTCAAACATAATCTTTACATAGGAATTATCTTTGCGCAAAGCGAATTGACTAAAAATCATTGAATTACGAAATGCAAAAGTGTATACATAATTTAAGAAAAATTGCTATAATGCATACAGAATACAGAAATCCTCCTATCTGATCTATTGTGACTGACATTTTACTAAGTCAGACGATCAGGATTATGGATGACGCGGCTCAGATTTTGTTTGTTGGACAGTATATGTCATTACTAGGACTGTACTGTAGGTGAGGCCTTCTCTCTGAGAGCCATCAGCATTCAGTGTTTATAGAAATAAATGAAAATTAAGAAAAAATTCTTGAGAGTGTTTGACTAAGTCGGTATGGTCTAGCAGTTAGGACCATATGGTCCCATATGGTCTAGCGGTTAGGATTCCTGGTTTTCACCCAGGCGGCCCGGGTTCAACTCCCGGTATGGGAAGTAATGTTTTGGGGGAGTCGGGGCCTAATGGTTAGAGAGTCGGACTCGTAATCCAAAGGTAATGTTCACGGTGTGTGTGTGTGAGTTCACTGCTGTGTGTCTGTGTGCACTTTGGATGGGTTAAATGCAGAGCACGAATTCCGAGTATGGGTCACCATACTTGGCCGTATGTCACATTCGCTTTCATTTATTTTTTAGGACAATTATCTATCTATTTGATGTGAGACCCCATTAAGTTTAGACACGAAAATTAAGGCGTGCTGTTTTACACTTACAACTGAAACATATCTAACCATTGTGCTCAAAGCTACGCATTCAGTAAAGTTTGAGGTTGTACACAGTCTTGAAAAGTCTACAGACACAAAATATCAATAATTTTTTTTGTGCTCCCTATGTAACTCAAGAGTCCAAGTCACTAAGAAAATTATCATATGAATATAGAAAACCCACTCATGATCATCTGGGTATATTTTTGTAAATGTTTGTTTTAAATTACTTTTTTCTTACGCCACTACATCTAGAGCTCTTGTTCAGATAGCTGATGACGATGTGCACATTTTTATTTGTCGTACTCGTTTCTTTCAATTTCCGCTTGAGATTAAAGTGTAGGTAATGTGACCACAATTAAGAACCATAGCATTATACTACATTCCCTTTGAAAAGGTTATAGACATAGTCGTTTATACAGGAAATATGTTTGCACAACAGAAACATGTATCAGTATAACAAAAACCTAATACTGAAATCCTCTCTTCTAAATATATTGTTAAAGTTTTAATGTTGCTTTTGATGGCCTGCCCCACTAGCTGATACCATTCTATACTTTTCATTGTTTTTTAGATGAAGACTATTCTCAGAATCTGGTCAATCATGTCGCGAGTGTTTGCAGGAAAACATTATAAGATAATAAAAGGATAGTCCTTCTACAAGAGATTGTTTAAACTGAGATTGTGACGTACTGTAGAGCTTTTTTCTGGTCTGTCTACAAAGTGGCCACGAGACACAACCCCCTCGATCTTACTGTTTCTCTGTTACATGTACATCTATTTCATTTAGAACACAAAGCTGCACATTACAAGTTGAAGATAGTGTGGAAACACTATTTTCTTTGCACACGTCTCTAAACATGACTTTAACAAATAAATCACAGATGTCATGTAGTTAATTCATTGAAAGGTGTATGTTTTTTGACCGTTTTAGTTGGTCTGCACCAGCACACAGACACATGTTTTAAGTATTAATCTGACCAAAAGGTTTGATCCTGGGGAAACAGCAGCTGTGTGTTGTCATGATTGTCTTCAGAATTGATCCACTTTTATTTAAACAATGCAGCATGAAGTTACTGTATTCAACAGCACAGTCCCTTGAAATATTGTAGTATGTATTTTTCCCTTCTAAATATCTAAACATGTATTTCGCTTAAATATTAGTTGTTAAGTGTTTACAAAGTTGTCATGCCTGTTGTTGAATTTTATAACATATATTTCACCAAACCTAAAGGACTGAAAATAGGTTTAGCAAAAGTCCTCATTTCAGCTGTTAGCCTGAAAATGCAAGTAAACTGAGATTTCATTAATACAGAATGCGAAACAAGCTCACAGTTACATTAGAGTTTTGGATTCTAGTTTATGTTGAATATTGTTTGTTACTGTTCCACAGGTTTAACACCTCATTACTTGAAGACACGTACTGTATAAATCACAAAGTTTTTCACTGTAGTAGTCCAACTCTGAAACCAGACCCAAAAAAAATAGCTTGAGACTTAGTTGTAGCAGTATGAAAATCGTTGGGTTTTTATCTTTCTATGATTTGTTTGTGTTGTTCTGAACCACGGTTTCATTTTTAACATCACAATTCGTATTGTATTGTCATGTGTGATTGTAAAAGTTGTGTGTGAGTGTCTTGTTGTTGTTTTTTTGCAAACAGTACTGCTGTAATGTTAGTGAGCTCTTTCTGTCTACATTCGTACATTCTATTCAGCTACTCATTTTCTTTTTATTCAATTGATTGAAATTAAAAAAAGACTTGTAAACAATAACGAGTGATTCAACCGTTTATTTTTAACAATATATTGATGAATATACATTCATACACTGAAGTAGTGAAGAAAATGATCAAATCGCCGTTACACAGTGGTCTAGCCAGAAAAGAAAATCTCTGACGGCCAATATGTTTTTGTGTAATATGAAATCTCCTCTCTCATTTAAATAGAATTTCTTGGCGGTGTTAGACACATCATTCTTCTAGATGTTTCAGGACTGTTTGGAAAAGCAGCAGCCATTGTAACAGGAGACTGCAATGTCTTCTCTGGTTAACTATGTGGCCGAATACCAAATTTTGAATGTAGTTAGGGCCTGTAGGTGTGAAAAAACCAAGGATGTGGCGCCTTCAGTAGTCATAAACATTGGATGCTTTGATACATTCAGTGAGATTATTATCTCTTAAACTATCTTATGTTTTTCTTGTGAACAAGGCATTAAAATGATCTCGCTGGTAAATAAACGTCAGGAGGACTCTGAAACAAACTTTTTGTCTCAAATTAGCAATGAGTCTGACTCTGATGAGTATGATCGAGACTGGCCTCTTCCTGAGGTCAACCCTTTTGAATGCTGCAAAAAGAGTCTATATTTCAAGCAAAGCGACGTACCTGTGTTAAACACCATTTTTTCAACGATAGACGAGCTGTTTCAGTCATGTTAAATTTATTTTAAACCAAATAATCAGTATGTGTTTTCAGTATAATCACCTACACAGTAAACTCTCCAGAGTAAAATTAACTCTATTCAGAGAACATTTGGTCCCTCTCTAAATAGAGTTAAATTAACACTGAAGCAGAGTTAAAGTTAATGAGCTAATTAAGTGACTAATTGAATGTTGATTGAGCATTAGTGATGAACACCTGCTGTTAACAAGCAGAATCACTGAAGAAAAAGAAACACAAGAACAACAACTGACTTCAGCCACAGATGAAATCAACTGAAATAAAATAAGACATTAAATCTCTCAAGATCTCAGCAGAGGAGGATTAAACATCACCAGCTTCACTCATTACTAACCAGACTGACTTTATTCATGTTAGAGGTCTACAGAAGCTCTTACTGAGAATCACAGAGGATCAGATGTTGATGTTTTATTGGTTAAAATGATGCCACCATCATGGGGATCAGTGTTTGCTTTAGTTGGGCTCTTGACCCTTGACTCCTGCATTAGATCTCTCTCTGTAATGCTGCATGTGCTGTTGTAAAGCAGAGAGATCAGTGCTGTACTTTAAGCACTGCTTTTATACATTAGCTGCTTTTATGATGAGGTCATATCATGAGTCATCATGAGCTGGTTTGATTACATGTAAAGTTTTTTTTTACCTTGTTAAATGTTTACGTCTTGCTAAATCAACCCTGTGAAACTAACGCAGGCAAACAAAGTGCTGCTATAATGGTTATTGTGAATGATTTTAAGTCCATGTAATGCACAAACAATGTCAAACTACTGTATCATGTAGATACACAGACATCAAGAACCAGCATATGAATCTCAACGATGGTGACAATCAACAAAATGCTTCATGCTGCAATGCATGCTGGGTAACACCATAGTAAAAACTCCCATCATGCACTGCAGTATGAATAATTATTGTCACCACTGTTGAGGATCATATGATAAGTGTTCATGTCTAAAAGCCTGAGCAGTTTTATTTTTTTTTTATCTTCAACACTGAAGTATTATATTATTTTGGGGGGTTTGTTTCGTAGTTCCGTAGCAGTTGAATGTCAGTCAATAAACCAAAAAAAAAAGAGAGCACTTCATGATTTCTTTCAAATGAGTCATAAGGAGAAAGCATAAGTTAATCTGCTGCTTCAAGCTTTTGATTCAGCAATGCACAAATGTTTGTTGTTAAACAATACTGCAATTGTTTAGAAGCAAACAATTGTAAGTTATTAAAAGTGTCAAGAGCCCAACTAAAGTAAACACTGACCACTATTATGGTGGAATCATGTGTTTTTTGTTTTTAGTTTTGTTTTTGTTTTTCTTGACCAATAAAACATCAAACCTCTGTTAATTCTCAATTAGAGCTTCTGTAGACATACAATAAACTCAATCTGGTTAGTAATGAGTGAAGCTGGTGATGCTGTTTGTGGAGTTCTTTAATCAGATCTTGAGAGACTTACCCCCGGTTTCACAGACAAGGCTTAAGCCTAGTCCTAGACTAAAATGTAAGTCTGAGCTGTTTCAACTGAAATAAACGTCCACTGACTGATCTTAACCCTAATGGGACGCCGGCGATACCAACTCGTTTTTTTTAAGACCAGTGCAAAAGACATTAAAAATACTCCGTCGATTTTGGTCGTACAGATAAGTGTTATACATCAATTGAAACTTTGAAGTGTCTATTTTTTTTTGTGTACACTCACGAATACAACAAAACGTTGTGGTTTTGGAAAAAAAAAGAAAACAAACAGGATGCGCTCTCTGTCTTCTCCATCTCCGCGAGCTGCTCTTCAAAATACATCACTAAAATGAAGTGTAACTCAGCGAAAACTCAACACACGGACATGGGAGTTATATCTATAGAAAGCTGGAAGTGTCTACTTTGAAATTAAGTAAGTCTAGTCGAAAACAAACATTCTGTGATGAAGTAATCCGTATGAAACCAACACGATGTTCAGTCTTTCCCGTCTAACTCATTATTTCTAATGCGATCCCGCCCCCTCGCGTTCATATGTAAATAGCCACGTGAGCCGCGTGCTCAAGCAGACGCCCATAAACAAAGCCAGATCGTTCCTCGCGCTAACATTACTGTTCGTTTCTGGAAGAAGACATGCTGAATAAAAGCTGGATTTGCCTCCAAATCACTTCATTATTTAACCAATTTACCTCATTACTAGCCCTTGCAACTTTTTAAGTGAAGATAAACTTGCATGCATATAGATCACATCGCCGTAATCTAATACTGAAAGGAAACAACTCTGTATAATTCTCTTTCTTGCTTTAAAAGGAAAACTTTTCTTTAAACGAAAAAGAAAACCCAACTTTAATCTAAGCTTTTTTAAAAGTTTTTTGATATGTATCTAAAATCCTAGTTTGACATCCAACCATATACCCAAATATTTATAACAATTTACTCTTTCAATAAATTCTCCGTGTAAAGTTAAAATAGGATGATCTGTTTCAGTACGACAACGAGTGAAAAGCATGTCTTTTGTTTTCTTTGAGTTTAAAAACAATTTTAAGTTGGATAATGATAATTGCAATAACTGAAAAGATTCTTGCAAGAGCTCAATGGCTTGATTCACGGAATGTGCTATGGTGTATATAATTGTGTCATCAGCATATAAATTAATTCTAGCTGAGGTTATCCCACGACCAAGGTCATTAATATAAATAGAAAATAAAACTGGGGCTAAAATCGAACCCTGTGGAACACCTTTTATTATTTTTAATTCATTTGAAATAAATTTTTGACTGAGACACATTGAGTTCTTTCTGTTAGATAATGATTGAACCAATTTAGAGTCATTTCGCTAAAACCTATACAACTTAATCTCTGTAATAAAAGTTTATGATCTACAGAGTCAAATGAAAGATCTACAAATAATGCTGCGCAATGTTGTTTACTATCTAGGTATTTAACAATATCATTTGTAACCAGCATAGCTGCTGTAATACTGCACTATGACCTGATCTAAAGCCTGACTGAAATTCGTTTAATATTTTATTTTCGGTTAAGAACTGTTACACTTGATCATTGACAAAAGATTCAAATACTTTTGCCAACACAGACAACCTACTAATTGGCCGATAATTATCCAAAACTGATGGGTCACCAGCTTTGAACAGAGGTAAAACTGACGCGGATTTCCATGCACGAGGAATAACATTTGAGGTTAAACTCAAGTTAAAAATAGATGTAATGGGCTCTGTTATAAGATCTGCAGAATTATTTTTTAAATAAGGTTCTATTTTATCAGGCCCTGTTGATTTTTTAATATCCAAATTAGATAGAACTTTATGACCTTGTGTAGCTAAAATAGGAATAAAATTAAACTGCTGACTGAGTAATATAACATGAAGTAGCTTCCACATTTTCTTGTTTCATTAAATTACTACAATTGTGGATCTCTCCCCCCAAAATAAAATGTCTATTAAAAGCATTTACAATATTCTCTTTATCTTTAATTATACTCTCATTTAGTTTTAAATAATCAGGTAGACTGGTAAAAGTTTTTTGACCAGAAGCTAATTTGGTCAATTTCCAAAAGGAAGATGGATCATTAATATTCTCATTTATCATATTTAAATAATAATCACATTTAGATCTTTTTACTAATTTTGTACAATTATTTCTTAATGTTCTATAATTTATCCAGTCCATTTGATTATTAGTTTTCTTTGCTTTAGCCCATGCAGCATCTCTTTTTTTTATAAGTGAAGATATGGATTCATTAAACCAGGGATTATCTCTATTTCGCACTCTAAATCTTTTAAAAGGTGCATGTTTATCGCATATAGTCAAGAAAGTACTTTAAAAAAAATCCCAGGCTAAATCAACATCAGGTATCTGTGAGACATTATATAAATCACTATTATAGATATCTTGCAAAAAAGCTTGCTGATTAAAATATTTAAATTGCCTTTTCAAAATAAGACGAGGTTTACCCTTTGAAATCCTGCAGTTTCTCACACAAACCACAGGACAATGATCACTAATATCGTTACAAAAAACACCCACTGCAGAAAATCAATGAGGAGCATTAGTTAAAATGACATCAAGTAACGTAGATTTAGTGGATTTATGGTGGACGTGAGCTCATTATAGATAATGAGCTCAGACTGGAAAGACTAGTACCTTGTGGTGGTTTCATACAAATGACAGAGAATATTTGTTTTTGATTTAATTTTGTGCTTTTTGAAAAACCCATTAATTTTTATTTAAAACACACACACACACACACACACACACACACACACCAAAAAATTAAATGTTAGTGTATCATGGTTTCTTCATAAATATGAAGCAGCACAACTGTTTTCAACACTGCTAATAATCAGAAATGTTTCTTGAGCAGTAAATCAGCATATTAGAATGATTTCTGAAGGATCACGTGACACTGAAGACTGGAGTAATGAATAACTGCTCTCTATAACAACATCAACGTTTATCTTACTGTGTTATTATTGTGAATAATACTGACAATAACTGTGACTACTGTGATAACTGCAACTGCATTGTAACATATGTAATTCAATCACAAAAGGGTAATTTGCTCAATATCTGAAAGAACATACTGAAAGAACAGTGACCAGTGGCTATGAAACTCCAACACAAAAAACATGAATGAAATTTCAGACCTTTGCTCTTTCTGTAGGTTGTCAGGCTGTATGGTGACAGAGGAAGGCTGTGGTTATTTGTCTTCAGCTCTGACTTCAAACCACTCACACCTGAGAGAGCTGGATCTGAGCTACAATCACCCAGGACAATCAGGAGTCCATCTGCTCAAACCCAAACTGCAGGATCCAAACAATCAACTGCAGATACTCAAGTAAGTTGAGTTGAGTGGTTACAAGTAATTATTATAATATTACAAACAGTGTGTAAAACATATCGCAAATGGAGTTAAATTTTTCAGCTTTCCCATTTGGAAGCAATACAGTGTAACTCAGTGAAAGTAAACAACTTAAGAATAATGTGGCTTTTTTATAAATATATTTTATATTTATAAATATATTTTATTTTATAGATATATTATAGTTTTGCATTATCTGAACCACTCGAATGTGTAAGCACTCAACACACAATCAATGTAGGAAAACAAGTCTGTTAAAGGTTATTTGTAGTAGCTTTCTGAATTCCCCCGACCAGTCCGTTTATATGGATTCATTAATTACCATTTATTTTTTTGAAGTAGCACTTCTCTGTTTCCTTGTTTAGCACCTCTTGTTAAGGAATGTTGCACTTGGTCAGTGTTACGACCTAGGTCCCCTAAAAGGCTGCAACAAAGAAAGGGACACACGTGGATAACAAAAAGGAAATATTTACAAAATAGGAAATGAAACAAACAAGTACTAAGCATACATGATGTGTAATGTACTCTTGCCCTGGTGCAAAAAATGTAACAAAAATAAAAATAAGAGCAAAAAAAGCAAACAAAGTGAACCAAAAGATGGGGCCCACAACCTGGTAGTGGAATGGCTCCTTTTCAAGGACATGATGATGGGGAAACGAGGTGTGCATGATGAAACCACATTTCGAATCAACCATCTTCCAAATACAAGTGGGGTTTTGGGGAATGCACACTGGATCATCATAGTCAATTACAGCCAAGTAAAATTTATTTGAATAGTGTCTAAATCATTATAACTTAATGATTAAACATTTCACAGTTTTAGGTCTGGTTGACAATATATGTGATCGTGTCTATGAAACCCCAGTTAAAATGTTTTTTTTTTTTTTGTGATTCAGTTTTCCACATACAATCATCCTACATAATGTAAAGAACAATCTGTTAAAATATAACCATGATATCTTTAATATAGACCGAGTAAGGCTATGTCAAAATGTAGCATTCGGGCTCAGAAAATCATGTTTTTGACTAATTCCAATGTAAAGACAAGCTTATATTAAAAAACTGCAACACATCTAAACCATAATTATACACTCAAAAAAATGTTTCAGCCAAAATTAAATTTTTTATGCATTTCAAATGCATTTAAAATTTTCCATCTATTTGGATTACTCAATGTGATTCATATGCATCAGTCATATGTGAATGAAAGAGCTAAGATTTATGTAATAGTTCACAGCGAAGTCCCCAGTGAAACCATGGGAGACCACAGACAAGAAGACAGTTCAACTGATTTTTAGCCTTATAATCCTCTGAATGCACACACTAGATGATTGGACCAGACTGCGAGACCACACAATTGATGATTTTATGAACAATTTCACAGTGACACGAGATCTCATGGACACTCGCGAGATCAAACATGACTAGAGAAGAAAAACAAATGGATAACAATCGAAGTTGTCAGCTGGCTCTCCTGGTGTGCAATCTGTTTCACAGTAAAAAACAAAGTATAGAAAAGAATATGGGTAATGTTCTCTGCTTTAATGGCATGTTTGTGGCTGCCAAGTTTCAGATATAGAAACACGCAACATCTGGTAGGTGCTTGCTCGCTCTCATTGGCTATCGCGGGTCTCACGCCAGAGGCAGCCCGATCAAGAGTCATAAATATTAAACATGTTTTTGATTTGAGTTCGGAGACGCTCCGTCTTGATCGGGGGCAGATAAATAATCATAATGACACCACACAACAGAGGATTTTTTTGATCATTCGGGGGTGCAAATTGGGCTTCAAATCTGCCTTAAAATTGTCTAGTGTGCGGCCAGCCTAAGGAGATAAAGAGCTGTTCAGAACGTCTGAAACTCTGAGTGCGATCTAGGTATGTGCGTAGGGCTTGCACTGGGCACAACAGAGACAGGTCGGGGTCTCCTTTCTGGAAGGGGATAGCTTGCAATATTACCACATGGTCCCTGAAAGGAGTGGTGGGAACCTTGGGCACATATCCAGGCCAAGGTCTCAGGACAACGTGAGAGTCTGCCGGCCCGAGCTCCAGGCATAATTTGTTAATGGTGAGGGCTTGGAGATCCCCTACCCTCTTGACAGAAATGAGCACAGTCAGGAGGGCTGTCTTCATAGAGAGGGCACTGAACTCATCTGACTGAAGGGGCTCAAACGGATCTCTCTGTAAGGCCTGCAAGAGCACAGCAAGATCCCAAGAGGGAATGAGACGTGGAACTTGAGGAACTTGATAACCAGATCGTGCTTCCCCACCGATCTGCCTCCCACGGTGTCGTGGTTAGCCGTGATCACGGCCACGTACACCTTAAGTGTAGAAGCAGACAGGTGCCTGCCCAGGCCTCCTTTGAGGAGATAAAAACAAATCTGTGGTTCTTTTATGTGCGTCACACCATAGGACATTACATCACAATAAAGGACAGAAATGGTAGTTATTAAAGTATTTCTATTTAACTTTGAACATGTCAAAGGAGAAATAAAGTTTAAATTTGATAAACAATATCAACATGTTTTTTTCAAACAAAACAAAATAATTTATCAACAAAATTCTCTTTCAATCAGGATGTTACTAAAACTCTTCTAGAAGCATCTGAGGTCAATTCGCGCCGTTCATGTCCCAGGCGAGCTCAATCGTGCAGCCGACGAGCTCTCACATCAGCCCGCCCTTCCGGTAGAATGGCGACTCCACCCCGAGGTAGTCCAGCTGATTTGGAGATGCTTCGGGGACGCTCAGGTAGACCTGTTTGCCTCCCCGGCCACGTTCCACTGCCAGCTGTTTTACTCCCTGTCCGAGGGGACCCTCGGCACGGACACGCCGGGGAGACCCCCGTAGATGCCCGATCAGGCTCTCTTTCCTGCAAGATGGGTTGGAGCGAAGACTATCTCCGTCCACCCGCAAAGTGTATGTTGCCGCTATTGCCGCACATCACGATGCAGTAGACGGTAAGTCTGTGGGGAAGCATGACTTGGTCATCAGGTTCCTCAGAGGGGCGAGGAGGTTAAATCCTCCGCGCCCTCATCTGGTACCCTCTTGGGATCTCCCCTCGGTCCTGACGGCCTTGAAGGAGCCCTTCGAGCCTCTGCAGTCAGTAGAGCTTAAGTTTCTGTCGTTGAAGACAGTGCTCCTCACTGCTTTGGCCTCGGTCAAGAGGGTAGGGGACCTGCAGACATTTTCGGTCGACAATTCGTGTCTAGAATTTGGACCGGGTAACTCTCACATTGTCTTGAGGCCTCGGCCTGGTTATGCGCCCAAAGTTCCCACCACGCCCTTTAGGGATCAGGTGGTGAACTTGCAAGCACTGCCCCGGGAGGAGGCAGACCCAGCGATTGCTCTGCTCTGTCCCGTCCGTGCCTTGCGCATTTACGTGGACCACACGCAGAGCTTCAGGACCTCAGACCAGCTCTTTGTCTGCTTCGGAGGACAGCAGAAGGGAAAGGCTGTCTCCAAACAAAGACTTGCCCACTGGACAGTGGAGGCTATAGTCTTGGCATACCAGGCCCGGCGCTTACCGTGCCACCTCGGAGTAAGAGCACACTCTTCGAGAGGCGTTGCTACTTCTTAGGCATTGGTGCGGGGCGCCTTGATAGCAGACATCTGTAGAGCTGCCGGCTGCGTGACACCTAACACGGTTGCGAGATTCTATAATCTCTGTGTAGAGCTGTGTCCTCCCGTGTACTCGCCTCAGGTGGCCGGTAACACCGGACCCGCTCGGTGTTGATCATGCTTGCTGCGCCATTCCCCTCTACGGACCAGATACGTGCGCTTTTACTGCTTCTCCATTCAGTTCCCCTTGGCGAACCCTGTTGAAGTTCCTCCCGCACCCTCTGCAGTCAGGCGTGGCGGAGCGCTAGACGCCAGGTCCAGCACTCGTGTGTTTGCCCAAGGTCAGCCCTTGTGCTGGCCTAGGTGCCCGTGTGTAGTTATTTCCCTTCGGGTTGATCCCACATGTATTCCCCTCATGGTGAGCCTGTGTCTTCCCTGGCAGAGACCTTCTGCCGTCTCTGCTGTGTATTGATCTCACCCCAGACTGGCTGAGTCTACCTCAGAGACTTCCATATGTAGTACTGCCCTGGCCAGTCCATATGTGTAATCTCCACATGGTACCTCCTTTATGCAGGATGTGACTTCCGTAGCGTTCCCCTACTTGGAGTACGCTTTCCCAGTGTTATCCATACCCACTGTACAGAACAGCAGTGGCTGTCATCTCTGCGGCTTCCGCAGGGCACTGGAGGGGTCAGCATAAGTGGCGTTTTCATAGGGATCCCATTTACGTCAGTCACTTGACGTTACGTCGAATGTGACTGACTGAAAGGGAACGTCTCGGTTACGTATGTAACCTTCGTCCCCTGAAGGAGGGAACGGAGACGTAACATCCCGTCACCACAGTTGCTGTATCACCGCTGTACGGCCGGAGCACAGTCTCAGCTCCTCAGTGAAAAACTGCTGTGTGAAACACGCATTGGCTTGTGCGAAACTGTCATTGGCTTGTTTTGTTAACAATCGAAGGTGATTGGGCTCTCGGGCGAGATCCCATTTACGTCAGTCACTTGACGTTACGTCTCCGTTCCCTCCTTCATGGAACGAGGGTTACATACGTAACCGAGACGTTCCATGTAGGACGAAGAAATGTTTAATTATTTACAGCATTTAAAATAATGACAATATAAATTATATTCATTTTTATCTTGTGGGACAGTGAAAATGCCATGTCACGTCAACAACCCTATATATATATCAGTGGTGGGCCGCGCATTTCACGACTAGGCCTTCAGTGGAATCCTACTCCTACATTAATTAATCCACCTCTTAATACCATCACAATGATGCCACGGCTATAGAAACCATAAATATTACACTGAAATGCAGTAAAACAGGGCATTGCATCACAGACAGGTATCTTATGTAGCGAGATTGAATGCTATTACTAAAGCTAGAAACCCAATTAACACAATTCAACAAGTTGCCGCAGCTGCGCAACACACATCATCTCTAGCTGAAGCATTACAAAATGACACAAATACAGTCCACTCGATGTTCTTACAGACATTTATTAACTCAAACGTATTTATACCTTACAGATAACATTAGTATTAAAACAAATAAGGCGTTTACATGTATTTTAAAGTTGACCTAACATTTTAACGAACTCTTACTGCTTTTCGTCTTCATGAGTCTCCCCGCCGATCTGCCAGCGCACTGTGGGAGGAAAATACTTGTTAGCACAGCTTTACCGGGAAAGTGAGCAAGTAACATTAAAATAATTTATACAAGACGATGAAGAAAAGTGTGTACATGTGTTTTAACGTACCCGTAGGACTCTCATCTTCACGCCGAGTCTCCCCGCCAGTCTGCCTCTCTGCCAGAGGCGCTGCAGCCAGAGGAAAAGACCAGTTAATACAGCTCGACTCTGGAAACTGAGATATTCTTACGGAAACTTAAACCTGGCTTTATATCTTGCAAATAACATCAGAATACAATGCATAAGGCAAAATAAAAAGACAAAAATGAAATTTAACCTACCATACTCTAGTGGTCTTTCATCTTCACGAGTCTTTCGCAAAGCCAGTGCAGAGGAGATGTGTGGTTGTTTTTCAGGTCATTTAGTACTTTAGTATTTAGATTTGCAGAAGGCGAATATTTTTCAGAATGCACTGAAAATCTACAATAACGCACTGTACACAGCATATACGGTAAGAAACCTGAGAAACAGAAATAGTACTTTGAAAACAAAAATGATTTACAGTGATGATGTATTCTAGCTTTGACTAGTACGCTCTCTGACCATCCAATCAAAGGACGAGAAAATACTGACGTTATCGTAAGCCTGCTAGATGGCCCTGGTGCTGCCAACTCGAAATCTGATTTGTTAAAGCAACGGTTTCATTGCCATTGATTTTAAGCTACAGACGCCTGCACTGTTGATTCTGAAGGCCTAGGCAGATTATTTTGACCCTGGCAACACGATTGCTGAAATATGATTGGATAAAAGCTCTAATATAAACATACACTGCTGGAAGCAGCACAATCAAGAGAAAAGCTATGAAATGAAGAGAATAGACTATACTGGAAATAATTTAATACACATTTAATACACAGAGGTGTCTATGGGTGAAAAAACGAGCAATTGTGAAGCTGAAATGAAAAAGATGAAAAATCAATCAAACCATTGCACAAACACTGACAATAGCAAGTACAACCATTTGGAATCTCCTGAGGAAGAAAGAAACCACTGGTGTACTAAGTAACACACCTCGAATGGGTAGATCAAGGAAAACATCAGCAGCTGACGACAGACACATTGTGACAGCTGTAAAGAAAGACCCTAAAACAAATGTTAGTGACATCAGCAACAACCTACAGAGGGCAGGAGTGAAGGTATCACAATCTACTGTTCGCAGAAGACTTCATGATCACAAGTACAGAGGCTACACCAGATGATGCAAACCACTCATTAGCAAGAAGAATAGGAGACGAGCCTCCAAAATTCTGGAACAAGGTTTTATGGACTGATTTTATGGACCAAAGTGATGGAAAGGCTAAAGTTTGGAGAAAAAAGGATCTGCTCATGATCCCAAACATACAAGCACATCTGAAACACAGTGTACACAAGTGTACATTATAGTGTACATTACACAGATAATGTAATGGCTTGGGCTTGCATCGCTGCTTCTGGGACAGGCTCATTAATGATGTAACACATGACGGCAGCAGCAAAATTAACTCAGAAGTTTACAGAAATATTTTGTCTGACAATTTACAGAAAGATGCAACCAAACTGATTGGGAGATCCTTCATCATGCAGCAAGATAATGACCCAAATCATAGTGCCAAAACAACAAAGGAGTTCATCAGGGCAAGAAGTGGAAGGTTTTAGACTGGCCAAGTCAATCTCCAGACTTAAACCCTGTAGAGTATGCAGTTTACCTGCTAAAGAAGAGACTGAAGGGAGTAACCCCCCAAAACTGAAAGAGGCTGCGGTGAAAGCCTAGAAAAGCATCACAAAGGAAGAATGCAAAGGTTTGGTGATGTCAGTGGGTCACAGGCTTGATGCAGTTATGGAAAGCAAAGGATTTGCAACTAAATAATAAAGTATTTTTTACTTTAATCTATGTTAATTCTATCTGTTCCAATACTTTTGCTCACATGAAAAATGGGTGGGTTCAAACAAAAGGTGCTATCTTCTAAGTTGTGTATCAGATCCAGATGAAAATACCTGTAAATAAAAGCTGAAATTGTAATCTCTCATCTCATATTCATCTTTTGATGTTAAACCCAAATGTTTTCAGTCTACAGCAAAAATAAAGGAATTGGCCTTACTGTTCCAATACTTTTGGAGGGCACTGTATATATATATGACAATCGATTAAAACATTTTATTGCATTAATCACAGTCGTGGATTAATCACGATTAATCGCAAATTTAAAATACTAGGATTTACCTGTAAATGTGCTGAAATAAAGAAATGCACGACAAACTAGTTTAAGGAAACATAACCTTTCACACCTCCACCAGGTATGAGTCATAATCCTTATTATTCTTTTATGATTATTCTTTTGTTTTTATTCAACCATTATCAGCCTTTATACTGGCAATAAAATGTTTACCAAGCCACATCGCTTCAATCCCAGTATACATTTACCCAACTATTATCAAAAGTATTTCTAAATAAATACAACAAAACATTTTCTTGCGACCTTACGTGAAGTATTATGACAAAATACATTATGAAGAAGAATTGGACCTGTTCTGCAGCTGCATTAGAGCAGAGGTCCCCAACCACCGCGTCGTGACCCACTACCAGGCCGTGGAAGAATTGCTACCGGGTCGCAAGAACGTTCTGGGAAAATGTGTAGCCTATATTTATTGCCTATTTATTGCACGCAAATGATTGTTCTAATTATTCTGTATTTTTGTTGTATGCAATTGATATGGAGTAGCAATTTGAAGATTTCATGTTAAATTAGTATATGATAGATTGCTCTGATCTGTCATAGTCTATATTAGGGGTTAAATGGAGTGCAGTTGATCCGTGATTCTTACAGACCAGACCCCACTGTTAGGCACGCATGTTATTTCGAGATTAATATGCCAATTTACACGTTGAAGCAATTTTAAACCACAAGAAGAAGAAACGAAAGAGAACTCAATTCGTTACTCAGGCGCTGTTTTCACACACAGCCAAAGTACGCACAAGTATAGAGATGTGTTTCAGACAGCCCAGAAATACCGAGTTGATTCCTCTCTCGCGTCTCCCTGCATTTAAAGTTAAAGTGAAAGTGACGTGACATACGGCCAAGTATGGTGACCCATACTCGGAATTTGTGCTCTGCATTTAACCCATCCAAAGTGCACACACAGCAGTGAACACACACACACTGTGAACACACACCCAGAGCAGTGGACAGCCATTTAGCAGTTGGGGGTTCTCAAGGGTCTCACCTCAGTCGTGGTATTGAGGCTGGAGAGATGGTTATTCACTCCCCCCACCTACAATCCCTGCCGGACCTGAGACTCGAACTCGCAACCTTTGGATTACGAGTCTGACTCTCTAACCATTAGGCCACGACTTCCCTTTTAAGATACATAGGCTACACATAAAATTGTCAAAAGCCCTTCACGGTGCTTTAAATATATATTTTTTTCTTGTTTCTTGCTTATCTGAAAAATCATCTGATCTGTGACTCAAAAACATAGTGTATTTGCAGAACAGGTCCAATTCTTCTTTTAGAAGATTAAATATCTAAATTTTAGAGCTAACATTAGCATCATGCTACAGAAGACAATTTATGAGATTAATAGAACACTTTTACTCCAAACTCACTTTAAACCACCATCGAGTGTTTGTAATAACTTCCTTTTGCGATCACATGTAGAATTTGGTCGTTTACTGTTGTTAAAATATGCTATTTATAGCCTTTTTTATCGCCGTACAAATTAGCATTTCAGATGGACACATTCATTATTGTTATGAAAATATCCAAATCCCAAGAAAATAACATAAAAACCATATCCTATCGTAATCGTGTGTTTATTATCTTATATAATCTGTAGTGGCTGTTGTCAAGTTTATTTCTGCTGTATAAAAGCCTTAACATGTATGCTCTGGCTGAAACTCACGTTGTTTGTGATGTTACAACCGCCTCTCCATTCTTAAGATGCCAGGTTTACATTCCAAGTATAATACACCATTAGTAAAAGGATCTATTTTCATCTGACACAGAAGAGTGTACGCATTTTCTGTCCAGCGGATATAATCCAAAATGGCTCTACGCTGACGTAGAGGAGACAAACTGTTGAATAAAGTCATTATTTTTGTTTTCTTTGCATACAAAAATTATTCTCGTAGCTTCGTAAAATTATGGTTGAACCCCTGATGTCACATGGATTATTTTACCAGTCACCATGCTACGTTTCTGGATCTTGACCGTGTAAGGACACTTGCTGTCTATGCAGGATCTGAGAGCTCTCTGACTCCATCAGAAATATATTAATTTGTGTTCTGAAGATGAACGTCTCATAGGTTTTAAACGACATGAGGGGGGACTAAATTTTTGGGTGAACTAAATTTTTTAGATTAATCGCATGCATTAACACGTTAATGTTGACAGCCCTAATATATATATATATATATATATATATATATATATATATATATATATATTAGTGCTGTCAATCGATTAAAAAAAATAACGAATTAATCACACATTTTCCTGACATTAATCGCGATTAATCCCACCTAACATTAAAGTTTTTAAATATACTTTTATATTGCAATAATTTCACATTCAATCTTCAAATGAATGTACAAACAACATAAAGACAGTATATTTTTAATATTTGTTTAATGGCATCTTATTTATGACTGAAGGCCAGTATCACTGATACTAATTAATACTGATTTCCCTATAAAAATGTTTCCCCCTAATATTTAATTATTGACTACAGCAATTCAACTTTACATTATAATTAAGAGCTATCAATTTTAACATTTATTAGACTTTAAAAATAACTTCTAATTTAAGTGAACTTAAAACAATCTTCACATAAATCCATTATAATAAATGTCATATTTATCTACCCATGCCCCTCAGCAGAAATATACAGAAATTTAATAGTTATCAAACACTAAATTCTAAACTAAATACAGATGAATCCTTAAAACTATAAAAGTTATTGATTCCTCTTTTTTCATTTGTTCTTGATGAACAGTCATCACAGCAGCTGGTTATTAATTTGTTTTGGCTTCTATTTCTTTAAGAGCTGCCACTGCTGAACGTGACGCGGATCTGACAAGCATAGTATTTTCTCTCAAATCTTTTTACCTTTTCTGACCCATTTCAGGTTGGACCCATTTCAGTCTCTTCTAATGAGCTGACGAGTTTAATCGAGTGTGTTAGAAGAGGGAGACAGTGCTGGGCTGCTCCAGGAAAGTTTTGAAAACCATTTCAGAGACATGTTCTTAATGTAACTCATATATAACATATTACATGCACACAAATTTTATTGCAGCTTTAATCGCCTTTTTGGTAACTTCATGACTTTTTGGTAACTGACCACGACATTGCATGCTCGTAGTTTCTTTCGCGATTTGATATGAAATGTTACAGTCTATGCACGCACTGGTGTGTATTGAAGAGCACGTGCTGTGAGCACAGTACCATTTCTGCGTTCGTTTGACTAGCGCCTGCCGCTGAAGTGAAGTTGAAGCGCGCGTCTGAAACGTCTCCTGTTTGATGTGCTCGTAAAGACGTTCTGCAACTGAATAAATGCACTTCTTGTCAAGAAAAAAGAGACAGAATTAGCAGTTGAGTGGGGTGGCCAACCCTTCGTTAACTGTGTTAAATAATTTTAATGTGTTAAACTGAAAAAATTAATCGCCTGCGTTAACGCGCATTTTGACCTCACTAATATATATATTAGGGATGGGAAGATTCCCCGATTCGCTCAGTGCATCGGCATAAAAAGTTAACGATGCGATGCATCGGCTACAAGTTGTCATTTATATCGCGATGCATCGTTTCTAACATATTTGCATCTGTAAAAATCGATTTATTTATATATAATTACTAGTGGATGCGCTATACTTTTATTATTTGGAAAGTGACCAATAATCTGTAACAAATATTTTATATGTAATGTTAGATTGGTTTCTCCTCTCTAAACTGTGTCTCAAGCGCGTTCTCTCATCACCACTGCTGAGAGTGAATATGACGAATCACCACGGAGACCCGAGGAAAAACTGGGATTAAAGTCCAAAACCTGACTTGAAATAACTTACCAAATCAATAGGACTTAAAGCGGCTCCATAAACGTCAAATTAAGTCACACAATCTCACAAATTTGTAAACGCTTATTCTTTAGCAGACTTTAATGTTGATCATGGATCAGATTTGATCCACCATGGCAAACAGCAAATATATCTGTGCTGTTTAATGCGGTTGAGACATTGTGTTTTCCTCAGTGCATAACTGACATGTCACGGGTATATTTTACATCTGTAAATGTTAGAAAGTCATGCAAACATATCTATTTTGCTGTCAGGAGTGGGCAAGGCACACGAGAGCAAGGAGCGCTGCTGCGTGCATGTGCACTAAACAGAGAGCGCAATCGAATAATACCGCAATAATTCTGAGTAAAATATACATTTTTCTAAAATATTTGTTGTTGGACATTAAATGTGTCTTTTATAGAATTTTAAACCTACATATAAGTGTATTTTTATGATGGCAGTATCTGTAAAAAGACTATTGTATTACTATTGTAATAGGTAAATCAAATATAAGCTAGTACAGTACTTATTACTAAGCTCAAATGAGCTAATTTGTGTTTCTTATAGCAGTTAAAATATAGTTATAGTCATTTGAAATGCCATTTGGCTTTAACAGCTTTAAAGGGGTCATCGGATGCAAAATTCACTTTTCAAGTTGTTTGAACATAAATGTATGTTGGAAGTGTGTGTACACATCCATCCTATAATGATAAAAATCCACCCAGTGTTTTTTTTTAATTTGCATTTTAAAATCCCCTTTCTCAACTCAGGCTGTTCTGAGATTCCTGTCAGAATTACGTAGTTCTGCACAGGCCCCTCCTACGATAGTTGATTGACAAGACCGTCTTACCTTAGACCCGCCCCCCTGAGTGAGCTGTAAACAGTCCGACCACCATTGTGTCGACTCCGGTGCAGGAGAAGACAAGAATGTCTCCGATTAAGCGATTGAGGTGTTCTGTTGTTGGATGTAATTATGAATATAGCAGTTGTCATTAACTCCCGACATCTGAGCCGCTGAAGACAGAGGATTAACGTTAATTCCGCTTTGAATTGAATGCGCCAATCCCTGATCTGCCTAAAGGCATCCATGTTTGTGCAAATCATTCGTGATCCAGCTTCATCTACAGAAGAAGTGAGTATAACGTTTTTTTATGAATCTTTGCAAATCGCCTTTCCTAATGACGTGCTAGTTAGCCAGTTTCGCGGCTGAAGTAAACAGTACTGCTCGTCACCCCATGGAAGAGAGGGGCTGGGTCAGCAGAGCTCATTAGCATTTAAAGCAACATGAACTAGAATAGCGTGCTAAAAACAGAGCTGATTTTGACAGGGTAAAGAAGGTGTTTTTTACACTACCATTGAGAAATTTTAACCAAAGTACAGAGGTGAAAAGTAACAAATTACATTTACTCGTGTTACTGTAATTGAGTAGCTTTTTTGTGTACTTCTACTTTTTGAAGTAATTTTTAAAATCTGTAATTTTACTTTTACTTAAGTATATTTTGTTTGAAGTATTCTACATCGCTACATTTTAAAACATTAATTACTGAGTAAAAAAAAAAAAATCACTCCCTGGAAACTACTGCAGTAAATAATGGGCAGAAGAACAAATTGGTGCTAAAATCACAAGAAAGATCCAGACGGACAAGACAGGCGTTATGATGCAGACCCGGCTGAAAACCAAACCCCGTCGTATTCTGCTGAAGTTGAACTCGTAGGAAATGAAATGAACTCCTGGCCATATTTATGCTCTATTATGCAGTGTAAGCTGTGTTTGAATAGGGAAACCAAACTAGCAGCTTATAAAATCTCAAAATCAACCCTTCGCAAGCATGTAGAGGTAAGGTAAGGACAGTTTAGCAAAAGGTTTTGCTCAAATTAGCCAAAAAGACAGTGGTGCAGGGTGTGCGATATCATCTGCGATAATATCGTAATTGTAGTTTTAACGATGTGCGATTTGACATTATCAGTATTTTGCCAAAAACCAAACAAAACTCTCCTACAAATTGCCGTAAAATCTAGTAGATTAGACTAGTGCGCGCACGCATTTAGAGTGCGTGGTTTCACTGCGTGATTCAGTCTGTTAGAATGCATTTAGAATGATCACACAATTGAAGAAATGGGGGCAGAAAATGTAATACCGCCAGTAGGTGTCAGCAAGTCACTGTTAATAAGTGAGTCATTGCGATTGAACCGAATCATTTAAACGGTTGATTCATTCAGGAACAAAACACCGTCATTGCTCAGAGATGCAAAACTGTGCTATGGTGGCTGTGTTTGGAATTATTTTTGTTGTCGAAATAGAGCAAAAACAGGCAATATGGTGTCTAAAACGCAAGTCTCTTAATTAACTTCTTGTTTTTTGGACTGTCGTAAAAAATCTATATGTAATCATGCTGATTTTTGGAGGAAAAAAACGGCACTCTTCGTGTGATATTGATTTACTACGTTGTATATGAAACTATATAAATTTATACATTTTCTGCCCCAATTTCTTCAATCGTTAAAACAACAATTGCGATATTATCGCAGACGATAATGTTTTGATAAATAAGACATAAAATGTTGAATACTTGCTTGAAATTATTAAAAAAATAAAAATAAAAAGATACTTTAAATGTTAAATGTATAAATTTATATCATTTCATATAGTAAATCAATATCACACGAAGAGTGTAAACTGTGCAGGGCTGTGGTCCTCCAGGAACTGAGTTTGACACCCTTGGCCTATCCCATATTTGCGTCCCTCCCACTGTTAAAATGTAACTAAGTAATTTTTACTCCGAGTACATTTTAAATGAGCTACTTTTTTCCACCCTAGATTGTTCGAGCACTTCCATCAAATATGGCACAAGCAAATCTTTAAATTCTTTATAAAATTCAGATGGAAAGCTATCTTCACCTGGAGATTTATTATTAGGCAATAAATGAATGGCTTCGATCAACTCTGGGGCAGAGAAAGGTAGATCCAAACTAATCCTATCTTCCTCTGAAAGTCATGGCAGATGAACTGAGGACAAGAAAGCATTCATTTGTGGATGGTCTGTACCTGTCTGAGAAGTATATAACTCGGTATAGTACTGCTTAAATGCATCATTAATCTTTGTAGGATTGTATGTTTCTTCAAACCTGTATTTATAGCATTTATTGTTCGTTTTTGTTCATCTCGTTTTAATTGCCAGGACAAACCTTTATGCGCTTTCTTGCCAAGTTCATAATAACGCTGTTTAGAACTAATAATAGCCCTTTCTGCATGGTAAGTATTCATTTTATTATACTCCAATTTTTTATTAAGTAATTCCTTGTAAACATCCTTAGACTGAGCCCTGTGATATAATTTTTCCAGTGTTGAGATTTCAGATTCTAGCTTATTCAATTCAGATTTTTTTATTTTTCTTAGCCTATTAGTATATGAAATACATTGTCCCCTTAGATAAGCTTTTAAAGTGTTCCATAATATAAAACTGTTAGTACAAGAAGATTTATTAGTAGAAGTGAAAATATCAATTTGTTCTCTTATAAATTTGCGGAATTCAGATTGTTTAAGAAGGATGAGATTTAGTCTCGACCTGTAAGTCCCTCTTGTTTGAGAAGACAATGACATTAACAAGGGAGAATGGTCACTCAATAAACGTGGAAGATATTCAATATCCAGCACACGATACAGAAATTGGGTGGATAACAAGAAATAATCTATACAAGTATGCGTGTCATGAGGATGTGAATAAAAAGAGTACCTTCTATCTTGTGGATGTTTCTGCCTCCAAACATCAGTAAGGTTTAAATCTTTCATAAAAGCAGTGGTGGATTTAGCAGCTTTAGAAAGAGGCACTGGTTTAGTTGAAGATCTGTCAAGTAGTGGACGGTAGTGGACGTGATGGCGCCGCACATGGCTGCCTCGGTTTGTTGCTCGTTGGTACTTTTTCTGTTTTTGTTTGTTTGTCCTGTCTTAAGCAACGATTTTCCGATCAGATTCACTAGAAACGAACTCTTGGACATAAGAAATAGCACACCAGATAACTTTTTGCCGACGTTTGAACATTCAGACGTTTTACTGGACATTTTAGTCGGAGGAGCTGCGTTCCTATTCAAGCGCTCCAGGCGACACAAGCGAGGGAAGCGTGCTGGTGCGCTCGTGAAAACCAGACAGCGCGGTTTAAGGACTCCGCTGCCGAGTATTCACCTGGCGAATCTCCGCTCCCTTGCAAATAAATCAGATGAACTACAACTCCTCACCCGCACAAACAAGGACTTTTTAAACTCTGCTGTGCTTTGTTTCACGGAAACCTGGCTGAACGGAGCTATCCCGGACAGCGCGCTTCATCTATCCGGATTCCAGCTGTTCAGAGCAGACAGAGTCACCGAATCATCGGGGAAAATGAGAGGTGGTGGATTATGTTTTTATATCAACGAAGGCTGGTGTACAGACGTGACAGTTTTAAAGAAGGTGTGCTGCCCAAACTTGGAAGCTCTCTTTATCAACTGTAAGCCTTTTTATTCACCGCGGGAGTTTTCCTCGTTTATTCTGGTGAGTGTGTACATTCCTCCTGACGCGCGTGTGAGCACGGCGCTAGAACTGTTGGCCGACCAAATCACACACACAGAGCAGCGTTACCCGGACTCTTTCATTGTAATTCTCGGTGATTTTAACAAAGCTAATCTCACACGCGAATTGCCTAAATACAGACAGCACATCACATGCCCCACCAGAGACAGCAATATACTGGACCACTGTTACACTGTTTTAAAGGATGCATACCATTCTGTCCCCCGTGCAGCTCTGGGACTCTCTGATCACTGTTTGGTTCACCTTCTACCAGCCTATAGGCAGAAACTTAAATCTTCTAAGCCTATCTTAAGAACTGTAAAGAGATGGACTGTTGAAGCAGAGCAGGATCTACAAGCCTGCTTTGAACTTACTGATTGGAGTGTTTTTGAGGCTGCAGCTACTGATTTGGATGAACTCACTGACACCGTGACATCCTACATTAGTTTCTGTGAGGACATGTGTGTACCTACCAGGACTTATTTAACATTTAACAATGACAAACCTTGGTTCAGTACAAAACTCAAACAGCTTCGCCTGGCCAAAGAGGACGCCTACAGGAGTGGGGAAAAAGCCTTGTACAAACAGGCCAAATACACACTGAATAGGGAGATAAGAGTGGCAAAGAAGAACTATGCTGGAAAGCTAAAAAAACAGCTTTCCAGCAACGACCCTACATCAGTGTGGAAAGGCCTGAAAGCCATTACCAGCTACAAGACCCCTCCCCCCAGCACTGAGGCCAATCAACAACTGACTGAAGACCTGAACAGTTTTTACTGTAGGTTTCAAAAACAAAAGCCTGGTCTGACACCCCACACCCACTCTGACCATCCCACAACACAGCCATCAACACCCTCACCCTCCCCTTCCCTCCCCCCTACTGTTTCTCAGCCTGTAATCAAGATCTGTGAAGAAGATGTAAGCAAAGTCTTCAGGAGACAGAAGATAAGGAAAGCCAAAGGCCCAGACGGTGTCTCTCCAGCCTGCCTCAAAGCCTGTGCTGTTCAGCTATCATCCATCTTCACATTAATCTTCAATATATCACTGGAGCTGTGTGAAGTCCCCTCCTGCTTCAAACGCTCCACCATCATCCCTGTACCCAAGAAACCAAAAATCACAGGACTTAATGACTACAGACCTGTTGCTTTAACGTCTGTGGTGATGAAGTCATTTGAGAGGCTCGTGTTGGCTCACCTGAAGGACATTACTGGACCCTTGCTGGACCCCCTGCAGTTTGCTTACCGAGCAAACAGGTCTGTGGATGATGCAGTCAACATGGGATTGCACTACATCCTCCAACATCTAGACAAACCAGGGACCTATGCAAGGATCCTGTTTGTGGACTTCAGCTCCGCTTTCAACACCATCATCCCGGACACCCTTCAGAATAAACTGACACAGCTCTCCGTCCCCACCTCCATCTGTCAGTGGATCACCAGCTTCCTGACAGACAGGCAGCAGCTTGTGAGGCTGGGAAAATTCTCATCCAACACCTGCACCATCAGCACTGGAGCTCCTCAGGGTTGTGTTCTCTCCCCACTGCTCTTCTCCCTCTACACCAACGACTGCACCTCTAAAGACCCCTCTGTCAAACTCCTGAAGTTTGCAGACGATACCACACTCATCGGCCTCATCCAGGACGGTGACGAGTCTGCTTACAGACAGGAGGTTAAGGAGCTGGCTGTCTGGTGCAGTCTAAACAACCTGGAGCTCAACACGCTTAAAACTGTGGAGATGATCGTGGACTTCAGGAGAAACCCCCCAGCTCTCCCCCCACTCACTATCATGAACAACTCTGTGAATGCAGTGGAGTCATTCAGGTTCCTGGGAACCACCATCTCTCAGGACCTGAAGTGGGACACTCACATCGACTCCATCGTGAAAAAGGCCCAGCAGAGAATGTACTTTCTTCGTCAACTGAAAAAGTTAAACCTGCCACAGGTGCACATGACACAGTTTTACTCTGCTGTTATTGAGTCGGTTCTGTGCTCTTCTATAACTGTATGGTTTGGGTCAGCCAGCAAATCAGATATAAGAAGACTGCAGCGGACTGTTAGGACAGCAGAAAGGATCATTGGTGTGCACCTGCCCAGCCTTCAGGATTTGTACTACTCCAGAGTGAAGAAACGGGCAGGTAACATCATCACAGACCCCTCTCACCCTGGACACGACCTGTTTGCGCTTCTCCCTTCAGGCAGACGCTACAGATCTCTGTGCACTAGAACATCTAGGCATAAAAACAGTTTTTTCCCCTATGCCATCTCCAGCCTAAACCACTAACACAGGAATTATTACCTGTGTTCTGTAATTCTCTAACCCTAATTCTTGCCTGTAAATTCCATCCCCCCATCTCAAATTATTCACTCTCTCTAGAACTATGTAAATATGTATGCAGAATTTTCTATACAGCTGTATATATAGAGTAAATAAGGCACAAATCTGTACATAAATCTTCTGTTCCAGATTCAGACACATTATTATTATTATTATTACTATTAAGGCTTATTTAAATGTTCTGTTCTCATGTCAGATATGTATGTTTATATGTATGTATGTATGTATGTACCAAGAGCTTCTTAAAAACTAGAACAAATTCCTCGTGTGTTTGCTCAAAGTGGCAAAGAAGAACTATGCTGGAAAGCTAAAAAAACAGCTTTCCAGCAACGACCCTACATCAGTGTGGAAAGGCCTGAAAGCCATTACCAGCTACAAGACCCCTCAAAACTCAAAGTCAGCCTCTTAAAAACATAATCTGACTTACTTCAAATCACTAATCACACACTCAATACTCTCTACCTCATAACTGTCAGTGTCATTTGCTCATTTGCACACTTGCACACTTGCACACAACACGTTCTGTATCTGTAAATCGTATCTTATTTTTATATTTATTTTATTTTTTGTGATTGGCTGCTTCATGTCAACCATGTATAACCTGTTGCACATTCCTCTCTGTACAGTCATGCTTATATTAATATTTAATTCTACAGCTTACTGTCATACACATTCTTTTATATTTTATATTTTATTCTTTATATCTTATTTTTCATTCATTTTATCTTATGTTTACTTCCCTTGTGTTGTTTTTTTCAATATTTGCACTGTCCATGGAGCGGACCCGACTCTCATTTCACTGCTGGTTATACAGTCTCTGTATAGTCGTGTATGTGACAAATAAAACTTGAAACTTGAAACTTGAAACTTGAAACACACACTTGGCGAATAAAGCTGATTCTGATTCTGAAGTACGTTGTCTAGACAAAAATTGAAGTCTCCACCAACCAACAGTGAGCCTGATGATTGAGCAATTTGGAGAAAAACATTTTGCATAAACAAATGATCATCAATATTTGGAGCATATATATTCACCATCGTCCACTGTTCAGAAAACATATGCCCTTGTATCATTACATATCGTCCTGAAGGATCACGTATTGAATTTGTAACTGTGAAATGGATATTTTTATTTATAAGGATAGCGGTTCCCCTAGACTTAGAATTAAACGAGGATGCGAACACCTGGCCAACCCATTCCCTTTTTAATTTTTTATGCTCAGAGTCTGTTAAATGAGTTTCCTGCAGGAAAACTATTTCTGCCCCCAGCTTTTTAACGTACATATAGACTCTTTTTCTTTTAATGGGGCTATGCAGACCCTTTATATTAAATGTCACAAATTCCAAAGGTTTTATCATGTACTGTATAATCTATGATATCCAATTTATCACAGAGTACCCTCATAGCAAATTAACACAAACCAGATCAATCCAATATCACCACAGATTTGAGATGTTAAGATGCATCTCTCAGAAAATATATGTCTGTTTAACCCCTTTTTAGGAAACTCTGTTCAAGTTCAAGTTCAAGTTCAAGTTGAGCTTTATTGTCATTCCGCTGCATGTGGGGACATACAGTGGAACGAAATGTCGTGCCTCACAGGACCACGGTGCTACATAAATACAGACATACAACAATGAAGTAAAACACTATAAACCTATACACAGACTAAGCTACTGACAGATTTTGACTAAGTTTACTATATATAAATGTTTACCCTATACAACTAAGATAAAGATAAAAAATACAAACTATACAAACTATGCGAATGCTTCACATAAATACTGTACATGTGCAGAGAGAAACATTGTGAGTCAAGCAGCTGGCTGGGAACAGTATAAGATGATTTGTAGTGGTGCATGAGCGTGTAAACATACATATATTTCTGAGTCTTTTGTGGGAATGTGTACATATAGCAATGTAAGAAAAGTGTCTAGTGCATAGAGGAGAGTGTGTTACTACAGGTGGTTTGTACAGGCCCACTCACCTGTGTGTAGCACACTTGGATTGCACAAAAAAAGTTCACAGTATTTTTCTTTGATGAGGTAAGGTTGGGGGGGGGGGGGTCCATGTTTCAGGAGGTAGGGGATTGCATGGGGTTTCAGAGGCGGGCGGGGTGATTTGAGTTCAGGGCTCTCACAGCCTGGGGGAAAAAGCTGTTGAGCAGTCTGGCGGAGCGGGCTCTGATGCTCCGGTACCGTCTTCCTGATGGTAGGAGCTGGAAGAGACTGTGGGAGGGGTGGGTGGGGTCCTTCACGATGCTGTTGGTTTTGCTGGAGCATCGTGCAAGGAAAATGTCCAGGATGGATGGGAGAGGGGCACCGATGATCTTTGCAGCCATGTTCACTGTCCGCTGGAGGGTCTTGCGGTCAGCAGCACTGCAGTTCCCGTACCAGGAAGGAAGGAAGGAAGATGGCGGCGCGTTCAGATGCAGCGGCTGCTCCAGGTCCCAAAGACGGTGCTTTTATGTCTTTTAATGTCGTCTGTTCGTCTCCAAATAGTGTAAATTTACCGCTAACTTATAAGGAAATCACTCCAAAACACATATATGATCGCCGAAGCCTTCTGGATATCGGCAATGCGTACAAACAACAACTTGCGCCGGCGGCTATTGAGAAGCTACGAGGCCTTTGTTTACTGCTGGAGCCGGACCTCGAGACCGCGGCCTCGCCTACTGACGCTACCCGCACAAGGCAGCGTCGCAAGCGGTGTGAGAGAGGACGGAAGCGCGGTAAGCGCGGAGGTATACGAGCGAGGCTAAGAGCTAATCCCACAAGACCGGCTCTTCCAACACTCATGCTCTCAAACGTTCGCTCTCTGGAAAACAAACTGGACTTAATACAACTCAGTCGGTCTACACAGCATGAGGCAAGGGATTGTTGTGTGTTTGTTTTCACTGAAACATGGCTAAATGACAACATCCCGGACTCCGCCATTCAGTTGAAGAGGCTAACATGCTGCCGATCGGACAGAGACACAACACTTTCTGGTAAAACCGCGGTGGTGGCTTGTGTGTTTATATCAACAAAGAATGGTGTAACAATACTGCGGTATTATCAAAACACTGCTCATCACTGGTGGAGTTTATGAAGTGTCGACCGTTCTATCTGCCGCGGGAGTTCACGGCCATTGTTATTGTCGCGGTTTACATTCCACCATGTGCAAACGCTAAGGACGCGCTTCGTGAACTGTATTGCGCCATCAGCGAACAACAAACAAATAACCCTGACGGCTTTTTCATCATAGCCGGTGACTTCAACCACGCAAATTTAAAGACAGTTTTGCCAAAGTTCTACCAACATGTTAACTTTGCAACAAGAGGAAATAATACACTGGACTTTGTTTACACAACCGTAAAGAACGCTTACAAAGCTGTAGCCCGCCCCCACCTCGGGTACTCAGACCACATCTTTAGTATTGTTTTACACAATACTAAAAAACATTTGAAAAGGCATTAGTCATGAATTCCATGAATTATTTTTGTTTATATATGTCTTTGTTTATGTCTATGTTCAGTTTGGACCATGGAGGACATTTTAGGATCACACCAGGTCTACGAAAATGTAAGTCCTCACTCAGACAAACACACCTGTAAATATTTAATAATGTCATAGATGTTTTGATATGCCTTTCTGTGTCCAGATGCCTGTGATCTCACACTGGATCCAAACACAGCTCACACTCAACTCATCCTTTCTGAAGGGAACAAAAAAACAACATATGTGAAGGAGAATCAGCCATATCCTGATCATTCAGAGAGATTTGAGCGCTTTGAGCAGGTTCTGTGTCGAGAGAGTATGACTGGACGCTGTTACTGGGAGGCTGAATGGAGCGGCTCAGGTCATGTAGCAGTGTCATATAAAGGAATCAACAGGAAGGGAGGAATTGGTTGTTGGTTTGGACTCAATGAAAAGTCCTGGAATCTTTACTGTTGTGATACGATATACACTGTCTGGCACAATAATAAGAGCACTGACATTCCTCGCTCTTCATCCTCTAATAGAGCAGGAGTGTATCTGGACTGGCCAGCCGGCAATCTGTCCTTCTACAGCATCTCTGACACTCACACACTCACACACTTATACACATTCAACACCACATTCACTGAACCCCTCTATGCTGGGTTTAAGGTTTATCCTGATTCTTCAGTGTTTCTATGTCAGATTTAACAACATTCCTGTGAGTAACCACAGAGACACTTGTGGAAGCCCATTTCTAACTTAGAGCAAAAAAAGAAAGTTCAAGATATAAACTTGCTAATGCAAGAAATAAAGGTAAAATTCTGTGACCAGTAATAATGACCTTTTTATCCCATACAGAAATCATTCAAATAGAAGAAAACATATTTTATACAATATATGTAAATATATTTCAAAATATATATTAAAAATATATTTGATTTTGGCCGCTTTAATATTTTTCACATATATTAAATATATGTAATATTTTTATCTGAAATATTTACTTATATGTAAATACATTTAGATATCAGTCTATTATGTAAATATATTAATTTGCATATATATATTTGCATATAATTTGTCCATATATTTCTAATATTTGTTAACATATTGCATTTCTGTACATGTAAATATATTAGATTTCTATAAATGTAAATATATTTTAAAACATTCAAATATTCAATTAAATAAACTTAAACACGTTTCATAGAATATATTCCCATTTACTCAAACTTTATGTAAATAAATTAAATCTCCACACATGTAAATATTTTCATTTTATATAGATCATAATTTGCCCCTTCATAATAAATAGAATACAAACAACATTTGGACACTGAAAAACTGTAAAACTCTCCAGACAATGTAACTTAAAAACAGTGACAATATAAATTGACTTATTAATAAAAAGAGCACATTTATCAACATAGTTCAGCATGAATTACAAAATTATGAAAGCTTAATTATTTAGAAATTATATGCAAAATCTTTTTTTTTCTTTAAAAAACCTCTTCATTGCAGGTTACATTGTTATGCCAGTAGGTGGGAGCAAGGGATTGTCTTAATGAGTTAGTTAACCAATGAAAAAATACTTTGACAAAGATATCACTTCATGGATATACAGGAAATGTGTGTGTGTGTGTGTGTGGGGGGGGGGGGGGGGTTATAATTCACACTGGTGCACTTATGAATAGATGTATTATAGCAAACCAAGTTTAATGAATCTCACACCTAGCATACAGCATTTTGCTCATTTCACACTACCACAAAAAAAAAAAAAAAATATATATATATACTTATTTTGTTTTGTTTGGTCAGTGCGTTCACCCTGTTGGAGTACGGCAAGAGTGAAATGGCTTTTAGGTGCTTTATTTAATATTTAAGCAATTAACATTATATTCAAACCTTTTTAAACTGGCTGTGTGCCAACACATCAAACCAAGCTGTATTCATGTTACCATAACTCTTCAACCGTTTGCACCATCAAAATAATTCAAATTGCTCCTGATAGCAGACAACATGCGCTTTTCGGCAATTTATGGCTTATTACGGTAATTTCTTGCGCTCCGTCAACAAATGACGGCAGATTTCCGGGAGAGCGGGAAGGGAGAATTTGAATGGAGAAATAGGGAGCGCTGAGTTTTGGATTGCATAAAATAATAAACGAAACGAACAAAAACATGGTGAAGGAGGAGTAAACAGCACAAGAGTCGATTGGGATGATTTTTGATGAGACTTTTTCACATGTGGTGTGTGCATCGCTATAATGTGTCCGTGCGTGTAAATGAATGGGTGTATGCATGTGTAAATGTGTGCGTGTATGAACAAAAAAGTCTCCTGAATGAAAACTGTTGTTTTTTGAAAGCCATTTGTTTTCTGAAATAAATGACACCTTTGCACTTGAAAATAGCACATTCTGTTATAATTTTACAGTCAAATAAACAAAATATGTGAAAATGACCTATTTTACCCTTAGGTCTTAAAGGGTTAAATAAGATACATTCCCTATTTTTGCAATATTCAAGTATTCATTATATCAAGTAATATCTGCATGTGCACCTAACTCTGAAGAAAACAAATAATATGCTATTAGAAAGCAATCCTTGTGAGTGAGAAGTCTGGTGTGGAGGGTGGATCTGGAGCTGAATTCTGTCCAGGTTGTCACAACATCCCTTGATTGTCTGTCTTCACAGCCCTGAAATACAATTCAAACATTAACAATGATTGTTATAAATGTAATGTGAAGCTTTTACATTCACAATGCTCATTTTGATATTGGTAGTAAAGTGTGCAGAAAATTCTGCCGGACTGAAATTTAGTCTGGTGAACAGTTCTCAAGAGTGCAATTAAGATTTTAAGTTTTAAGCACCTTTCAGGCTTGTGTGAGGTTTCCACAAGCAAACAAGTCTACTTGAACAAGTACTTTACTACATTTAAAGTTTGGAAAATCTTACTTCTAATTCCCACCTTCACCGTTTATCTGATATGGCAGATGACCATTACAGACTGTTACACTTTGAAGTGAGGCACAGTCACGGTACTCGGTTGTGTCTTACCATTATTAATTTTCATTTCAAAGTACTTTTTTATTATCATCTGTGTCTCGTTTTGAATTATGTTTGTTGTACCCCTCTGTAAGTTGTAGTGTCCTCATTGCAGTGTTAAACGAGATGGCCTTGTAAGACATACAGGACTCCAAAAATATTTGATATATTTTTTTAATGTCTGATAAACTTTTGAATGTTTGAGGTTTTACTTACTACTCAGATGGTTCATAGTGTCTTGGAGATGTTCTTTGACAAGAGCTCCGCTCAATCTCTGCTGCATCAGCATGGAAGAATATAGGAACATAAACAACCTGTCACAGAGCCAACAATATGTAATATACAATGTCATGTTTATTAGAAATAAACTACAGCAGAGGTGAAATGCAGAAAAGAGAATAATTTACAGAACATACAAAAAAATCTTAAGAAATGAGAATTTACGTTTTTAGGTTTTAAAGATGCATGATGATATAGGTGAAATATATTGTGAAATAATGCATATGAAGTTATTTAACAAGCTTTCTCAGATCACCTGTGTTTCCTATATCTCTGTCAGTAGCTCCCATTTGAGTTTTTTTTTTCTGATGCTCCTGAGATCACAGTACAATTTTTATCCATATTTGTCTACAGCGAAAGATTAAAAAATGTTTGGAATAATTTCAGCCTATTTTAGTTTCATATTCATTTAAGTGGATTAACAGTACAGTGCAATTTTTAGGTTAAATTAATTAACGTTAGCTTATTTCAATTCATCCATTAACAAATTGCCAGCAAAACATTTACAAAGCTATCAAAACCACTCATCTATACATAATATGTGATTAAAATCCCAAACTTTCATAAATAAGAGCTCAAATCTATAGCTAGCTTACCTCTTATAGTTAGCCTCTATTGATAGTTTTCACGTGACGTCACACCCTTATAGGAACGTCCACCTGGAGGGCAAAATGAAGCTTTGCTCCACTGACCGCCAGCTATTTTTACGCAGTTTGCATTAAGTAGTAATGTAGTAAAATGCAGATATTAAAAGGCAAAATTCAGTAAACACCTTATTGATGATGTATATTTTGTACAGGCAAGCAGATGAAGCCAGAATATAAACACAATGTGCAAAGTTTCACGTTAAGGAAGGGAAAGAAGGAAAACACTGAACCATTAAGCGGATTGTGTTCATATTCCGGTCTCATCTGCTTGTCTATGTAAACTATGCATCATTAACTATAGAGATTACTGAATTTGATCTTTTAATATTAGTGTTTTAAATATATTAAGGCACTTTAAGTGTTTTTACAATGTTTTGTTGCACTGTTTATGACTGAAATATTGCCACAGGTGCTTAATATGGATTGCAAATGCCTAAAAATTGCAATTTGTTCACATACCTTTGTTTTATTCTTTTGAGAGGTGATCTAAATATTTGCAGCAGTGAAACAGATGGAAAACTGACAGGTTTGTCCTGCAGTTCTATGGATGTTTTCCTCCAGGTCTTCGAGCCGGTCACGTGACTGAAAGCTATGAATAGTTAGCTCACGGTTGTGATGCTAACGGACTTTTTCCGATGACACTTCTGTAAAGTAAATATTCAACAGAAGCGTGTCAATTACATGTAAGAAAGTGTCGGGAACAGTTGTATGTATTATTTGTGTAATTTTAGGGACTAAACTTACCTGAAAGCAGTAAAAACAACAGTGAGAGACTGTTTTTTGCTACTTGTCAGCTGAGTTGCTGCCCCATTTCCATGGTAACTCCCTCCACTCCAGTTTAAATGCACCTCGAATGTTCAACGTGCGCGACCATCAAACATGTGAAAGTTACGCCGCATTTACATAAATAGTACTTAAAATTAGAAACTAGTCCTGAAACTTTATAACATATTGTTTAAGTGGATAGTAGGCCTAAATTGAATGAGAATATGGGATATACTGTTCTGTTCTGTTCTATGCTATTCGATTCTATAATATAATATAATAATAGCTTTAAAAATGGTAAACGTAGTGTAGAAACAAAATGCATTGCTGCATTGCAAAAACACATTGATTAAAAATACATCATATGAGGCATGAATATAATTTCACAGATAGCCTGTAAACACACACACACGCAACATGAGAATTATGTTCTATGCATTTTTAAAATATATTTTCTAAATATGTTTCAATATATTTAAAAGTGCTTCACATATATGAGAATATATTACCTTTCCATATGGGATGAATTAGTATTTTTTTTTTTTTTTTTTTTTTTTTTTGCTCTTGGCATTTGTGTACATCATATTTTCAATCAATAAATCAATAAAACTGCATCAAATAATTTCTACATATAGTGTGCAGGGATATTAATAGTGACAAAGTAAAAATATAACACTAGGCTTTGAATTTAAAGATGAATTTGAATTCAAAACTTTCTGAGCTGTGTTTCACAGTAACATTCAGTGCATCAACAAGGCGTCCATGTGGGGGTCACGTGATGCTAAGGAGCTGAGTGGACGTGAAAGACCGAGCTCCAAGAACTAGTCTCTGTTTAACCTTAAAACAACACTGAATACGCTTATATTCGATGACATCGAGTACATATACCACCTTCAAATTCTACAATGGATCTCCATTCCAAGCCAAAGAAAGATCCTCAGAAAACCTGCGAACTTGTCGGAGGCAGAACAACAAAAGGTGGCGCCCGACTGAACGATCAGGAAACAATCCTGCGACTCGCCAAACAGAAGGGAGAAATAACCATGGACAGGAGAAGAATTAGCATCTTTCCTGACATCTAGCTAAGAGGCGCAAACAAATGATCCCAGCTCTGACAGCACTTAAGGAACAGAAGGTCTCTTGCTACCTGGTTCATCCCGCTCGCATTAAGATCCTAACGGAGGACGGGAAACGCTGGTTCTTCGAGACACCCGGCGAGGCATTTAAATATCTGGAAGACCAGGATAAAACCTGAACTAACTATTCAGACTGTTTTTTTAGGATGTTGTGTTTCTAAGGACTGCTGTAATTCCATCCTAAAAGAACAGAACTTATTCTATAGGAGGTACGTGGCTATTTGCCCTCTGCTTTATTTTTATATTATGTTAATCCGAAGGAACATGAAGAAATTTTTCGACATCACTATATATGGAAAATAACTTTTATAGTTTAGTGTTGTTGTTAGAGTTATCAGTCGTCAGCAGGTTTTGATTGTTCAGGATGGTAAAGGAGCAAATGTGTTTTTCCGTAGAATTTGTTTACCGGCGTTGTTCTAAACCGACAACTGAGCAGAGTGGAGATTAAATGTTCATACATGTTTTGTGTTTTGTTTTTTTCTCTCTCTTAAAAACTATTTGGGTAAATACAGGGCTCTGTATTCTTTTTCAAATATCCAGGAAACAGTTTAATTAACACTCAAGCAGCCATATGAATAGCCCATTCAATTTTGTACCGTTTAATGTAAATGGTTTGCATAGCCCAATAAAAAGGAAGAGGGTATATACATATCTTAAAAAAACAGAATGCAGACATTGTGTTTTTACAAGAAACACACTTAATAGCTCATGAACATCAGAAACTCAAGAGAGAGTGGGTAGGACAAATATTTGCATCCTCATTTAATTCCAAATCAAGGGAAACTGCAATATTGATAAATAAAAATGTTCCGTTTAGATCAGGGGTCACCAAACTTGATCCTGGAGGGCCTGTGTCCTGCAGAGTTTAGCTCCAACATGCCTCAACACACCTCCCTGGAAGTTTTAAGTATACCTAGTAAGACATTGATTAGCTGCTTCAGGTGTGTTTGATTAGGGTTGGAGCTAAACTCTGCAGGACACCGGCCCTCCAGAATCGTGTCTGGTGACCCCTGGTTTAGATTGGCAAAAATGGTCAAAGACCCATTGGGAAGATACATATTAGTACAAGGTTCTATATATTCAGAACAGTGGACTTTTTTAAACAAATACGCACCAAACTACAATGACCATTTGTTTATGCAAGCCATTGTAAGACCTTGGGAAGGTAGAACGCACACACATCTGAACATAATGGCGAGCACATTCCTGAATTCAGATTTCCTGCCATAAAACCTCGTTATCTGAAGAGACTTTGTTAAAACAAGGAGGAATTGGAGGAGAGCATCGTGAGTGTGGTTAAAACAGGACTTCACTTGTTTCTTATCACTTAACCATCATTTAACCAGGATGGAACGAGGACCACTAGGTCTGGACTTGGTCTGGGATAATCCTTAAAGCAGTAACTCAATGATGGTATCAAGAACAAAGACTGTTTTACGAAGAGTCCGAGTGTTGAGGTTTTACAGACACTGCCCCAAAGTGACTTTATGACTTCCCATCCTCCCAGGACATGGCAAGGATATGTGCCTTTCATTTCTTTAACCGAACAAAGACTCAAAGACTTTTATAAAGTGTTCCAAAAAGACAATTAATAATAATCATTGCTGCTATTAGAAGCAAGATATATATATTATAGATACAGACAATAAATATATATATATATTGCTGGTTGTATTTTATGAAATGAAATTAAGCTTTCTGTGTCATTGTAATCAATGATATCTTCGAAATCTGTGACATAACTTTGTCCTGTGTTTAATTCATATGCGTGGTGGTATTATTCAGAATTTAAGATAGTTTAATCTTTGCCTTAACCACGGAGTAGATAAAGTTATTATATGTATATGCCAAATACGTGGTGTTTGAGTTTGAATGAAAGCTGATTTCGTTGGCAACAAGTTGGTGTAAACGAAAGTTAACTCTTAGTTTAATAATGTGTGATTAGAACGTGTTAAAAGATATTTTCTTCATGTGACAACGTGAATAGGCAGATAATGTATGCACCGGAAGAAGCCTTGTGTAGGCGGAGCTCCGCCCTTCAAGACCTATTTCATTGGAAGAGCATCTAGTGGGAGGGACCAAATTCTCCGGTCTAAAACGGACTCCCAGCTGCTCTCGCTCTCTCTCTGCTGCTGTTTGAAATTCGCGCTTCGTGAAACTCGGAGCTACACCAACAAAAGCTCACAGCCTTTTAACACCTGGCCGAGTTTGAGCATTTAACCAACACTTAGTCAAATCTCTGAAGAAAGTCTGAAGCTACGCGAAAGGAACTTCAACATCTAAAGCCATAAGAAATCGAAAAGAACTTCGAGCATCAAAGACACCGAGCAACCAGTCAAGCAACAACAGAAGGGCATCCCCAAGTGTGACGTCACGCAACGACACGCGGGGTTTCCTCGAGTCTACACGGATCATTTCAACCTAAAAGCAAGTAACCCAAACAAAATCTTTATTCTGCTGAACTGGTCGTATCTATCTCTAAAGTAAAATTAAGAGAGTTCTCCATTTGATGATCGACACGGGTAAAGTTGTGTGGAAACAGCAACAGTGCTATATATTAATCATTCTCAATTAAATCCATTGCCTGTATGTGTGTGTATGTATGTATTCTGTTTTATGTTATTTAGCTTAGTTCATGTATTGTAGTAAGATAGCAAATAAACTCTTGTTTGATTTATAGAGAAGTGTTCTGTGTTCTGTGTGTAATATTCAAATCAAATCTTGCTCAGATACGTTACCTATATGCTCATAACTGTCATACAGTTATTTAAATAATTCTGTATTATATTGTGGCCACGAGAATAAACAGAATTTATCAGATATACTGAAATTTAACAACTCGCTGGACGAGTGTTAAATAAGGACGTTTTGATTAATACCAATTGATCATATCCATATCAAATCGTAAGATTCCCTAAAGCTAAAATAAAGCTTAAACAAAAGAGCTAAATTAAACAATGTAAATTATTAAAATTCATTACAGATTGGTGGAGGATGCGGGCAAATATGATTTGAATATTCATAATCAGAAAAACATATTTTTGTATTTTGCCTATTTTTAACCGGAAGAAATAGTGTAGATACAAAGAGACAGAGTTTGTTTGTGTTTGTGGTACTGTATGCATGGCAATGCGTTTTGAATGAATTAAAGTGCAACCTTAGTTGTTTGAGAAATTAACTGCAGTATATGAATTGTCGCTATAAAAGCGCAAAAGAGACGAATGAGCGGATTCCTCATTCACGTCTTTTAAAAGGCCTCTCATAGTTTCAATCTGCTAAAGTGCGTGTCCCACTTCTGATTGAACTATGCTATTTAATCTCCCGGCGAGAATATCAGATTAGCTACCTGTGTATTTCTCTGCCAATCTTTGAGTCACTAAAAAGAGTGAAATAAGGCGCGGCTCTCGGAAGGAGTTTCCGAAACGCGTTCTGGGGAGAATAGTTATTGATCTTGATCAAAAATGAATTGTGTGATGATAAATCCACTGTGTTTTGTCTGTGAAGTTAGACAGAATTAATGTACTAAGGCTCGCCACGGCCAAAAAGTGTTGATAATTAATCTATGGATTAATGTATATCTCTCTGAACGAGTTGAGATTGTTAGTGCTATAAAGAAAGAATCTAAATAGCTGCTTTTTGATAGTAGTGTGAAAGATTGATGTTTCATTGACTATCTGGATCTGTGCATCTGAAATGACAGGTTCCCTGATGTCACCATAGTGACGCGTAACTCAGGAAGTGCGCAGGCTCCGTTCCTGCGCCATTTTGAGCTGTTGTAAACAACAGCCTAGCTTGGCTAACTGTAGCATTGGAGCTTGGGCAAAGCTAGAAGCATAGCGAGCACATAGCATTTTGTAGATGTGGGTTCAGATGCATGTGTTTGCAGTGTGTTTTTGAAGTGCTGATACGTTAACCCTTCACAGCTGAACTTTAACTCACACTAAAACTGTTCACATCAGTTCCTTCTTTCTTCTGAATTCACTCATTCTCTCTTATAACTTATAATGTGAAAGGACTTTAACAATACAAATTTAAATAAACCTGTAATGTGCAAGGCAGCTGATTTTGAGGAAATGAGACCAGCGATGTCACAGGTGGTTTTAAAGTAGTTGCGTTTAGGTTGTTTTGTTTCGTTTCATATTTAGCAGATATTAGTTTCATAACTATTGGGGTTTATTATAAATTAACGCTGGGTCTTAGCCTCATTGTTTTGATAGGAAGATAATTAATTTAATTATGATTGCGCTCTCATGATTTTAAGAATCTCACTGGATGAATTGCTATGAAATATTTGAAATTGATAATTTAATTCCATAATTAATCCCAGATGTGAAATTAAATTCATTTCATTAAAGTAATTTCAGTTTCTGATTCCACATAGACTGATTGAGATAATTATGTGTGCTCTGATAATTTAACAATAACATTAAGATCTTAATTATTAACTATCAAAGTGTTTGATCGTCTGGCCCGGGAAAAATTTTAAATTTCCTTTATAGTTGAGACGATATGGATTAATTTGTTCTAATGATTTGAATAACACAAGGAATTAGTAATTGGTCAGGCTTAGGGATACAAAATTAGGGATGTGGGATTTGTAATTTAATTTCATAATTAATTACGAATTTGACAGTTCTAATTTAATTTAATAATTAATTACAGTTCCTGTTTCCCTATGTCAACACTATTGGCTGATCAATGAAATGTAATCGCCTGTAATGTTAATGAAAAATATCATTAAGATTTTAATCCATGACTGCCAATAATGCTATGAAATTTTAATTTAATCTGCAACTCATTAGAGCTTGTATTACCCTGCTTCAATACTTAAGGATTATTATAATCACAGGTGTCTTCTAATATTAATGACAAACATCGTTAAATTAGATTTTTAACTATCAATCATTGCTCTGAAATTTTAATTCCAGCATTGGCTAATAAGGATCCTACCTCAAGGATACCCTATTGATTAATTTAATCCTAATCAAGCCTATCAAATTTAAATGATAACATCATAAAATTTGAATTATAAACTACCATTTCTAATTTGAAATTCTAATTTCAGTTGCAATTGAGTTTTGGTTCCAACCTGTTTGGTCTCTCTCCGTCTGTTATTAAATTAACTTTTATAGGTTTCCCTCTTCTTAGGCCTGATAGGAGATAGGGATCCCCCTAGTGCTTGGTTAGTGAAGTGAAATTGCCTTCAGTGTGAGTTACAGCAAGCGGAGTCACCCGTTCCGACTGTACCTGGTGCAGGCTGGAGGGGAAACCCGAATATTTCCGTCCTAGTGTTGCAAAGTGACGGCCCGCAGCAGGCTAGCAATCGGGTATCGGAGGAGGAGTCAACGGCTGACTGGGCGAAGGTGCGGATATACCATTCCGGCCAATCTATTGACGAAGTACGTCGAACTTCGGGTTCGCACTGACGGATAGACACCGGGCCCTAGCCCCACCCCTCTTCAGGCCAGCAGTCGTTTGACATAACTCACCCGAGTCCCAGCCCGGTTGTGCCAAAAGCCACAGCTGTCTGAGAGGCTCACAGCAGTACGGTGGGGGCGGAGTGTTCGGCAAAACCCTTACAGGAGCTCACCTTGTGCGCTCGGGCGGTGGGCTTTGCTGCTGAACACCACTGGAGCAATTTACATTCATCACAAAGCCTAGAGTATAATCATTTTCTAATTAGGAAAACCCTTCTAAGTAAGCAAACCTCCAAAAGAAAGAAAAAATTAAAGTTTCCTTAACACTTAGGCCAGTGTGTTTATCCTACTAAAATTAGCAAAGCAAAACCACGAGGTGCATCGACTCAACAGCGCCTCCGCGCTGCCACCTGTGTTACTAATCCTAAATCCTACTCTCATCTTTCTCTCTTTTCTTCCTGCTGCTATCCTCTAATTTGAATACTGCTGCTGTTGCTGAGATTTTTACCTGTGTGAAGATCACAAGTGGAGAACTTTAGCAATCGAAACAGGTATTTGTGGAACTTGAGAACATGTCAAAATTGTTTTCCATTTACCTTCCTCTTTTGTGAAATCCTACCCCGCCAGGTTAAAGCAGGTCCACAGAAGAAAGGCGCCGGAAAACTTCAAGCACGCGAACACTCTAATTAGCTTGTGGTGTCAATTTTGTCATTAAAGGGACCAGTGCTGTCATTGTTATTGTTTTCCTTCACCCCGGAGAAAACCAATTGCAATCACAGACTTACAAAAAAAATTGTCATTTACAAATCCTCTGATTAGAAGCAATCTTCTTCTTCTCTTTACCTGTTCTCTAGCTGTGCTACCTGTGTGTGTGCGCTCAATTTTTCCCCCCACAGAGGCTACAAATTAGAAGCACGCCCCCAGAGGATCACAGTCACAGAGAACCACACCCACCTGTTTTACACAGTCAACACTAGTACACATTCTATATTGCACATCCACACCCCTTGTTTGTTGATTTGTTCTGTTTTGGTTTGTTTGTTTTGTTTGTTTTGTTTTTCTTTTCAAGGTCTGTGTCAGTCGGGGTTCGAGATCTCACTACGCCCAAACATGTCTCACACAACAGGACATGTCGGTCACTGGGAGGATTTGGAAACATGGCTAAGCATTGCAACAAACAGCCTCCTCCCTAAGGCTGCTGAAACACTAAAACATCAGACACAAGACCAGCTGGATGACAACATAACAAGCCTAATGTCACAAGACCCAAGTCACAGCTACAATCACAAAGAATTAGCCAAGATCACTGGCTCCTTAAGCCACACACTCATCGCCACCCTCAAGTTGAGCGACAAGCACGCTGCACAATGCCAGCAGGAGCTGACACGCGCACAACGACGCATAGAGCAGCTGGAACTTGAAGCTCAGGAACGACGGGAAGGGTCGGATGAGGCGGAACAAGGCACTGAGGAGGAGATCAACCAGCTAAAAGAAACCCTAGCAGCTACTAGCCAAGAATTGGAAAAGGTCGAGGCAGACTACGATGATCAGTCCAAAAAGCTACAGTATGCTGAACAGCTTCTGGAGAAAGCAAAGGCCGACTTCAGAGATAAAAATGGCAGAATCAAAGCCCTTGAAGCTCACCTGGATGAGTCAAGAAACGAGATCAGCCGTCTAACACGACAGCTTGACTACGTCAAAGAGGAATCTGACAGTTTCCAAGAGGAACTCAAGCACGCTTACGAACTGCGCCGTGAGCCACCAAGGACACGATGCGCACCGACCTCACCCCTGCCAAGCAGGACCGGGTCACCTGTTCCTGGACTGACACGTGAGAAAAAGATGGAGGGGGTGGTGTCGAAACATTCACCAACTCACTCTGGAGAACATTACATCACGTTACCTCAGCCAAAAGAGTCTGCTGCAGCCAGTCACAGATCATCACACGGCTTGGACCTAAAAGACCTCGACAAGCTCGCCAGGAACATTGGCAAATTCACCCCGAGCGTGCCAAATAGCCCAAATGTCCAAGCATATCTCCAAGATATCGATTTCCATCTGGAAATGCGACCTAACGTTACGGACAAAGATAGACTATATTTACTTCGAACAACATCCAGTTCTGAAGTTCGCAGCTTCCTGGACAGGCAGCCTGCTCACACAAAGACTGATTACCAACTGCTCCGAGAAGCCCTCATTAAAGAGTTCTCCGACCCTGAGTCCGAACAAGGCCTCGTGGCTGCCCTGGAGACAAGACAAGGACGTCACGAACCTCCTCAAGCCTACTACAGCCGACTCAGACGGGCATACTTTGGAACTCGCAACGAACCTGACATGGAGGATGAACTGAACTTTAAAACTCTCTTCCTACGAAACCTTCATCCTGGCGTAAGCCACCATCTTGGCATTCTCGCATGTCCACGGACAATGAATGCTCAGCAGTTACGAGACTTGGCGCAGAAAGCCTACGGCAAACAAAAGATGGCCTCAGAAAAAGGTGCCAAAACCCCAGCCGTTCTTGACTTCAACATTCAAAGTCAAGGGCTGGCGCTAGAGGGCACCCAACGCCAAGACAATGCCAAGCCACCACCCAGGGAATGGAATGCACCCTCGTCCAACAAAGAACGAGACTCCCACACTGGTACCCGATCTAAACAGAGGTACGAACGCTGGGATGGACCGCGTGGACGTCAACGCTCACCTGAACGCCACTGGGAAAAGACATGGGACCAGTCAAGGCCCCACGAAAGTCATTGGGAGAGATCGTGGAACCAGCCAAGCTCATTTGGAAACTCAAGAGAGAAAAACTCATGGGAATCCAACGGAAACTCCAAGGGAAGACGACAAACTCACCCTGGAGCAACCAGCCCAAGGAATCGACGAAAGAATTCGCAAAGATTCCAAGCTGACCGAGCTCAAACTGAACCCACACGGGAACAAGAGACACCACCGTATTTTGACTCACAATAACTGATGAAAATGATGATGAAAGAATTCTTCCAACGGAAGGAGGAAGATTGGAAATGGGAAAAGAAAGAGAAACCAGATTCAGCCTGACTAGCGGCCGGACGAGATGGCAGTGACCAGTTGACACAACCAGCCAAGGAGAACAGCACTCCTTCACCTCACTCTCAGAGAACCGTAATCACACTAACTTCAGATGGACACGAAACCCCACCTGAAAACCCAGCAACAGAGTTAGACACTAACTCGACACCTAATGCTCCAAATTACAGCAGCGTCCAACAAACACCTGCTGACAAAACCCCTCAAGTTCCTGAAAGTGCTGTCTTGGTCATCTGCCACTCCTCCGAAGAACGCCACATCAGCCCTGATATCCTAACTGTTTCCTCCCAAACTCCAGTCCCTCAACTCCTAGGCGATCTCATTGAGAAAGGTATAGCCAGAAAATTCTACCTCTCCATCATCATCGAACGACACATCAGAGTCGAAGCCCTCCTCGATACGGGAGCCGACATTACTCTAATGTCTACCGAACTCCTAGAGGAAGTCCAAGAAAGATCAAAGAGGACTAACAGAACCCTCAAACTCCAAAGGTGTGAGCTAAACCTTCAAGCATACTCCCACACGGGCCTACAACTAAAACATGTGGCCCCAATTTACCTAACGGTGGGATCGATGGACCTCGTCCATCCCGTATACGTTTCACCACTTAAAACGTATCCACTCCTCATTGGGAAAGATCTGCTTAATCGCTTCGAACCTCTAATAGACTTCAAGCACCTAAAGATGTGGACACAAGTCCGTGAACCTCTGCTTTGCCAGGCGTTAGACTCCAACGAGTCGCAGTGTCAAGTCACCGACACCATCCCTAAGTCACTGATCGATGATGCAGTAGCAAAGCCAGGATCTGGACCAAGCACAAACAGCAAGGACAAGGACCCTCTCCTCTGCTCACTGCAGGAGCCTGAATCAAACGCAGGCCCCCTCGAATCATGACTGCAATAGATGTCCAAGGCACATCAGTGTCCGACACGGCACTAGCCCTGTGGGCAGAGAACTCAGCCATCAGCCTGGAGCTATTCAAAACATTGAAGCAAACACATCAGTGTCTACCACATGTCGCTAAGCACAGCTGCTTCCCTCTCAGTCCCTGGTCGACAACCATGGCCACCTCCAAGATCATCTGCGCTCTGGACATACGATGGAACAACAGACAGCTAACTCACTACTTCCTCGTTGTCTCAGACCTGCCGCATGACATCTACATTGGAGCGGATATCCTGGTCCGGCTCAATGCTTGCATTGATACCTTAAACAACATCATATGGGCTCCACTGTCACACCAACTGACAACGTCAGTCAACCTCAAGAACCTCCAATCTGGTCAAACCATGCCAGACGCATGTGCTATGATCACGGAGCAAGAAGCCACCATACCTGCCTACAGCAAGAGTGTCAGCGTCCGCCTCAACATGCGACCTGGCCAAACTCTAAACAGTAAGCTAGGCTTCTTCCAACCTTCCAGGACCTGCCTAAAACTCGGACTGACTCTGGAAGCCACACCTCTCATGGAAGTGTCATCTCGTGCTGTGTATGTGTTGTTCAACAACTGTACGGCCCAAGACATCCACGTTCCCAAAGCCAATCACCTGGGATGGCTCATCAGCCAGGCGTTCCACGACTTTGAACTGATGGTACCTGTCATAGGCCCTATACCCACACAGCTAATGTCAGACGAATACGACGACACCGTAATGTTTACAAAACCCCATGAAGTGATTGCCATCACGTCCATTCTGCCGGTGTCCAGAGAAAGCGTCTGCCGGTCAGAACTAACAGATGACACTCATCTCGCTGTCTATGCTGTCTCAACACAGCCTGCGACAGAATCACCTACACAGGTGACCATCGGGGACCAAAGCCCCTCAAATGACCTCACTGCAGAAGAACCCTACGCCGGGTTCAATGCACAAGTTCAACAGATCCTGAGTGAGGCGGATGCCCTCCACAATGAAGCGGATCGCCAAGGACTCAAAGAGGTTCTGCACAAATACAAGGACTCCTTCGCAAAGGATTCCCTGGATTGTGGACTGACAAACATCCACACTGTGCGCATCCCGACAAACCCAAATGCGCCACCCACATTTGTGCGACAGTACAAGATCCCAATAGCGTCCTATGAGCCAGTGCAAGAGATTGTTGACTCCATGCTGGAAAAGGGGGTCATCCGGCCCTGTAACAGCACATACTCTGCCCCGATATGGCCAGTCCTAAAACCAAACGGCAAATGGCGGCCCACCATCGACTATCGCAAGTTGAATCAGCAAGTACCATTGTCACGATGGCCTATGACACAGTTGGATCAAGAAATTCCAAAAATTAAAGGCTCGATGATCCTTTCCACACTGGACGTCGCCTCCGGGTTCTGGACAATCCCTGTCCATCCCGATGACCAACACAAGCTGGCATTCACCTTTGGCAATCGACAGTACACCTTCACACGGTGTCCCTTCGGCTATGCCAACTCACCAGCAGAATTCAACATCTTCCTGAACAAAGCATGCCCTGACGCCAGAGCCAGAGGCAACCTTGTCTATGTAGATGACGTTTTGATGAAAAGCTCAAGTGTGGAAGACCACCTCAAAGAAATCAATCACGTCCTAAATCAGCTGACAACGGCAGGAGCCAAGATCGCCCTTCACAAAGGACAGTGGTGCAAGACCAAGGTGAACTATGTCGGATTGCTTGTCGGAAGAAACGGCATTGAGCCACAGTCTAACCGCACCCAAGCAATCCAAAGCATAAAGACGCCGACTAACATCTCTGAGCTGCGAAGCTTTCTGGGAGTGTGCAATTATTCACGACAGTTCATCGAAAACTATGCTGACATCGCACGACCACTAACTTCCCTCCTGAAAAAGGATGAACCCTTCGTTTGGACGGAAACACAGGACACAGCAATGGGCCAGCTCAAACAGCGCCTGTGCTCTGCTCCGTGCCTTGCCTACCCAGACCCAGGAAAAGAATTCTATCTGGACGCTGGATTCTCCAATCAGTGCCTCAGCGCAGGCCTATACCAGCTCCATGACAAAGACAAACGAGTGGTCGCTTATGCTAGCAAAACGCTGCTTCCCCCAGAATGCAAGTACTCAAACTGCGAAAAGGCATTGCTTTGCACTGTGTGGGCTATCCAGCGTTTCTCTAATTACATCGGTGCACAGAAAGTCATCATCGAGACTTGTCATCAGCCGGTCACCTTCCTAAACAGTCAACGCATCAGAGATGGCGTGGTGACCAATGCACACATAGCTACCTGGCTAATGACACTCCAAGGACGAGACGTCGAGGCAAGATATGCCCAAAACTACAAATCCTCACTTGGAAACGGGCTAGCGGCCTGTCAAAACTGTTCAACGGACACGCTGCATACTCCAGCGGAACCTAAAGAACCGCCACTACCTCAACTGACGAATCACATGTACTTCGAGGAGAATGTATGTGAAGGAATGTCCACAGCATATGTCGACGGCTGCTCCTACAACCACAAGGGCAATTTACAAGCTGGAGCGGGAGTGGTCTGGCTCAACAACGACCCCTGCCCACCGCAGCAATTCAACTTAGGCCCTCGCTCATCGCAATATGCTGAAATAGCAGCCATCCTCATCACACTTCAGATGGCGGCATCCCACAACATCAAAGAACTCCTCATCTGTACCGATTCGAACTACGCCCGTCTAAGCTTCACATGCCATTTAGCTGGATGGAAACATAATGGATTCAAGACAGCTAACAACAAGCCTGTCAAACACCAGGAACTCTTCCAAGCAGGCGATGCCATTGTCACTGAACATGACATTATCGTTTATTGGAAAAAGGTTCGAGGTCATTCACGTCAACCAGGACAAGACAAAGACTTCAATGACCAAACCGATGCCCTCGCCAAAGCAGGTGCATTACACGGAGAGTCCTGGACATTTCAAGCCCTCCCTCCCAACCCTTCAGTAGCGGCCATAACCCGCCGCCAACACGCCACTGGCGTACAAAACACCACCTCCTCCCACATTGCCATTTCACCTCAGTTCGCTGCTAATGATCTCCTCACACTTCAAAAAGCGGATCAAACACTGCGAAATATGGCAGCTCACCTTTCCGACCCCTTAACTCATCCTATTTCCACCTCCGACCTAGCTGCTTCCTCAGAGCTCCGCACGCTCCACTCAATCAAGCACATGCTGCATCTGAGAGACGGTGTGCTCGCGTATGTCCCTGAGCCCCTAACTACGCCAAAGCTCGTAGTCCCTCACGGCCAAAGGGGGATGATGCTGACACACGCCCACGATGCACCATGCGCAGGACACCACGGCGCCAAGGCCACCTATGAAACACTCAAGCAAGTAGCATACTGGCCTGGCATGCAGCAAGACGTGGCGGAATATGTAAAAGGATGCCTGGTGTGTTGCCAGTTTCAACCGGCAAACCCAAACCACCGAGCCCCACTGCAAAGGAAAGGAATGACTTTCCCCTGGTCGGACCTCCAAATAGACTGGGTAGGACCCCTGCCACGGTCAACGCGAGGTAACAAATACTTCCTCACCGTGGTCTGCGAATTCACGAAGTGGATAGAGTGCCTCCCAGCTCCCAATGATACAGCAGAAACAACAGCCTGCCTGTTAATGAACCACATCTTTTCAAGATTTGGACTGCCTTTAAGGGTCAACTCTGACCGTGGAACCCACTTCACCGCCGACATCATGCAGGAAGTGTGGAAACTCCTCGGTGTACAGGCCAAGCTCCATATAAGCCATCACCCAATTTCCTCGGGTCAAGTTGAACGGGCCAATAAAACAGTGGTCAGCATGTTGAAGAAGTATGTGTCCGCCAATCAAAAGGATTGGGATATTAAACTTCCGCTGGTATTGATGGCTGCTCGAGCCGCCCCTCACCAGTCTACCGGCGTACCCCCGTTCACATTGATGACAGGGAGGAACATGACGCTACCGCTACACCTGCTGTACCAACCTGGTGACCTGAACCTCGTCACCGCCTATACCACTCACCAATACCTGGAAGAGTTGCATCAGCACCTGAGAACGACTTTCGCCTTCGCTCAACAGCAACTACAACGAAGCGTGGAAGGTCGTAAAGCCTACTATGACCAAAAGGCCTCTCATCATGAGTTCAATGTCGGAGACAAAGTGTGGTACTACAGCTTCGCCCGACCAAGGCAGAACGCTCCCCTTCGCCTGTCAAAGAAGTTCCTACCTCACTGGACAGGACCCCACGCGATTGTAGACAAGCTCTCACCTGTCGCCTACCGAATCAAAATCGGACAAGGGCGCAGCGAGCCAGTCCTTCGATGGGTCCATCGAAACCAGATAAAGAGGCACCAGAGCTCCAGCCGACCGGAAAAGGGGGAAGATCAAACCCACTGACACAGACCGACAATCATATGCTCTACACCACACTAACATCATTTCTGTTGTTAGGAAAACATATAGCGACCTTGTTGAAACACAACACTTACACTCTCTCCTCAGCTGCACTGCTAGAGTCAACCTCTAGTAGAGAGGAGATACTCCACACATGTGACACTCGTTTGCTGCCTAACCTCATTCGGTGTCCTTGTGCCGTCGTTTCTCGTTTTGTTGTTTCCTTTCATCTGTGTCTCTTTGGTTTTTTTGTTTTGTTTTTCTTCTTCCTCTCTCACTATAATTTACTCTCCCCTCTAGTCCCCTCATCAGGGAACTCCCTTTACCAATTATTTAAATCCAGGTCCCAAAATTAAGATTGACTCCCTTCAATAAAGTCGTTGTAACTCGTTGTGAGAACCGTTATCAACCGATCGAGGCGACCCGCCAAATCATGACCGACATGCTACGTGAAGTAAGTCCTCAATTGATAACTTAGCCATGGGTAGGATTGCACACTACTCGATACCTCTTAGACCTTGTCCAAAACATCCTAACTTCGGCCACTGCGGGCCCTGCTAGTCCCATCCAAACCCATCTCGCCTTTTCCCTGGGTAACGCTATTCCCTTGTACGTAGACCCGGAAGCAGGCGACTTGGCCTTTCTCCTCAGTTTGCCCATTAGCGACTCGAATAACATTTACCGGCTCAAAGACGTTGTGAATGTGGGATTTTGGCAAGGGAACACCTATGTCAAAATCCACACTCCTGAAGTCGTTGCGTATCACGATAACAACGAGCAGTTGTACTTGGCCCCAAACCTAAGGATGTGTACGCGCACGAAGGACATTCACTTCCTTTGCCCGAGTAAACATTTCGTACGCGATAATACTGATGGCATCTGCGGCCTAGAATCTATTAGACCCGACATTAGCTGCCCCGCCGAAGCGACACCACGTTTTCAAGTTGAGGTAACGCAAGCCGAAATCATCGGAAACCGATGGCTGGTCAACACCCCAGCACGAACAGCTACCCTCACATACGATCAACACGACACAGCCACACGCATTACCTTGCCCAACCAAACTTTATGGATCACAGTCCCTAAGGGCTCGATCCTCCATATTGACGAGTTAGCATTGTATCACCTTACTGACGACGAGTATCAGGCTGAAATCGAAATCTCGCCCTACTTCAAACAGCACTCCTTCGTCCTCGATCCAGAATTGGAAGAAAGGATCAAGGAGGAAGGAACGCAACTTATTGACTTGACTCCTGTTGATACAGCTTTAGAAGCTATCGCTCGCCTTCCGCCCGCTGGCGCGCCTATTATTCGGTCTTGGTCTGCCGCTGACACAGCGCTTTGCTTCTCTACTATTGTAGGGTACGTTGTGACATTGACACTGGCCTTCCTCCTACACAAGCGAGTGAACGCCGTTCAAGAGTCTTTCAACAAATGCACGTCAGGCGTCCCACGCATTTTCCGACGTGATAAAACCGACCAAGAACCCGAACCTGAGAACTCAACCAACCTGCTTGAGATCACGCCTATACCGCCTCGTCGAACCCCTGACAATTAAACCAATCGGAATGACTCAATTGCCAGTAATCCTAAAGAATGCACCCCTACATCTTCTCAAGTTCCTAACCTGTTCTTTCCCAAATTACCCTACACCAGGATTCAGTCAGTGATGGAGATGTTGTTTGTGTCTTGTGTGTGCCTGTTCTCCCTGCTTCTTGTTCCAGTGCCCGCCGACGTTCGCAATGGGAACCTCACCGAGTAAAAGGGGGATGTGTAAGACCTTGGGAAGGTAGAACGCACACACATCTGAACATAATGGCGAGCACATTCCTGAATTCAGATTTCCTGCCATAAAACCTCGTTATCTGAAGAGACTTTGTTAAAACAAGGAGGAATTGGAGGAGAGCATCGTGAATGTGGTTAAAACAGGACTTCACTTGTTTCTTATCACTTAACCATCATTTAACCAGGATGGAACGAGGACCACTAGGTCTGGACTTGGTCTGGGATAATCCTTAAAGCAGTAACTCAATGATGGTATCAAGAACAAAGACTGTTTTACGAAGAGTCCGAGTGTTGAGGTTTTACAGACACTGCCCCAAGGTGACTTTATGACCTCCCATCCTCCCAGGACATGGCAAGGATATGTGCCTTTCATTTCTTTAACCGAACAAAGACTCAAAGACTTTTATAAAGTGTTCCAAAAAGACAATTAAAAATAATCATTGCTGCTATTAGAAGCAAGATATATATATTATAGATACAGACAATAAATATATATATATATTGCTGGTTGTATTTTATGAAATGAAATTAAGCTTTCTGTGTCATTGTAATCAATGATATCTTCGAAATCTGTGACATAACTTTGTCCTGTGTTTAATTCATATGCGTGGTGGTATTATTCAGAATTTAAGATAGTTTAATCTTTGCCTTAACCACGGAGTAGATAAAGTTATTATATGTATATGCCAAATACGTGGTGTTTGAGTTTGAATGAAAGCTGATTTCGTTGGCAACAAGTTGGTGTAAACGAAAGTTAACTCTTAGTTTAATAATGTGTGATTAGAACGTGTTAAAAGATATTTTCTTCATGTGACAACGTGAATAGGCAGATAATGTATGCACCGGAAGAAGCCTTGTGTAGGCGGAGCTCCGCCCTTCAAGACCTATTTCATTGGAAGAGCATCTAGTGGGGGGGACCAAATTCTCCGGTCTAAAACGGACTCCCAGCTGCTCTCGCTCTCTCTCTGCTGCTGTTTGAAATTCGCGCTTCGTGAAACTCGGAGCTACACCAACAAAAGCTCGCAGCCTTTTAACACCTGGCCGAGTTTGAGCATTTAACCAACACTTAGTCAAATCTCTGAAGAAAGTCTGAAGCTACGCGAAAGGAACTTCAACATCTAAAGCCATAAGAAATCGAAAAGAACTTCGAGCATCAAAGACACCGAGCAACCAGTCAAGCAACAACAGAAGGGCATCCCCAAGTGTGACGTCACGCAACGACACGCGGGGTTTCCTCGAGTCTACACGGATCATTTCAACCTAAAAGCAAGTAACCCAAACAAAATCTTTATTCTGCTGAACTGGTCGTATCTATCTCTAAAGTAAAATTAAGAGAGTTCTCCATTTGATGATCGACACGGGTAAAGTTGTGTGGAAACAGCAACAGTGCTATATATTAATCATTCTCAATTAAATCCATTGCCTGTATGTGTGTGTATGTATGTATTCTGTTTTATGTTATTTAGCTTAGTTCATGTATTGTAGTAAGATAGCAAATAAACTCTTGTTTGATTTATAGAGAAGTGTTCTGTGTTCTGTGTGTAATATTCAAATCAAATCTTGCTCAGATACGTTACCTATATGCTCATAACTGTCATACAGTTATTTAAATAATTCTGTATTATATTGTGGCCACGAGAATAAACAGAATTTATCAGATATACTGAAATTTAACAACTCGCTGGACGAGTGTTAAATAAGGACGTTTTGATTAATACCAATTGATCATATCCATATCAAATCGTAAGATTCCCTAAAGCTAAAATAAAGCTTAAACAAAAGAGCTAAATTAAACAATGTAAATGATTAAAATTCATTACACCATTTTTCTTTTGACTGTCCAAGCACCTGGTTGGATTTTGGTAGGCGGGTTTTCTGTGTGGATTCGGTGCTGGATAGATCTTCACTTAGAAAGTTTAGCTGCTTTAGTGGGGGGTTGTGGTCTAAGACTTTTATGAAAGATTTAAAGCTAGTCGATATATGGAAGCAGATCCATCCTAGTGATAAAAATTACTCCTTTTACTCTCACCCCCATAATACACATACAAGGATAGATTATTTTTTGCTACCTGTTCAACTTGCATATCGTATGCTAGCAGTTGACTACCTTCCCCGCTTACTGAGTGATCACTCCCCATTGGTTATGTTGCTATCTATGCCTGACAAAATAAGAGGTACTGTACCTATAGGTGGAGGTTCAAATCTACACTCCTTAACCAAGACGATTTTGTTACTTTTATGAAAGAACAAATTAATATATTTTTACCCTTAAAAAAATAAACCCTCTTGTACAAGTAAATTTATTTTGTGGGAAACATTAAAGGCTTACATTAGAGGGCAATGTATTGCATATACCAAAGGGTTAGCAAAGCAGCGGAATAGTAAATTGGAAAAACATGAATCTGAAATCACTGATCTTGAGATAGTGTACCAAAACAACCCTTCTAAATGCTTATATAGAAACTTACTTAATAAGAAAAGAGAATATAATACCTTGAATACATATCAGGCAGAAAGGACCATAACAAGATTATGGCAACGTTACTATGAACTTGGGGAGAAATCACACAAGGTGCTAGTATGGCAACTCAAGACAGATGAAAACAAACAAATAATAAATTCCATAGACACTGGCAATAATATTACCTATAAACCTATAGAGATAAATAGTGCATTTAGAGAGTTTTATAAAGAACTGTACTCTTCTCAAGTGAGTGACAATATGTCCCAAATGGAAAAATGTATTACTGTTGACCTGCCATCCTTAACTGAAGAAAATAGTTATTGTTTGGATAGACCATTTTCTATTACAGAATTGAACGAAGCAATACAGTCATTACAATCCAATAAATCTCCAGGGGAGGATGGCTTCCCCCCTGAGTTTTATAAAACATTTAAAGATATGCTCACACCATATTTAATTGATGTGTTAGAACAAGGTAGAAATGACGGGTGCTTCCCGGACTCATTCTCTAACGCTATCATTTCAGTTATTTATATGATGGAGAAAGACCCAGTACAGTGCGGTTCATATAGACCAATATCACTTCTTAATACTGATTACAAAATAGTAACTAAAATGATAGCCAGAAGACTAGAAAAACATCTACCATTACTCGTGAACCCAGATCAAACAGGCTTCATAAGTGTCACGAATCCGGTGTGTGGCCTTCCGCCCGATAGCCACCAGAGGTCGCCTCTTCATCATATTGACTCTCACACCACACAGCACACTGGACTGCATTTCCCATCATCCATTGCACTGACGACACACACAGCTGATTACACTAATCACGCTCACAGCTGAGAACTATCACACAATCACCATCACTCAATCACACACTCTTTATAAGCCTTGGACTTTCTCTCTGTAAGCGCCGAGTATTGTTTAGCGCATATCCTAGTGATAGCTACTCTACAGAGCCCTCTCAGTTGTTATAGTTTTGCCTTGTTAGTTTTCTCGTGTTTGATACCTGCCCGTGTTTCCTGGATTAACCCTTTGCCTTGCCGTTTCGGACGTTGTTTGCACCTCTCTAGGATTACTGCTCGTGTACCCGGATTATCTCTCTGCCTTGCCCTATTGGATATTGTTCGCCGATCGTCGACCTACGCTTTCCCTAGGATTACTCTGTGTCTTGCCCGTGCCATACCTGTTTGCTGTTGATTGACCCTGCCTGTGTTTGTGACTGTTTTTTAAATAAAGCTTGCACATGGATCCGCACGTCTCACGTCTTGTTCGCTCCGTTACAATAAGGAATAGGTTATCCTCAGATAACTTAAGACGATTCTTTAATATAATACACTTTGCTAACATCAATCGGACACCTGGAGTTGCCATCTCCCTTGATGCCGAAAAGGCATTTGACCGTGTTGAGTGGTCGTACTTATTTCGTGTGCTTGAAAAATTTGGATTTGGTGTAAAATTTATTGATTTGATTCGATCTCTCTATAAATCTCCCCGAGCTAAAATTATTACAAATGTAGTAATCTCTGCCCCATTTCCCCTGTTTAGAGGATGCAGGCAGGGCTGTCCACTTCACCCAGCCCTTTTTGTATTAGCAATTGAACCACTATCTGAAGCCATTAGAATTAGTCCTAATATTAAAGGATTCTATATTGGCTCTGAAATACATAAAATATACTCTTTGCCGATGATATTCTCTTATTCTTAACCAACCCGACAGATTCTCTTATACATCTGCAGAAACTATTACATTCGTACAGTCAATTTTCTGATTATAAGGTTAACTTTGATAAAAGCGAAATATTGCCTTTATCTACAACCCCAAATCAGAAAAAGTTGGGACAGTATGGAAAACGCAAATAAAAAAAGAAAGTAGTGATTTCTAAATTTACTTTGACTTGTATTTCATTGCAGACAATATGAACACAAAATATTTCATGTTTTGTCTGGTCAACTTCATGTCATTTGTAAATATACATCCTTTCCTGTCATTCAGACCTGCAACACATTCCAAAAAAAGTTGGGACAGGAGCAATTTAGGGCTAGTAATGAGGTAAATTGGTTAAATAATGATTTGGTACAAAAGCAGCATCCAAGAAAGGTCTAGTCCTTTAGGAGCAAAGATGGGCCAGAGGATCGCCAGTTTGCCAACAAATACGTGAGAAAATTATTGAAATGTTTAAAAACAATGTTCCTCAAAGAAAGATAGGAAGAGATTTGGATATTTCACCTTCAACAGTGCATAACATAATTAAAAGATTCAAGAAATCTGGAGGAATTTCAGTGCGTAAAGGACAAGGGCACAAGCCTAAGCTGAACAACCGTGATCTCCGATCCCTCAGGCGGCACTGCATCAAGAATCGTCATTCATCTATAAGCGATATCACCACATGGGCTCAGGACTACTTTGGCAAACCTTTGTCAAGTACCACAATACGTAGTTACATCCACAAATGCCAGTTAAAACTGTACTGTGCCAAAAGGAAGCCCTATGTTAACAGTGTCCAGAAGCGCCGTCGACTTCTCTGGGCTCGGAGGCATCTGGGATGGACCATCACACAGTGGAAACGTGTACTGTGGTCAGATGAATCAGTATTTCAGGTATTTTTTGGGAGGAATGGACGCCGTGTGCTCCGGACCAAAGAAGAAAAGGATCATCCAGACTGTTACCAGCAACAAGTCCAAAAGTCAGGGTCTGTCATGGTATGGGGTTGTGTCAGTGCCCTTGGCAAAGGTAACTTGCACTTCTGTGGTGGCACCATTAATGCTGAAAAGTACATAGAGATTTTGGAGCACAATATGCTGCCTTCAAGAAGACATCTTTTCCAGGGACGTCCATGCATATTTCAACAAGACAATGCAAAACCACATTCTGCACACATTACAAAGTCCTGGCTGCAGAGGAAGAGGGTACGGGTACTTGACTGGCCTGCCTGCAGTCCCGACCTGTCTCCAATAGAGAATGTGTGGCGCATTTTGAAGCGCAAAATGCGACAACGAAGACCCTGTACTGTTCCCACCTTAAGACTTGTTTGCAGGAAGAATGGGACAAAATTACACCTGAAACACTTCATCACTTGGTGTCTTCAGTCCCTAAACGTCTTTTAAGTGTTGTGAAAAGGAATGGCAACATTACAAAGTGGTAAATGCTTTACTGTCCCAACTTTTTTTGGAATGTGTTGCAGGTCTGAATGACAGGAAAGGATGTATATTTACAAATGGCATGAAGTTGACCAGACAAAACATGAAATATTTTGTGTTCATATTGTCTGCAATGAAATACAAGTCAAAGTAAATTTAGAAATCACTACTTTCTTTTTTCTTTTTTTATTTGCGTTTTCCATACTGTCCCAACCTTTTCTGATTTGGGGTTGTACATTTGAATATAAAACGGTCAGTGGCAAACTTCCTTTAAAATTTTCACCTGCTGGCATTATACCTTGGTATATATGTCTACGGGGAATTGAAAAATCTTTATAAACTTAACTAACTTAAAGACCTGGAGAACGTGGGGAGTGACCTGGCCCATTGGATGGACCTGCCTCTTACATTACTGGGGAGGATTAATGTCATTAAGATGAATATCTTGCCTAAATTCTTATATATTTTTAAATCTCTCCCAATCCATATTCCACCAACTTTTTTTTCTTCCCTTAACGGCTTGATCAGACGTTTTATATGGCGTGGTAAAACACCCAGATTAAGTCTTGAAAAACTGACTTTAGAGTATAATCAAAGGAGATTAAAGCTACCAAACTTTAAAACGTACTGGTGGGCAGCACACTCCAGATATCTGGCCCAGATATATGTGAGTGAGTTATTCCTCCCTTAGTCACAACACGAAGGCTGAGGTTCCTTTCACAGATGTTTAATGCACTTATGGACATGGACTTCGACGCCAACACAAACACCGTAGAACTAAATAAACAGGACGAATAACAAACATCAGTCACACATTCAGTTACACGGAAAGCAAGCATTCGACTTTAAAATCTTAAATGAACAAAAAATACATCAACATACCACTTTTGCCTGCTTGTAAGCTAAGAGAGGGAGTTATATCTTGAAGTTTCTTGGACGGATGACTTGTAATCATACAGATAAACACCTTTAACCTTTCAGCGATGACATCTTCCATCTCTTCGCGCAGATGACAAAACAGGAAGTGATATACAAAGGCAAGATGGGAATAAAATAAAATAAAACCAAAACTCTTTTTCAATCTTGCTCAAGTAAACAATAATTCAGTATAGAAATCACAATAAACATTGTAAAATAACCAAAATATAAAGTTATACAAATTAAACTAATGAAAAGTTATACTACGATAAGCAAGTGTCTAAGTACACAAGCGCCATCTAGTGGAAACAGACATAAACTCAGAAAGCTTTGTGATAGCAAATACACTCCCACCATCACACTATGTGTGATTCTTAAGAGAAGTTATGAATACTCAAGTATTATCATAAACTTAACATTCAAAAGGAATTTTGTGCACATTAAGCATACACAGTGAAATGATTCTCATCAAACTTAACCCTTTAATCAGCTTCAAGTAATAACACTGTTTTGTGTATGGGTCTTTCTAGATAGACTGACTTGCTTGTGCGTGCACCCTTGCTATCCAGTGTTGCATCACTAACAAGAAGTTTAAGTCTTCTCACTCTTCCATCAGTCCCTGGGAAGACTTCTACCACTTTGGCTAGCTTCCACTGATTTCGTGGTGCCAAGTCATCTTGGAGCAGAACAATATCATTTATCTTAGCGTTTCTCCTGTTCTTATTCCACTTATTTCTCTGCTGCAAACTCAACAGATATTCCTTTCTCCACCTGGTCCAAAACTCATTTGCCAGAAACTGAACTCTCTTCCATCTTTTCTGAAGATAGAGATCCTCCCTCACAAACTCTCCAGGCGGTGGTGCAATGATTGTTGACTTCATTGTTAGTATATGATTTGGCATCAATGGTTCTGGTCCCACAGGATCACTGATGTGTTCTAAGGACAATGGTCAACTATTGACAATCGCCATTACTTCATACATGAACGTTCTTAAAGAAGAAGTGTCCAGTCTCGCTGCAGACTGGTCTAGGATGGATGTCAGTACACTCCTTACAGTCCGGATCTGTCTCTCCCAGACACCACCCATGTGACTGAAAGCAGGTGGGTTCATGACGAAGGTACAACCTAACTCTTTCACACATTCTTGGTCCATTCCCTTCGTCAACTCCAGGAACTCTCTTTTTGCACCGATAAAATTAGTACCTTGATCACTATGCAGCTGACTTACGTTGCCACGAATTGCAATGAAACAACGCAGAGCGTTAAGAAAAGCATCAGTGCTAAGATCATCCAGTACCTCAAGATGAATGGCCCGTGAACACATGCAGGTGAACAGGAGTCCGTATCTCTTCAGCTCTCTCCTTCCTTCTTTAACACAGAATGGCCCGAAGCAGTCCATGCCACTATAGGTAAAAGGAGGGGTAGTTTCCATTCTTTCCGGTGGCAGATCAGCCATCTTTTGCTCCTGATTACATTTCCGTAATTTCCTACACTTTGTGCATTTGTAGATAAGAGATGACACTTCACTACTGCATCCCAAAATCCAAATGCCATTGGTGCGAATTTCATTCAAGGTCATACCTCTTCCTTGATGTTGCATTTTCTCGTGGAAGTGTTTTATGAGTAGACGAGATACGTGATGACCTTTAGGAAGAATGGCCGGATGCTTGACATGAGGGTGAAGCTCAGCCTGCGTCAATCTTCCTCCCACCCGTAAGATATCCTGATCATCAATAAATGGACTTAACTTATACAGCTTATTGGACTGATTTGAATGAACTTCCTTCCCTTGTCTTAGAGATTTGATTTCATCGCCAAACACTTCTTCTTGAACTGTGCGAATTATGAATTGCTCAGCATCCTTCCTTTCTTCAAGTGTTGTGGCTTCGTTGGATCTTTCTACCAAACCCTTCACACTCCTCGCACAGCATTTGAGTCTAGCTATGGCTTTCACTGCCCTCTTCCAATCCGAAAACCTTTCCAAGCGATCCGACAGAGACATCTCTTCCTTTACCTTGGTTGTAAGAACTTGAGCCTTTTTTAGTTCTGGGTCTCCCTCATCAACCTCTCCTACCTTAATGTCTTCCTTAGGGAGTTCTCTTTGCCAGAGAAAACTTGGACCAGTAAACCAGTTAGATTCTGTGAGTTCCCTCACAGTGAGCCCACGAGAGGCATGGTCAGCTGGGTTTAGATCTGAAGCAACATATCTCCACTGACTAGGCTCAGTGCTTGTCCTGATCTGCTGAATTCGGTTGGCTACGAATACGTGGAACCATCTTGCATCATTGTTAATATAACCAAGGGCAACCTTGGAATCAGTCCAGTAGTATTCACAGATACCATCCAATTCTAGTTCTCTTTTGAGCGGATCAGCCATTCTTTTGGCTTCAACTGCAGCTGAGAGCTCCAATCTTGGAATTGTTGTTACCTTTGTTGGGGCAACTCTTGCTTTACCCATAACGAGAGTGCAGTGAACTTCACCAGACTTGGTCACAGTTCTGAGGTATGAACATGCCCCATAGTCTGACACGCTGGCATCAGCAAAATGGTGTAACTCATATTGCTGGACATCTTTGAACTCTGATGGCACATAACAACGTGGTATCTTTACTGAGGACAGATTATGGAGGTCTTGTAGCCAAAGCTTCCCAATGCGGCTTGAGGTCATCAGGAAGTGGTTCGTCCCAGCCTATCTTGTCATTACACATCCTTTTTCAAGGTCCTCTTCCCAACCAGAATGAAAGGAGCGACAAATTCAAGAGGATCAAAAATGGAAGCAACTGTAGACAACACACCTCTTCAAGTGAAAGGATTTTCCTTTACTAGTACTCTGAAATGGAACTCATGGAAGCTACACACCAATGGACTCCGAGCGCCCTTTCCATTTTAGGATCTCCTAGGGCCAAGTCAAAGTCAGTTGCACCTTCAGTGCATTCCTCCTTCGGGATTGTTCTGATTACCCTCTTGCTGTTGGTGATGAATTTGTGCAAGTGGAGCTTCCTGGTATTGCAGAGATCCCTGGCTTCCTTCACCAACTGGATAGCCTCTGCTTCCGTATCCACACTTGCCAAGCCATCGTCAACATAAAAATTACGCTGTATAAACTTCACTGTGGCTTGATTAAACTTGCCTTCACCTTGTGAGGCGAGGTACTTGAGCCCGAAGTTTGCACAGCCAGGCGAGGAAGCAGCTCCAAACAAGTGTACCTTCATTCGAAAAACTGATGGCGGAGCTTCCATGTTGCCTTCTTCCCACCACAAAAACCTGAGGTAGTCCCGATCCTTTGGAGCAACATAAAACTGATGGAACATACGCTCCACATCACACATGATGGCTACCTGCCCTTTCCGGAAGCGACACAAGACTCCAACAAGGGTATTTGTGAGGTCGGGCCCAGTCAGCAGATGCTCATTCAGAGAAATATTCTGAAATCGTGCAGAGCAATCAAAGACAATGCGAATCTTGCCTGGCTTCTGTGGGTTATAAACCCCATGGTGAGGGATATACCATGCTGGTTGATTGCTTAACTCCATCTCTGGCACCCTTTCAGCATCACCTCTTGCTATTATGTCCTTCGTGAAAGCTAGGTAGTCCTTGAAGTATTGTTCATCCTTCTTCAAACGCTTCTCTAAGGATTTTAGTCGATGCTCTGCACACGCTTTATTGTTCGGTAAGTCCGGTTTCTCACCTTTAAAAGGCAATGGCATCTCATAATGCCCATCTTGCAGTTGCTTAATGCCTCTTACTTGTAGTCCATTCAATTTGTGACTGGACACAACCTTCATCTTGGAAGTTATTGTAGAAATCTTGAGTTTCACTGGTTCCATTTTAGTATCAAGTGTCTCAGCTGTGTCCTTTAAAATGAAAGTGGTGTCGCTTTGGGTATCAAGCAAGGCGTACACTAAAATCTCTTTCCTTGGTTCAGCTATATTTGAAACATACACTGAAACGATGGATGAAGTATAAGTGCCATTCTTTTCTTGAACCACTCTGTTTGAAGTCACAGGCATAGACTCTTGTATCCTCTGTGATTCAGTTGTTCTGTCTGCAAAGTCTTGATTAGACCTTGACTGATCTTGATTGAGTCTAGCTCTTTGTCCTGGGCCTTTATATACCCGATCCTGATGCAAGCACGTTGGATGATACCTTTCACATTTTTCACACACACTCCTAGAGGTGCATCCCTTAGCGTTATGACCAGCCTTAAGACAGCCAAAGCACAATTTCTCAGACTGTACAAACTTCAATCTTTCTTCAACTGGTCTTTCCATAATCTTGTGACACTTATGAAGAGTGTGGCCATGTCTCTTACAAAAGACACATATGATGCTAGTTCTTTCACTAGAACTAGTAGTGAATGTCTTAGCGCTTGAGTTGCGATTCCGTTGAAACTTGGAGTGATCTTGATCAGGTTGCTTGAATCTGTCTTGCTCTACTGGCTTTACTGCTTGCAGTGAGGTGATAGGATTGCATGCGATTCTAGCTTCCTTGTTGAGAAATTCAACAAAGTATTTGAAATCAGGGAATCCTTTGTATTCATCTTGGAATTTAGTAACTGCTCTATTCCAATGTGAACTCAACCACTCTGGCAATTTAGCTGATATCCTTTGATTTTCAACACAGTCATTCAGAGCTTGTAAACCTTGAACATAAGGCATGGCTGATTCAACGCTGCTAAGGAAATCTACAAATTCACGGAGGTCTTTGGTATCTTTAGTAGCAATCTTATGCCATGACTGTATTTTGTCGCGGTATGACTTGCCAACTACAAATGGATTGCCAAACCGGTCTTCAAGTATTTTCCAGGCAGCCATATATGCCGCTGAAGGACAGTTTCCAATCATTATACTTCAGAGGTTCTCCTGAGAAAACAGCAGGTTCTGGAAATGGAATCCTATTAGCTGTAATAGCTTCAGCGAGTGCCTTCACAAGGTCATTAGAGGCTTCACTGGAAGCAACTAATGCATCTGACTGAGATACATGAGCTGGAGTGACTGGAAACCTTTGAGGAGAATAAGAGGGTTGATTTGGTTGAGAGAGATAGTCTTCCTGTTTTTGTCGAAGAGGAGGAGTGGAACGCATTTTTCTCTCATCAACTTTGATGCTTTCAGCATAAACTTGTAACCTTGCTTGCGCTGCGTTATGTCTTTTTAGTTCTTCCAATCGTTCCACTTCCTTTTTCTTCTCTTCCAACCTTATTTTCCTGATAGTACTTTTTGAGACAAATTGAGCTCTTTTTCTTGCATTCTCCGCTTCTATTTCCCTTTCTTGAGCTTCTCTCTCGGCCGTTAACCTTTCATCTTCTGCCTCAAGTTTCCAAATTTCCTCTTCAAATTGATGCTGTGTCTTCATTATTTTAATGACCTCTTGAGTAGCTGCTACTTCAGCCGCTGCTTCTTGTCTTTTCTGCAAAGAATGATGGGAAGACTGACTGGACATCTTAGAAACAGACTTTGACTTACTGGAGGTTGCAGAGATGATGCTGGACACAGTGGCTTCAAACACTGAATCTGAATCAGGCCAGGGTATGTTCTCAGAATCTCCGTTGAGAAAGCGTTGAGCCTTTTCATTTGCAGTGTTAGTAATGGCAAGACAAGTGTCATTTTTTTCTCCGAATTTCTGGCTCAGGGCTTGTGATGCTTCTTATGTCACCATAAATATGGTCTACCTCAGACTGTATGGCATTAATGGTGCTCACAACCTCAAAAATCAAATCTGTATCATCATTATTTTTCATGGCTCTTTTTAAACCATTGATGTGATACTTCCATCTTCTGTACTTCTGTTCAAAGCTTCCTTTCAGATTGTTCAGTCTAGCGTCTTGCAAGGTTTTACCTTTTTCGGTGAGCACGCGTACACGCTGGCTTCTTCTGATATCTGTCTGTGTATTATCTGCGCCCACCTGAGGTTGTTGAACTTGTGCATCCATTTCAACATGCTCAGCCTGCTGTGGTAAGAGAGCCTTCTCTGCATCGTCAACTTCTTGTGCTGTAGGATCTGCACAGATAGCTTCTTTACTGGACAACACTGTATTTTCACTTGTATCTGACATGTCAATTCTGTGTTGCACTATAATGTGATATTCAAAAGGAACAGTCTAAAGTTCTAGTGCAAGTGACTCAGCTAAACTTGAGTGATTCAACCGTGTAAATTGAGAACTATAGAACTGTTTAGTAGCAGAAGCATGTATACAACTTGTGAAATGTGAACTCAAAATTATAAAACATACAAAAAACAGATAATTTCAATATCTCAATAATACATATAACACCTTTGTTTGTCCTTTTTTTAGTCCTTATAGTTTCTTAAGGCGAGCAATTATTAGAAAATGTCAACTTAGAATGAAGATGATGGCAATACCAGCACAATTGAAGCTTCAGCAACAGTTCACAAACCTTGCGCTGCTTCCAAGACACTAACTTAAAAGTGCTTGCTTTGTTCAGCCTTTACTTGCTCACTGCTGCTTCAGTCATTCAATAGCGATCGTTTTGAAAGTTGTACTTCCCTTATCCAACACCTTTTGCCTCTTGCTGGCCGACTTCCATGTGCAGCTTTTACCATCTGATGATCTTGGCCTTCACCGACGCAGTGAAGTGTTCTACTATGCCTCCCTTAGTCACAACACGAAGGCTGAGGTTCCTTTCACAGATGTTTAATGCACTTATGGACATGGACTTCAACACCAACACAAACACCGTAGAACTAAATAAACAGGACGAATAACAAACATCAGTCACACATTCAGTTACACGGAAAGCAAGCATACAACTTTAAAATCTTAAATGAACAAAAAATACATCAACATACCACTTTTGCCTGCTTGTAAGCTAAGAGAGGGGGTTATATCTTGACGTTTCATGGACGGATGACTTGTAATCATACAGATAAACACCTTTAACCTTTCAGCGATGACATCTTCCATCTCTTCGCGCAGATGACAAAACAGGAAGTGATATACAAAGGCAAGATGGGAATAAAATAAAATAAAACCAAAACTCTTTTTCAATCTTGCTCAAGTAAACATTTACATTTATGCATTTGGCAGACGCTTTTATCCAAAGCGACTTACAGTGCATTCAGGCTATAAATTTTTTTTTTTTTTTTTTTTATCAGTATGTGTGTTCCCTGGGAATCGAACCCACAACCTTTTGCGCTGCTAACGCAATGCTCTACCACTGAGCCACAGGAACACTGTAAAGTAAAGTAAACAATAATTCAGTATAGAAATCACAATAAACATTGTAAAATAACCAAAATATAAAGTTATACAAATTAAACTAATGAAAAGTTATACTACAATAAGCAAGTGTCTAAGTACACAAGCGTCATCTAGTGGAAACAGACATAAACTCAGAAAGCTTTGTGATAGCAAATACAGAGTTCATCCCCCCATGACTTAAAATATAATTATGTGAATTAAAAGAGAATGACCCCACAGATATTTTATATAAGTGGGATGAGAAATTGATTTAAACATATCAGAAAATTACTCATACAGTCTGTTTGTGGGTAAGGTTGCAACAGACATTGGGACAGAAAGGGACACTCTCCCCTAAGACACCATTATGGAACAATAAATTGCTCCCAAAATGCTTTCAGGATAAGCATTTTAAAAAATGGGCAGACAAAGGAATATCTCGTCTAGAACAGTGTTTTGAGGATGAAATACTGATGTCTTTTGAGCAGCTGAAATCCAAATACAATTTAGACAATAAGGTATTTTTTAGGTATTTTTAGGCAACTGCGAGACTTTCTAAGAGTTAAAACCCAACTGAAACTACCTAGTTTAACACAACTGGAGCAATATGTCTACTCGAGCCGACCATTATACAAAGTAATTTCTAGAGTATATAATTATCTTAGGATAAATAAACCATTGCCTGAATTCGACAAATCTAAAGTGAGTTGGGAACGTGACTTGGACATTAGCATTGAAGGAGAAACATGGGGGGAACTATGTAAGGATGGTGTTACATCATACTTAAATTCTAGATATAGAATGATTCAGTTTAACTTCCTCCATCAATTGTATATCACACCATCAAAACAAAAAAAATCACCTCTTTGCTTTAGATGTGGTGTGGAGGAGGGAACTTTTTTACATTCCACATGGACCTGCCCTCTAGTTCAGGAGTTTTGGCAAAAAGTATGTAACGTTATCTCTGAAATCCACGGAGTCAGTTTTCCAACAGACCCAGAAGTATGTTTATTGGGTAATTACACCAATTCCAATATTACACAAGATTATGGCATAAGACTCATTGAAATTTTGCTAATGATTGCTAAGAAGTACATTGCAATGAAGTGGAAATATGATACTGTTGTTCCCATAAGTCTATGGTTATCTGAGGTTAATAACTGTGTACCCTTGGAAAAATTAACATACTGGCTAAGTATGTTAAGGCTCCTGTATCATCCCATTCTAATGTTTTTCTTTTTTTGTGTGTGTGTGTGTGTCTTGTATTGTCTTGTCTTGTGCAACAAGTTGCGTAATATTTGTATTCCATTTTTTTGTTGTTGTTATGTAACAGTTCAAAAGCAAAAATAAAATATTCCAAAATAAAAAAACTCACTAAACAGACAAGTCTTAAGTAATCTCTTAAAGCAATCAAGAGACAGAGCATTCCTAATCAAAGAAGGCAGTGAGTTCCACAGCCTTGGAGCAGTACAAAAAAAAGACCTCCCTCCCATAGTTTTAAGATTATAACGGGGTTAAAAAGCATAAGAGAGTCAACAGACCAGAGAAACCGAGCAGGTGTGGATGGTGTAACCATGTTACATATATATTCTGGTGCCAGCCCCTGTACTGCTTTATAAGTTAAAACAAGAACTATAAAAACAATATGTGATTGTACTGGAAGCCAGCTTAGTTGAGAAAGTAAAGGGGTAATGTGGTCAATACACGAGCAGCAGAGTTTTGTATATGCTGCAGCCTCTTCATTGAATTTGCCAGTAGACCTGCAAAGAGTGAATTACAATAAACAAGCCTAGACGTTATAAAGGCGCGAATAAGCCTTTCAGCATCAGGCATAGAGAGAAAGGTTCTTATGCCTGCAATGTTCCACAGGTGATAAAAAGCTAATTTTGTAATATTTTAAAATTACTATTAAAACTCAACTGTATTAAAATGAGTATTAAAACTCTAAAATAACACCCAAGTTCCGCACCTGCTCAGAAGGCGAGATCAGGCTGCCATCCACTGTCAGTTTAACTGTATTACATTTATTAACAGAAGATGGAGTGCCAATTAATAGAATTTTCTTAAAATAAACTGTTCTAAACCTGAATTTTTTTCTCATCCAGGCCTTTAATTCCAATAAACATGCAGATAGTTTCAAGTGTGTGTAGAATATCAGAGACCGAATCAGACAAATTTAAGATGCGATCAGAACATTGAAACCTGAGGAGCTGGAATTCAGAGAGGCCCCAAGAAAACAGGACAATGTCATAAATTAGATTCTGGCACCACTAGTCTGAAGCAAGCAAACTAACCAACTCTTTCACAAAACAGCTTACAACACTTGAGACAAAAGAACACTTATTGATAATTCCAATTCAGGGAAAAGACTGTCAAATTTGGGGCAAGTAATCAAGACTTATGGTCAAAGAGAGGGCCATCACATGGGTTCCACGCTGGAAAACGTCTCGGTTACGTACGTAACCCTCGTTCCCCGATGGAGGGAACGGAGACGTTATGTCGTGACGACATAGGGGATTTACCTGGAAGCCCCAATCATCTCTGTAAAGAGAAAATGCCAATGAATATTGGCTAGTGGAATTTGCATACCTGAGCCACTCCCCGTGCATACGGGTATAAAAGGGCGACAGGTGCATCCACTCATCAGGTTTTCCGCTGAGGAGCCGAGAACGAGTCCCAGGCAACCAGCGGTGGTTCAAGATTGTGGCATGGGGACATAACGTCTCCGTTCCCTCCATTAGGGAACGAGGGTTACGTACGTAACCGAGACGTTCCCTATCTGTCGGTCACTACGAGTTATGTCGTGACGACATAGGGGTCCTATGGAAAGCGCCACAACCTGAACCCCGTCACGACCTTGTGGCATGCAGATGTTGACAAGCGAGCGCGTGACAGACAAATGCCATGCGAAAGGTCGCAACCTTCCCATCGCCCCAGCGCAAATTCGCTAACCTTGGTGCCCGCAGGGACCACTGAGTACATCGCTGCTGGAGATAGCCAAGCCGCTGTTCCTCTCCCCAGAAGTCAGAAGGGATTTCGACCTTCAATGAAAGATGCTTCACGTCTTTCCTGTTTGTTGTTACAGCTTGGCAGTAACGACGGGGAAGCGAGCCTTCCGGAGAAGGGCGCTACGGAGGCCACATCCTGCCCGAAGGGAGGTACCATGTGGAGACACTGATATGGACTGACCCAGGCCTGGGGCAGTACTCCATACGACTGGACCCTGGGGCAGATCCTACCTAGGAGTAGGGAGGAGGGCTGCCAGCAGGGCCTGACAGAGAGCTCTGTCAAAGGGAAGACACGGGTTTACCGTGAGGGAAACCTTACCGTGGACGAATACACGTATGGGATTACCTGAAGGGAATCAAGCCATACGGACACCTAGCCGAGTACAGGGGCTGACCGGAGACCCGGGTGAGCTAGCACAAGTACTGGGCCTGGCGTCAGACTGCTCTGCCCAGTCTGACTGCTGGGGGTGCTGGAGGAACTCCACCAGGGTTCGCCGTCCGGGGAACTGAACTGGAGGAGAAAACAGGCGCTCGTATCCCCGGGTGAGGGGGAATGGCGCAGCAAGCGTGACACCGGCCAGTTCTTCCCGCCACTTACCTGTTACCTAACACACGGGAAGAAACTGGCTCAACGCGGAGACTGTAGAATCTCGCGAAGGTGTTCGGTGTCGCCCAGCCCGCAGCTCTACAGAGGTCTGCCAGTGAGGCGCCGTGCGCCAACGCATAGGAGGAGGCAACACTCTGTGTGGAGTGAGCCCTCACCCCCATGGGGCACGGCTCGCCTTGGGATTGGTACGCCAAGGCGATGGCATCCACTAACCAGTGGGCCAACCTCTGCTTGGAGACAGCCTTCCCTTCTGCTGACCTCCGTAACAGACAAAGAGCTGCTCAGAGCTTCTGAAGCTCCGGGTGCGGTCCACGTATATGCGCAATGCTCTTACGGGACACAGCAATGCCAAGGCTGGGTCTGCCTCCTCCGAAGGCAGTGCTTGCAGGTTCACCACCTGATCGCGGAAGGGCGTGGTGGGAACCTTGGGCACGTATCCAGGCCGGGGTCTCAGGACAATGTGAGAGTAGTCCGGCCCGAACACAAGGCACTCTTCGCTCACCGAAAATGCTTGGAGGTCCCCGACCCTTTTGATGGAAGTGAGCACGGTCAGGAGCGCCATCTTAGCCGACAGGTATTTCAGCTCGACTGAGTCCAGCGGCTCAAAGGGACCCCTCTGAAGTCCAGCCAGGATGATAGAGAGGTCCCAGGAGGGCAGCAGGGGTGGCCTAGAGGGGTTCAACATCCTGGCACCCCTCAGGAACCTCATGATGAGATCATGCTTTCCCAGGGACCGGCCGTCCACTGCATCGTGATGGGCCACGATAGCGGCCACATACACTTTCAAGGTGGAGGGTGACAGCCTACGCTCCAACCTTTCTTGCAGGAAAGAAAGCACTACACCAATCGTGCATCTTCGGGGGTCTTCTCGGCGAGAAGAACACCAGTTCGCGAACAGACTCCACTTCAGTGCATAGGCTTGCCTTGTAGAAGGAGCTCTAGCCTGAGTGATGGTCTCTATCACCGCCTGTGGGAGACCACTCAAGTCTGCCGCGTCCCGTCCAGGAGCCACACATGGAGGTTCCACAGGTCTGGACGCGGGTGCCAAATGGTGCCGAGCCCCTGAGAAAAGAGGTCCTTCCTCAGAGGAATGCACCAGGGAGGGGCTGTCGCGAGGAGAATGAGTTCGGGAAACCAGGTCCGGGTGGGCCAGAACGGCGCGACCAGCAGGACCTGCTCCTCGTCCTCCCTGACCTTGCACAGTGTCTGTGCGAGCAGGCTCACTGGGGGAAATGCATACTTGCATAGAGCCCGAGGCCAGCTGTGTGCCAGTGCGTCCGTGCCGAGGGTGCCCTCGGTCAGGGAGAAATACAGCTGGCAGTGGGAGGACTCGCGGGAAGCAAACAGGTCTACCTGAGCTTCCCCGAATCGACTCCATATCAGCTGGATCGTCTCGGGATGGAGTCGCCATTCTCCGGGGAAAGTGAGCTGTCGTGAGAGCGCGTCGGCTGCACGATTGAGCTCCCCCGGAATGTGGACAGCGCGCAGCGATTTGAGCCGCGTGTGACTACAGAGGAGGAGATGGCAGGCGAGCTGTGACATGCGTCGTGATCGTATACCCCCCATCCGGTTGATATAGGACACAGCCGCAGTGTTGTCTGTACGGACCAACACATGCTTGCCTAACAGCAGTGGCCGAAACTGCCGCAAGGCTAGATGCACTGCCAGCAGCTCTAGGCAGTTGATGTGCCAAAGCAGTCGAGGCCCCGTCCAGAGCCCCGAGGCTGCCTGCCCGTTGCATGTAGCGCCCCAGCCCATGCTGGAGGCATCTGTTGTGACAACAACCTGCCGAGACACTTGTTCTAAGGGCACCCCGGCCCGTAGAAAGGCAAGGTCCGTCCAGGGGCTGAAGGAGCGGCGACACTCCTGTGTGATGTTCACCCGAAGTGCACCGCGGCGCCATGCCCACCTCGGGACTCGGGAGTGCAACCAGTGCTGAAGTGGTCTCATATGAAGCAATCCGAGCGGCGTGACCGCAGCTGCGGATGCCATATGCCCCAGGAGCCTCTGAAACTGTTTCAGTGGAACCACAGTCCTGCCTCTGAAGGAACTCAGGCAGTTCAGCACTGATTGGGCGCGCTCTTCCGTGAGGCGCGCCGTCATACTCACCGAGTCTAACTCCACACCAAGAAAAGAGATTCTCTGCGCAGGGGAGAGCTTGCTCTTTTCCCAGTTGACCCGAAGCCCCAACTGGCTGAGGTGCCGAAGCATCAGATCCCTGTGATCGCACAACTGTTCTCGGGACTGGGCCAGAATGAGCCAGTCGTCGAGATAGTTGAGGATCCTGACGCCCACTTCCCGTAACGGGGCAAGGGCGCCCACTACGACCTTCGTGAAGACACGGGGAGAGAGGGAGAGCCCGAAGGGGAGGACCCTGTACTGCCATGCCCGACCTTCGAACGCAAACCGTAGGAACGGTCTGTGTCGGGGAAGGATCGAAACATGAAAGTAAGCATCCTTCATGTCGATCGCTGCAAACCAATCCCGGGGCTGTATGCATTTGATCATATGCCTGTGCGTCAACATCTTGAACGGGAGCCTGAGCAGGGCCCGGTTCAGGAGTCGCAAATCCAGGATTGGTCGAAGACCACCGCCTTTCTTGGGTACGATGAAGTAAGGGCTGTAAAACCCCTGCCTCATCTCGGCTGGAGGGACTGGCTCGATTGCATCCTTTGCCAGGAGGACAGCAATCTCCTCGGGCAAGACAGGAGCGTTCCGAGCTTCCACCGAAGTCTCGAGAACGCAGCTGAACTTGGGAGGTCGCCTGGCGAACTGAATCGCGTAGCCGAGTCGAACTGTGCTTGTGAGCCAACGAGACGGGCCGGGCAGTGCAAGCCACGATTCCAGACGCAGTGCAAGTGGCTCCAACGGTACAATCGACATACCTGTGGTGGTGCAGTGAAGGGGAGTAGAGCTGGATGGTACAGAAGGCAGCGCGTTCTGCAGCATCCATGCGGAACTCCCTGGGTCCCAAAGGGGACTGGCTAGAGGTGCGTGGGGAGGCACTGCATCCCCGAACCGCGCTCTCTTGGCCGCTGGCAAAATGGGTCGCGGGCGAGAGTGAGGAGGCAATGCGTCGCACACTGTCGACCCGTGGACCTGAAAACCCGGAGGAAAAGGAAATTGCTCTTTCTTTGAATATGTGGGTGCCGCTAACCCTTGGGCCAGCGGCGGAACAGAAATAAACGGGAACATAAGATTCTCCACCCGGCCCTCCACCGGGGGAAGGAGTGACGCTGTCCTCATCGTCTCCTGAGAAAGAGCAAACTCCAACATCTCCGGGTTGCCCGCGTCAGGGCCGCTTCGTCGACTTCCTGGATGATTTGGGGCCCGGGTGGGAAGCGGGGGACGTCGCGCTCCTGCGAGAGGCTCGACGCGCCGGCCTAGCTTCAGCTTCAGCACGGGGCGGAGCAGCTCTGGAGGACGCAGGAGGGCGTCCACAGCGACGAGCAGACGGAGGTCTGGTCCTAGGGGCAGCCGTAGCTGCCGGAGCATCCCGCCGTGGCAGGATGTGCTGGATCGCCTCGGTCTGCTTCTGCACTGCCGAGAACTGCTGGGCAAAGCCCTCGACAGTGTCGCCGAACAGCCCAGCCTGGGAGATGGGGGCATCGAGAAAGCGTGCTTTGTCGACGTCCTTCATCTCTTCCAGGTCGAGCCAGAGATGGCGCTCCTGGACCACCATAGTGGACATCGCCTTCCCGAGGGACCGCGCCGTGACTTTCGTCACTCGTGCATTTACACCGGATGCGTGTGCGCACTCAGATCACTTGGACATGGTTGTGTACAAGAGGTAAAAAACGATATAAATACTGTTCGTTTTCTCACACAAACCGCTCGTTTCGTGTCTTAGGCCATCAATGTGTAGTTACGATGGAGAATTGTTTAATTTGGATTTCTCTGTGCATGTTCTTTTTCCCTCTTATAGAGACAGTGACCTATACCTGCCATTATATGATCAAAATTGGAACTGAAAAAAAAAAGACACCTACATCTTGGATGCCCTTGGGGTAAGCTGATATTTCTTCCAATCAATTCTTTGTCAAATGTATCATAGTCTTGTTATAGAAATCATGTTCAAAAGTATACTTTGCAAGAGCCTGTAAAGTTCGGACATGTGACTGACCATTTAACATGTTGATTTATTGATGGGGTGAAGAAACAGAGCAACACCCCTAGGCTAAGATCACTTCTTATTGGCCAAAACGTCCAAATGGGATGGTCTGAAAGCCGAGTTTAAAAACTCTTCACACCATCAAACATTCTCTCTTGAAGCTCTCTCCTAAAATGCTCTCTTAGCACCCTTCTCCTTTTCTTTTCTTTTGCCACCGTGTTTTGCCGCTGCTCTTTGAGCACCATGTGCTCTGGTCTACAGGCCAGCTGACACCACAATGAGAAGAAAACTACCTAGTCTCGTTTACATTCTTTTATTCTTTTTACTTTAGCTCTAGGGCTGTAGTAACTCGAGACGTTTTTCTATCGTCTCGGACTTGTCTTGGACTCGTTGGTATTTGGACTCAGACTTGTCTCGGACTTGGTCATTGGATTCACCAAATGTTCTAGTTGGTCTCGACCGAGTCCAGCTATATATGCTTTTTTTTCTCTTTCAAAACAAAACCATTAAACTGGCTCGCGTGTTCGGAAAATGGGTAATGTGATTGGTTTAAAAATGAGACAAATTTTGTAATCATTGTGTAAAATTAGCCACAGGTTGATTAACCCTAAACCTAGCTTACTCAAAGGTATGTGTTTCCAAAAACGCATCCGGGAGTAAGTTCATTCAACTCAGAGTATGTTCCTGGTTAAGACTCAAGACATTCTCAACAGAGCGACGAATCATCGAGTCACTATGGAAGCGGGCGCTAAGTAAAAGCACGCCATGCTGTTTCTTTCTTTCTTCTTTTGTTCAATGGTCGTTTACATGCTTAGTGCATATTGCCACCTAATTGATGGTTGAGCAATCTTTTTTTTTTCAGTTTAATCTTTAATCCTTGAGAATATTAATTATATTGTTTCTTTGATGCTAATTATATATTAAGTCATATGAGATATGTATTTTTATTATAGAAATACATTATAGAAAATGCCGATCCTTGTGTGAGAGGATAATATAAAATGTAATAAATATATATAATATAATAAATTAAACATTACGTTGTCATAGTATTTTATAATTCATACAGATAACTGTTATATATTTACATTTACATTTAGTCATTTAGCAGAAGCTTTTATCCAAAGTGACTTACAAATGAGGACAATGGAAGCAATCAAAATCAATAAAAGAGCAATAATATGCAAGTGCTATAGACCATTTTTGTGCCAACATCACAATTACGTCACAGCGCTAGCTGGAGGCAAAACAAAGCGAAAACTGGAGGAGGCCAATTCAAACCAGCACAGATTCGGCTACACAAGGAGCTTAAAATATCATCTTGTTGTGATGTTGGGGGCCAGAATCGACGTAGTAGAGGCTCCAATTTGAAATTTTATCGCTTACCTGCTGCCTCTGCCAGGCAAAAAACGACGACAGCTGAGGTTAAATGAGATAATATGAGCGGACTGGACAGAAACCATCGTCAAAAATGCTCACGTTTGCAGCGCACACTTCTTATCAAAAAAGGTTCAATAAAGTATTGTCTCTTGTTATTATGAGTGCATCTAAAGATTTCTTATGCATCTCACTATGTTGTGTATGAAATAATATCTGTGTGCATGTGTGTAAAACAACAAACTGACGATTTATATGTTTAATCATATGTAATTGTATATTCATTGTTGTGATTAATTGTGGCTGGAATATAATGTAAAAATAGTTGCCTGCTGACATTGAAATATATACAGTGTCCTCCACTAATATTGGCACCCTTAAATATGAGCAAAGGCAGCTGTGAAAATAAATCTGCATTGTTTATCCTTTTTATCTTTCATTCAAAAAATTCACAAATTTCCAACCTATCATTGAAGTAAAACAATTGAAAGTGGGGCGGGGGATCTCATTGTGAAATAAATGCTTTCACTATTTCATGTTGGCCACAATTATTGGCACCCAATTATTGCAACGTCCTTTTCCCAGGGTAACAGCTCTGAGTTTTCTCCTATAATGCCTGAAGAGTTTGGAGAACACCTGATAAGAGATCAGAGACCATTTCTTCATACAGAATCTCTCCAGATCCTTCAGATTCACAGCTCCATGACGGTGCTTCTTCTCTTCAGTTCACCTCACTCATCTTCTACAGGGTTCAGGTCAGAGGACAGAGACAGCCATGGTAAAAGATTCATTTTGTGCTCAGTGACCCATTTTTGTGTTTATTTTGATGTTTATTTTGGATTGTTGTCCTGGTGGAAGATCCACACACGGCCCATTATAAGATTTCTAACAGAGGCAGTCAGATTTTGATTTTTTATCTGTTGGTATTTGATAGAATCCATGATGCCATGCATCTGAACAAGATGTTCAGGACCTCTGGCAGAAAAACAGGCCCACAACATTAAAGATCCAGCAGTATATTTAACCGTGGACATGGGGTACTTTTTTTATCCCTGTTTGTACTAAACTCATCTGGTGGGTTTGCTGCCAAAAAGCTCTTTTTTTCAGTTTCATCTGACCATAGAAGCCAGTGCCATTTGAAGTTTCAGTCGTGTCTGACAACTGAATATGCTGGAGTTTGTTTTTGGATGAGTGAGGAGAATTTTTCTTGAAACCCTCCCGAACAACATGTGGTGATTTAGGGGATGTTTGATATATTTTTTTTAGGTTTCTGACCCCAAGACTCAACTAATCTCTGCAATTCTCCAGCTGTGATCCTTGGAGAGTCTTTGGCCACTCAAACTCTCCTCCTCACCGTGCATTAGGACGATATAGACACACGTCCTCTTTCAGGCAGATTTTTAACATCTTTAGTTGATTGGAACCTCTTAATTATTACCCTGATGGTGGAAATGGGGATTTTCAATGTTTTAACTCTTTTCTTACAGCCACTTTCTATTTTGTGATGCTCAACAATCTTGTTCTGCACATCAGAAATATATATTTGTTTTTTCTCATTGTGATGGATGATTAAGGGAATTTGACCTTTGTGTTCCTCATATTTATAATCCTGTGGAACAGGAAGTCATGGCTGGACAATTTCATGCTCCTAGTCACCCTGGTGTGCTAAAAAATGTAAATATGAATGGGAATATACTTCAGAGATATTTTACCCATAAGAATTACCCATTCATTGGCGAAAAACATTTATTTCATCATGAGATTTTCTCCCCACTTTCAATTGTTTTACTTCAATGATAGGTTAGAATTTTGTGAATTTATTGAGTGAAAGATCAAAAGGATAAACAATGCAGATTTATTTTCACAGCCGCCTTTGCTCATATTTATCAAGGGTGCCAATATTAGTGGAGGGCACTGTATATATATTAGGGGTGGCACGGTACACAGATGTCACGGTTCGGTACGTACCTCGGTTCTGGGGTCACGGTTCGATACGATTTCGGTACAACATGAAAAAAAAGGAATCTACTATGCTCGGTTTCTTTTCATTTATTTTGAACAGACAGTAGTGCAAATAAAATAAAAAAATCCATCTAGATGTGAAAATACTATATTATTACATGTTATATAAAATCCGTTTTGTTTTCATTGTGAGTGTACACAAATAAAAGCAGACCTTTATACAGTGATTATTAATAAGACAATACGTGTTTAAAGTTGATTCTGCTGGTATAAGGAAACAGTTGAAGTGATCGCGCCGGAGCACACACACACACACACACTAGCACACACACACTTGCGCACACACACTCGCGCACATACACACTCGCGAACACACACGCTCGCGCACACACACACACACAAGAACAAGAACAGGCCTGTAACTTCACATTTAAATCACGTTTACACTGACAGTATGAAAACCATATTTTAGCCCAGATAATTGAGAAGAAATAAAATGTAGGCTACTTGCAGTCTTGAGCACTAGGAAGATAATTTAGAAATATCTGAAGCACTAATGTTTCTATCCTTGGCTGTTGTTGTTGTTTGTCGATTCCAAAGGAAAGTCCACTCTCTGGTCAAATATTCAGCTGCTGTGTGTTTGACTTTAATAGCGACTAACAGCGTTGATCTGCATCATTTAGTCATTCTGATGTCCTCTTTTGCCATATAAGCTCTTCGTGGTTTCGTATGTTGGTCATTAAGGCCGTTACTCAATAGCAAGCACGCAAAGTTCTGACTCCTCTGTAGTTCTGGCTTCGCAAGAGTCTGGAGGCGGACTCCTGAGGAGGAGAGGAGGACACAAGTGCGGATATTCTGGATCAGCAGTGGACTTGATTACATCAGTCTCGCCTTATCCTCACTGTGACTGTACCTCAAACACCACTGCCTCTTTTCGTTTTCTTTTAAACATATTAATAGCCACAAAAATGTAGTTCAGGGAACGTACATACATTACAGTTAAACGAAATATTATATCAAACAGCGTTGCCTCTTTTCTGTTTCATTTAAAATATTAATAGCCACATAAATGAGCGGGGTTAAGTTGGTTTTGTTTTCGATATTCGTGACACATTCAGAGATAAACGGCAAAACAACTTTCCCTAAAAAAATCTAAACAGTATTACCAACTAAAAGGCTGAGCTGATAATATTTCACAACCTTCTTTTTAATTATTTTCGCTCGATATAATAAGCACTGCCCCGCACAAGCCATCGCAATGTGCATTAAGCCAGGAGAGCTCGCTCTCTCTCAGCGGAGCTTTCAGTAAGGGACCGTGGGGAAAGTGCAAGTATTCTGCGTTTTTGCTATAGCTCAGTGAAAATATATATATATATATATATATATATATATATATATATATATATATATATATATACGTTGAGAGAGCAAGTGCCGCACCCGTTACACGGCTGACGGGCCAGGATGCCGGGCCGTATAGTCCCCGGAGGTGCCGTGGGCCGAAGGAGGATGAAGCCGCTAGGAGAATCCACCGCCCCTCGTGCTCCGGACCCGAGAGGGGAGCCCGTGCGGCCGCCGGACTCCACCCCTTACCTGGACCCTTCCTTCCAGAACACTGCCCCTCCTTCACAACCCACGCAGCACAATGAGGACACCAGTTCCCTATCTGTCGGTCACTACGAGTTATGTCGTGACGACATAGGGGATTTACTTGGAAGCCCCAATCATCTCTGACTAGAGAAAACGCCAATGAACATTGGCTAGTGGAATTTGCATACCTTAGCCCCTCCCCGTGCACACGGGTATAAATAGGCGACAGGTGCATCCACTGATCAGATTTTTGCTTCGGAGCCAAGTGGATGAACGTGTTGATCTCCACAAAGCCATTCATCTGTCTGGAAGCTGTTCTGGTTGGCGTCACAGTGCGAACAGCGGTGTCCCTGTCTGCAGCGATTCCCCTGGGCACTTCAACTAAAAGAGCAGATTTCCTAAAAGAGCAAAAATCACGGCCGATTCATGTCTTTTTAAAGACGCTGTTCCGGCCGTGTCCTCTTGGTTGCGGTCGTTTCCTATCCTCCGTCGACAGCCACGATCGTTGTCTTCAGTGTCTGGGCATCCAGCGCGCTGAAGCTGCGTTCGTGGATGGTTTATGCGTTCGTTCTGAGCGTGTAACCATGGCAGCGCTGCGATCGCGCCTCTCTCTCCTCTCGGGGATGGGAGAGGCTCCCTCTGTCACTACCCGCGCTGGCTTCTCTGCCACGAGCAGAGAACCATCGGCTAGTGCTCTGGGCGATCTGAGGTTACAGTGAGAGCTTTCCGCCGGGTCAGTCCCCACGGACCTTTCACTCCTCCCGCAGCAGCTGTTCTGTGCGGCTCCCCGGTGATTCTGCTGTGCCGTCTCACGGCGTGCCCAGCGTTTCATTTGGCGTGCTGATAGAGGATCAGATGTTGATCGCAGCATCGGTGGATGGGCAATCGTCCTCTGAGGATGAAGATTCGGCGAAGCTGCACCCCTCGGGTGTCGCGGCCGCCGCCGAATCAGACCCAGAGTTGACAGCCGTGCTTTCCCGGGCCGCCGCGAGATCAGGGCTGGAGGCGTGCACACCTCTTAGTCCTGAGCCCTCGCGGTGAGATGATTGGCTCCTCGGCACGGGCCGTGGCTCGCGACCACGCCCTGCCCCAGTTCCTTTCTTCCCGGAAGTGCACGAGGAGCTGATGAAGTGGTGGACGGCCCCTTTTTACGGCCAGAAGCGGCTCGTCTGCCTCCTCCATCCTCGCTACCCTCGATGGCAGGGCGGCTACGGGGTACGTCGACATTCCCCAGGTGGAGAGTGCGGTTGCAGTGCACTTGTGCCTGCAAAATGCCGCCACTTGGAGGAATTGTCCTCGTCTCCCGTCCAAAGCCTGTAAGCTACGGCCGCTCTCGCGGCCAAAGCTTACAGTGCTGCGGGCCAAGCCGCCTCTGCGCTGCATGCCAAGGCTATCCTGCGTGCACACCAAGCCAAGGCATTAAATGCACGAGGGTAGTACCAACCCGAGGTTGAAGCAGGAACTGCGCTCAGCGACTGGCCTCGCCCTACGGGCGGGGAAAGTCGCAGCGCAGTCCCTCGGGAAGGCGATGTCCACAGGTGTGGTCCAAGAGCGCCATCTATGGCTCTGCCTTGCTGAGAGGAGCGACATCGACAAAGTGAGCTTTCTCGACGCTCTCGTCTCCCAGGCTTGACTGTTCGGCGACACTGTCGAGGACTGTGCCCAGCAGTTCTCGGCAGTACAGAAGCAGACCGAGGCAACACATCTTGCCCCGGCGTGATGCACCGCTCCGCCGCAGAGCAAGACCCAGTCTGCTTGTCGCCGTGGGCGCCCTCCTGTGCCCTCCAGAGTTAGGGAACAGGTAAGTAACGGCTCCGCCCCGTGCTGAATTGTAAGCCGGCGCGTCGAGCCTCTCGCAGGAGCGCAGCGCCCCCTGTGTTCCAACTGGCCCCTATGTCGTCCAGAGAGGCGTTAAAGCGGCCCTGACACAGGCAACCCGGAGATGTGGGAGCCTGCTTGATCTCAGGAGATGGCGAGGACAGCGCCACTCCTTCCCCCGAAGGAGGGCAGGGGGAGAATCATTCATTCTGTACCCACATTATCAAGTAAGAGCAATTCCCTTTCCTCCGAGTTTTCAGGTCCACGGGTCGACAGTGTGCGACGCATTGCCTCCTCACTCTCACCCGCGACCCATTTTGCCAGCGGCCAAGAGAGCGCGGTTCGGGGACGCAGTGCTTCCCCACGCACCTCTAGCGACTCAGGGAGTTCTGCGAGGATGAGTCAGAACGCAGGTCCTTCTGTACCATCCAGCCTTACTCCCATTCGCTGCACCACTGCGGGTACGTCGATTGTGCCGTTGGAGCCACTTGCACGGCGTCTGGAGGCGTGGCTTGCGCTGCCCAGCCCGTCTCGTTGGCTCACGCGCACAATTCGACTCGGCTACGCGATACAGTTCGCCAGGTGACCTCCCAAGTTCAGCGGCGTTCTCGAGACTGCGGTGGCAGCTCGGAATGCTCCTGTCTTGCGCGAGGAGATTGCTGTCCTCCTGGCAAGGATGCAATCGAGCCGGTCCCTCCAGCCGAGATGAAGCAGGGGTTTTACAGCCCTTATTTCATCGTACCCAAGAAAGACGGTGGTCTTCGACCAATCCTGGATTGCGACTCCTGAACCGGGCCCTGCACAGGCTCCCGTTTAAGATGTTGACGCACAGGCGCATGATCAAATGCATACAGCCCCGGGATTGGTTTGCAGCGATCGACCTGAAGGATGCTTACTTTCATGTTTCGATCCTTCCGCGACACAGACCGTTCTACGGTTTGCATCCGAGGGTCGGGCATGGCAGTACAGGGTCCTCCCCTTCGGGCTCTCCCTGTCCGCCTGTGTCTTCACGAAGATCGCGGAGGGTGCCCTTGCCCCGTTACGGGAAGTGGGCATCAGGATCCTCAACTGTCTCGAGCATGGCCCGCACGCGAGAACAGTTATGCGATCACAGGGACCTGGTGCTTCGGCACCTCAGCCAGTTGGGGCTTCGGGTCAACTGGGAAAAGAGCAAGCTCTCCCCTGCGCAGAGAATCTCTTTTTTCGGTGTGGAGTTAGACTCGGTGAGTATGACGGCCCGCCTCACGGAAGAGCGCGCCCAGTCAGTGCTAAACTGCCTGAGTTCCTTCGGAGGCAGGACTGTGGTCCCACTGAAACAGTTTCAGAGGCTCCTGGGGCATATGGCATCCGTAGCCGCGGTCATGCCGCTCGGATTGCTTCATATGAGACCACTTCAGCACTGGTTACACTCCCGAGTCCCGAGGTGGGCATGGCGCCGCGGTGCACTTCGGGTGAACATCACACAGGAGTGTCGCCGCTCCTTCAGCCCCTGGACAGATCTTGCCTTTCTACGGGCCGGGGTGCCCTTAGAACAAGTGTCTCGGCATGTTGTCGTCACAACAGATGCCTCCAGCACGGGCTGGGGCGCTACATGCAACGGGCAGGCAGGCTCGGGGCTCTGGACGGGGCCTCGACTGCTTTGGCACATCAACTGCCTAGAGCTGCTGGCAGTGCATCTAGCCTTGCGTCAGTTTCGGCCACTGCTGTTAGGCAAGCATGTGTTGGTCCGTACGGACAACACTGCGGCTGTGTCGTATATCAACCGGATGGGGGGTATACGATCACGCCGCATGTCACAGCTCGCCTGCCATCTCCTCCTCTGGAGTCACACGCGGCTCAAATCGCTGCGCGCTGTCCACATTCCGGGGGTGCTCAATCGTGCGGCCGACGCGCTCTCACGACAGCTCACTTTCCCCGGAGAATGGCGACTCCATCCCGAGACGATCCGGCTGATTTGGAGTCGATTCGGAGAAGCTCAGGTAGACCTGTTTGCTTCTCGCGAGTCCTCCCACTGCCAGTGGTTTTCTCCCTGACCGAGGGCACCCTCGGCACGGACGCACTGGCACACAGCTGGCCTCGGGCTCTATGCAGGTATGCATTCCCCCAGTGAGCCTGCTCGCACAGACACTGTGCAAAGTCAGGGAGGACGAGGAGCAGGTCCTGCTGGTCGCGCCGTTCTGGCCCACCCGGACCTGGTTTCCCGAACTCATTCTCCTCGCGACAGCCCCTCCCTGGCCCATTCCTCTGAGGAAGGACTTCCTTTCTCAGGGGCTCGGCACCATTTGGCACCCGCGTCCAGACCTGTGGAACCTCCATGTGTGGCTCCTGGATGGGACGCGGCAGACTTGAGTGGTCTCCCACAGGCGGTGGTAGAGACCATCACTCAGGCTGGAGCTCCTTCTACAAGGCAAGCCTATGTACTGAAGTGGAGTCTGTTCGCGAACCGGTGTTCTTCTCGCCGAGAAGACCCCCGAAGATGCACGATTGGAGTAGTGCTTTCTTTCCTGCAAGAAAGGTTGGAGCGTAGGCTGTCACCCTCCACCTTGAAAGTGTATGTGGCCGCTATCGCGGCCCATCACGATGCAGTGGACGGCCGGTCCCTGGGAAAGCATGATCTCATCGTGAGGTTCCTGAGGGGTGCCAGGAGGTTGTATCCCCCTAGGCTACCCCTGAGGCCCTCCTGGGACCTCTCTATCGTCCTGGCTGGACTTCAGAGGGGTCCCTGTGAGCCGCTGGACTCAGTCGAGTTAAGGGAACAGGTAAGTAGCGGTTACCTGTCGGCTAAGACAGCGCTCCTGACCGCACTCACTTCCATCAGAGGGTCAGGGACCTCCAAGCATTTTCGGTGAGCGAAGAGTGCCTTGTGTTTGGGCCGGACTACTCTCACGTTGTCCTGAGACCCCGGCCTGGATACGTGCCCAAGGTTCCCACCACGCCCTTCCGCGATCAGGTGGTGAACCTGCAAGCACTGCCTTCGGAGGAGGCAGACCCAGCCTTGGCGTTGCTGTGTCCCGTAAGAGCATTGCGCATATACGTGGACCGCACCCGGAGCTTCAGAAGCTCTGAGCAGCTCCTTGTCTGTTACGGTGGTCAGCAGAAAGGGAAGGCTGTCTCCAAGCAGAGGTTGGCCCACTGGATAGTGGATGCCATCGCCTTGGCGTACCAATCCCAAGGCGAGCCGTGCCCCATGGGGTGAGGGCTCACTCCACACGGAGTGTTGCCTCCTCCTATGCGTGGCGCACGGCGCCTCTCTGGCAGACATCTGTAGAGCTGCGGGCTGGGCGACACCGAACACCTTCACGAGATTCTACAGTCTCTGCGTTGAGCCAGTTTCTTCCCGTGTGTTGGGTAACAGGTAAGTGGCGGGAAGAACTGGCTGGTGTCACGCTTGCTGCGCCATTCCCCCTCACCCGGGGATACGTGCGCCTGTTTTCTCCTCCAGTTCAGTTCCCCGGACGGCGAACCCTGGTGGAGTTCCTCCAGCACCCCCGGCAGTCAGACTGGGCGGAGCAGTCTGACGCCAGGCCCAGTACTTGTGCTAGCTCGCCCGGGTCTCCGGTCAGCCCCTGTACTCGGCTAGGTGTCCGTACAGCTTTGATTCCCCTCAGGTAATCCCATACGTGTATTCTTCCACGGTAAGGTTTCCCTCACGGTAAACCCGTGTCTTCCCTTTGACAGAGCTCTCTGTCAGGCCCTGCTGGCAGCCCTCCTCCCTACTCCTAGGTAAGATCTGCCCCAGGGAAGGAAAGCAGGCAAAGAGGTTACAATTATCAACAAGACACCTAAAGTAAGTGTTATAGCTCATTTACAATGCTTTTTGTAACATCATATTGACAAATCAAACCATTGTAAAATTTAAAATGGTAATATAATCATTGGTTCTTGCATGTCTCGTGAACAAATATCATATCATATCATGAAGCTTGTACATTGAGTTACTGGGTTTGAGTGGTATTTTCGAATATTCATTTGAAATAACTCTTTTCAGTATACTCAAACTTTATATATTGAGTGAGTTAAAAATGTTTTGTTTTTTTAAGAGATTTTGTCACCTCACAAGATATGACACATGACTTACATAAGCTACTTTTAACAAGTTTTTGTGTGTGCTTTTTTAAAGAATGTGTTTTGTGATCATCAAAAGTGAGTTATATGGGTTTGGAATAACATTTTTGATTAAATTATTCCTCTAATGTTGTTACAGATGGTTCATGCTGGAATAACTGAAAAATCAAAAAGAAATGTGTTTGAGTATAAAATCATCAGTACATTGTCAAGATGGATGAAAAGAGCTCGTTTAACATTTTTAGGACACATAACAGACATGGGTAAACCACATTTCCATATTTAAAATTATTGATTGTCATGCATAACTTTTTGATCATTAATATTTTTTATTTGCCTAATAATAATTAGAAGTCTGGACTCTTTCTAGTAGCGCTGCCCTCGACTAAAGATTTTCTAAAGACCGTTTTTTTTGCTTGTTTTTTGTTTTTTACATTTTATTGACAGCCCCCATTTTTAACAATTTAACTACCCCAATAGGTTGATGCTGGAGAAAATTAACAAAGCATCAGGGAACATCTGTGTGTAATAAAGGAGGAAACAGAGAAGTTTAGACCAAACGTAGAGATCCTCAAAGAAAGGATGGCACTGATAAAATGCTATCGGACAAATTTTGTGTCCAAATATAACACAGAGGAGACGCTCTCTGAGTACTTGTGTTTCATACTGGCCACAATGCTCAGTACAGCAGTGTGTTAATTGCCTCCTTATTTAATTGTATGAGTTATGACTATATTTTAACGTGTTATTGTGACAAACTTGAACACATTTACTAGTTGGGTTGTTCCCAAACTACAACATGATGAATGCTAATTGTCTAAGAATGTTTAGACCATGTTTATTATTAATACTCTGCTCACAAATATATATTAATAACGTGCTAAACAATAATAATTAGTTTCTCAGATATGAAATATAATTTTTTTACGATAGTACAGAGCATGCGTGAGTCTATGGCTATAAAATCATACATATAGGCTACTAGGCTATATGACTACAAAATCATAGTTGGGTTTTTCCCAAACTATAATTCCTGACTAAAATGTTTGAAATAGCGTAAAACATTTTGAATATGATTTCTTACGGCGCGATGATGTTTTCATGCTCTATATAAAACAATAAAAGTAATATGAATGTATACTGTAACATGATGAATGCTACAAGTCTAAGTATGTTAGAACATGTTTATTATTAATAGCCTACTCTGTTCACAAATAGATTTTAATAACGTGCTAAACAATAATAATTAGTTTGTCAGCTATAAAACGTCTTCTTTTTTTCTTAGGATAGTAGAAAGCATACTGAGTCTATGGCTACAAAACCTATATATATTAGGGCTGTCAATCAATTAAAATATTTAATCGTGATTAATCACATGATTGGCATGAGTTAACTCGTGATTAATCGCAATTAATCGAATGACTGTCATTGTCACGAATCCTGGCCATGAACTTTCCTTCATTCACCACTAGAGGTCACTCTCCCAGCACATGGACTTTCACACAGTTACAGATCACTCTTAGACTACATTTCCCATCATTCACTGCACCCACACAGCTGTTCACAATAATCATGCTTGCACCTGTTCACCATCTCTCAATCACCATCATCCAATCACACACACACACACACACACACACACACTATATAAACGCTGGACTTTCTCTCACACTCTGCTGAGTATTGTTTAGCCTAGCTACAATCGAAGCGTTTTCCCTGTATTCCTTGTCTGATTCCTGTGTTCTGATTCCTGCCCGTTTTCCTGAATTATTCTCTCTGCCTAGCCCTCTGGATATAGTTCGCCGATCGCCGACCCACGCTTGCCCTTGGATTATTCTTGTGTCTTGCCCCTGCCATACCTGTTTGCTACTGTCCGACCCTGCCTGTATTGACCATGTTTCATAATAAAAGCTTGCAGATGGATCCGCATGTCTCACGTCTCGTCAGCCCCGTAACAGAATACTCGGCCAAACCAGGATCCAGCGGCTTTTCTAACAAACTCTGGTCAGGTATGGACGCCTCCTATCAAATATTTGATCTACGTCAAGGAAGTCTATCCATAGAGGAGTACGTCACACAATTTTGCCTATTATCCAACAAGGTACATTTTGATGAGGTTGCATTAAAAGACATTTTTCGTTTCGGACTGAATGAACCCATCAAATCCTGGTTACCTGAAGGACAGTTTAATGTTAGTTTAAGGGATTTTATGGACTATGCTTTGCTGTGTGCTGGCTCTTCGTTCACGGTGGGTGTCGTGGAAGAGGAAAGCGGCACTGCGTCTGCGTCTGCGTCTGAAATGGTGGACGCGCCAGAATGCGTTCACAAAATGGCGGCTACAACAACACCCCGTCATGTCAGTGCTGCCAGTAAAGAGTCAAGTCAGGTCACCGCTGATGTTAAAGAGTCAAGTCAAGTCACCGCTGATGTTAAAGAGTCAAGTCAAGTCACCGCTGATGTTAAAGAGTCAAGTCAAGTCACCGCTGATGTTAAAGAGTCAAGTCAAGTCACCGCTGATGTTCAAGAGCCAGGTCAAGTCCCAGCTGATGTTCAAGAGCCAAGTCAAGTCCCAGCTGATGGTAAAGAACCAAGTCAAGTCCCAGCTGATGATAAAGAGCCAAGTCAAGTCCCAGCTGATGTTAAAGAGCCAATTCAAGTCGCCGCTGATGTTGAAGAACCAAGTCAAGTCACAGCCTATGTTAAAAGGTCAAGTCAAGCTACAGTTGATTGTCACAAGTCAAACCAAGCCACAGTTGATCGTCACCAGTCAAGCCAAGCCACCAGTGATCTCCGTGAGTCAAGCCAAGCCACAGTTGATCGTCACGAGTCAAGCCAAGCCACAGTTGATCGTCACGAGTCAAGCCAAGCCACAGTTGATCGTCACGAGTCAAGCCAAGCCACAGTTGATCGTCACGAGTCAAGCCAGGCCACAGTTGATCGTCACGAGTCAAGCCAAGTCACCGTTGACCATCAGGAATCAACCCCTCTTTCAGCTCATCAGCCAGAACCACACCACGCCTCAGCTCAACAGCCAGAGCCACATCACGCCTCAGTTCAACAGCCAGAGTCAGACCACGTCACAGCTGACCAGCCAGAGTCAGACCACGTCACAGCTGACCAGCCAGAGTCAGACCACGTCACAGCTGACCAGCCAGAGTCAGACCACGTCACAGCTGACCAGCCAGAGTCAGACCACGTCACAGTGGAACAACCAGAGTCTCTTCAAGTCTCAGCCGAACTGCCAGACTCTGTCACACCGAGAGATTTAAGGTCAGTCCTTCGAGTTCTCCGGTTGATATCCAGCTTGAGGGATGCACCGCTGGTGTCTGTACGCACTGCTGGTATTCCAAAGCCACTCACTTTGACCCTCCTGTCCATGAACTGTTTACCCTGTCTGAAGCGCTTCCCAGGGTGGGGATCGCACTATGTTGCATTTGGGCCACATACACCACCACTGTACTGCCCCAGGGGAAGGCATCTGCTGCAGAACCTCCCCAAGCGGTAGTGCGAGCCTCAGCCCCTGGCAAGGTGGTGGCGCCCAGCAATATACTCTCACCCGGTCAGGTTACCACCGTAGAACCTCCAGAGGTGGCGGCGTTAGCTGCAGAACCTCCAGAGGTGTCGGTGGTATCCTCCTGTAAACTCTCACCCCGTCCTGTCACGGCTATGGAGGCCATCCATGAGCTCTCACCCTGTCCTATCACGGCTAGGAAGGCCGTCTGTGAGCTCTCACCCTGTCCTGTCACGGCCATGGAGGCCGTCTGTGAACTCTCGCCCTGTCCTGTCACGGCTGTGGAGGCCGTCTGTGAGCTCTCACCCTGTCCTGTCACGGCTAAGAAGGCCGTCTGTGAGCTCTCATCCTGTCCTGTCACGGCTATGGAGGCCGTCTGTGAACTCTCGCCCTGTCCTGTCACGACTATGGAGGCCGTCTGTGAGCTCTCATCCTGTCCTGTCACGGCTATGGAGGCCGTCAGTGAGCTCTCATCCTGTCCTGTCACGGCTATGGAGGCCGTCTGTGAGCTCTCATCCTGTCCTGTCACGGCTATGGAGGCCGTCTGTGAACTCTCGCCCTGTCCTGTCACGGCTATGGAGGCCGTCTGTGAACTCTCGCCCTGTCCTGTCACGGCTAAGGAGGCCGTCTATGAACTCTCGCCCTGTCCTGTCCCGGACATGGAGGCCGTCTATGAACTCTCACCCTGTCCTGTCACGGCTAGGAAGGCTGTCTATGAACTCACGCCCTGTCCTGCCCCGGCCATGGAGGCCGTCAATGAACTCTCGCCCTGTCCTGACACGGCTAAGGAGGCCGTCGGTGATTCCCTGTCCGGCCCTGTCATGGCTACGGAGGCCGTCTGGGATTTCCTGTCCTGCCCTGGCACGGCCCCTGAAATCGGGAAGGCTCTCCCTGTGTTGTCTGTCTCTGTTCTCCCAGTGTTGTCTGTCTCTGCTCTCCCTGTGTTGTTTGTCCTTGTTCTCCTCTGCTTCCAGGTTCTGTCAGGGCTACCTGCCCAGTCTGCTTCCCTGCGGTGGTCTCTGGTCCCGTCTGTTCCGCCCTGGTGGGTTCCAGGTCCATCTGCTCCGCCCTGGTGGGTCCTGGTCCCGTCTGCCCTACCCTGGTGGGCCCCAGGTCCATCTGCTCCGCCCTGGTGGGCTCCGGGTCTGTCTGCCCTACCCTGGTGGGCCCCAGGTCCATCTACTCCGCCCTGGGGGGCTCTGGTCCCGTCTGCTCCGCCCTGGGGGGCTCCGGGTCCGTCTGCTCCGCCCTGGCGGGTTCTGGTCCCATCTGTTCCGCCCTGGGGGGCTCCAGTTCCATCCTCTCCGCCCTGGCTTCCACATGGACCTGGCCCTCCGTCCCTCCTCCTGTTCCGCCTCCGTTCCACCGCCCACCTAGGATTGTTTAGGAGCGCTCCTTGGGGGGGGGGGCTATGTCACGAATCCTGGCCATGAACTTTCCTTCATTCACCACTAGAGGTCACTCTCCCAGCACATGGACTTTCACACAGTTACAGATCACTCTTAGACTACATATCCCATCATTCACTGCACCCACACAGCTGTTCACAATAATCACGCTTGCACCTGTTCACCATCTCTCAATCACCATCATCCAATCACACACACACACACACTATATAAACTCTGGACTTTCTCTCACACTCTGCCGAGTATTGTTTAGCCTAGCTACAATTGAAGCGTTTTCCCTGTATTCCTTGTCTGATTCCTGTGTTCTGATTCCTGCCCGTGTTCCTGAATTATTCTCTCTGCCTAGCCCTCTGGATATAGTTCGCCGATCGCCGACCCACGCTTGCCCTTGGATTATTCTTGTGTCTTGCCCCTGCCATACCTGTTTGCTACTGTCCGACCCTGCCTGTATTGACCATGTTTCATAATAAAAGCTTGCAGATGGATCCGCATGTCTCACGTCTCGTCAGCCCCGTAACAGTCATGAGTTGACTCGCAATTAATCGCACATTTTTATTTGTTATAAATGTACCTTAAATTAATACTTTTCAGGTTTTTAATACTCAAATCAACATGGGCATGGACAAATACAGATGCTTTAATGCAAATGTATGTTTATTATTATTGAAACCATAGTCAACATAGAGCATGAAGAGTATATGTTTCAAAGGTCATATATGTTTTTCAAAGAACTTGTTCATGTCTATTAGACACATCGCACCGTCGTCTGATGAAATCAAATATACATATGATAAAGACAATAGCTGTGCTGTGATATCGGCTATACTTGCATGTAAAATTAGAGAAGCAACATAATATCTGTGTTTAACTGAAAGTGCAGCTCCTCTCTGCCGCTCGCTAAACAGAGCAGACGCAGAGAGAGAGAGAGAGAGAGAGAGAGAGAGAGAAAGAGAGAGGTGTGCGTGCGCTGGGAAAGCAAGACCTCGCGATCGCGCGGCAGTACTGGCAATTCTCAGAAACTAAATAAGGTTTGAGCGCTTTTTTGAAGGGAAAAAAAGTCGCTAAAGGTGTCTGCAATGTTGCTAAGTTGTGCATCTCCATTTCTCCAACTACGGGTTGGGCCATGGGTCAAACAAAATACGCGCTGCGTTAATCGCACGTTAATAAAATTAGTGCCGTTAAAATGAATTTGCGTTAACGTGTTATTAACGTGTTAACTTTGACAGCACGAATATATATATATATATATATATATATATATATATATACACAGGTGCATCTCAGAAAATTAGAATACGGTGAAAAAGTTCATTTTTTCTTGTAACTTATTTCAAAAAGTGAAACTTTCATATATTTTAGATTCATTGTAAAGGAAAACACTTCAAAAGTTTTTTTGTTTTAATTTTGATGATTAGAGCTTACAGCTAATGAAAGTCAAAAATCAGTATCTCAAAATATTAGAATATTTCCTAAGATCAATCAAAAAAAGGATTTGCAAAACAGAAAAGTTCAAGTTCTTTAAAGTATGTTCATTTATGCACTCAATACTTGGTCGGGGCTCCTTTAGCACATATTCCAGCATCAGTGATTTGAGGCATGAGATCAGCCTGTGGCTCTGCTGAGGCACTATTGAGCCTTCAGCTCGTCTGGATTGTTGGATCGACTGTTTCTTATCTTTCTCTTGAAAATATAACATAGATTCCATATGGAGTTCAGGTCAGGCATGTTGGCAGGCCAATCAAGCACAGTAATATCATGGTCAGCATAGCATTTGGAAGTAGTTTTGGCACTGTGGGCAGGTGCTAAAGTCCTGCTGTAAAAGGAAATCAGCATCTCCATAAAGCTTGTCAGCAGAAGGAAGCATGAAGTGCTCTAAAATGTCCTGCTCTCCCAAGTGTTTGAATCAGCTTTGCTTGACTGTATTCTCAAGCTTGCGGTCATCCCTGTTGCTTGTGCAGCTTTTCCTACCCAAATTCTTCTTTCCAGTCAACATTGCATTTAATATGCTTTGATACAGCACTCTGTAAACAGCCACACCTTTCAGTAATGACCCTCTGTGACTTACCCTCTTTGTGGAGGGTGTCAATGTTCGTCTTCTGGATCATTGCCAAGTCAGCAGTCTTCTTCATTATTGTGGTTTCAAAGAACAAGAGATACCCAGAATGTATACTGTAGGGATGGTCATTAATTGAAACTCAAATGTAAATATTCTAATATTTTGAGATACTGATTTTTGACTTTCATGAGCTGTAAGCTCTAATCATCAAAATTAAAACAAAAAAACTTTTGAAATGTTTTACTTTACATGCAATGAATCTAAAATATATGAAAGTTTCACTTTTTGAAATAACTTGCAAGAAAAAATGAACTTTTTCACAACATTCTAATTTATTGAGATGCACCTGTATATATACAGGTGCTGGTCATATAATTAGTATATCATCAAAAAGTTGATTTATTTCATTAATTCCATTCAAAAAGTGAAACTTGTATAATGTATACATTCATTCCACACAGACTGATATATTTCAAGTGTTTATTTCTTTTAATTTTGATGATTATAACTGACAACTAATGAAAACCCCAAATTCAGTATCTCAGAAAATTAGAATATTGTGAAAAGGTTCAATATCGAAGACACCTGGTGCCACACTCTAATCAGCTAATTAACTCAAAACACCTGCAAAGGCCTTTAAATGGTCTCTCAGTCTAGTTCTGTAGGCTACACAATCATGGGGAAGACTGCTGACTTGACAGTTGTCCAAAAGACGACCATTGACACCTTGCACAAGGAGGGCAAGACACAAAAGGTCATTGCAAAAGAGGCTGCTGTTCACAGAGCTCTGTGTCCAAGCACATTAATAGAGAGGCGAAGGGAAGGAAAAGATGTGGTAGAAAAAAGTGTACAAGCAATAGGGATAACCGCACCCTGGAGAGGATTGTGAAACAAAACCCATTCAAAAATGTGGGGGAGATTCACAAAGAGTGGACTGCAGCTGCAGTCAGTGCTTCAAGAACCACTACGCACAGACGTATGCAAGACATGGGTTTCAGGGTCCATGTCAAGCCACTCTTGAACAACAGACAGCGTCAGAAGCGTCTCGTCTGGGCTAAAGACAAAAAGCTAAAGACACCTGCACACAGTGCCAAAGCTACCAGTACCTGGTTTAAGGACCATGGTATCTCTGTTCTTAATTGGCCAGCAAACTCGCCTGACCTTAACCCCATAGAAAATCTATGGGGTATTGTGAAGAGGAAGATGCGATATGCCAGACCCAACAATGCAGAAGAGCTGAAGGCCACTATCAGAGCAACCTGGGCTCTCATAACACCTGAGCAGTGCCACAGACTGATTGACTCCATGCCACGCCGCATTGCTGCAGTAATTCAGGCAAAAGGAGCCCCAACTAAGTATTGAGTGCTGTACATGCTCATACTTTTCATGTTCATACTTTTCAGTTGGCCAAGATTTCTAAAAATCCTTTCTTTGTATTGGTCTTAAGTAATATTCTAATTTTCTGAGATACTGAATTTGGGGTTTTCATTAGTTGTCAGTTATAATCATCAAAATTAAAAGAAATAAACACTTGAAATATATCAGTCTGTGTGGAATGAATGTATACATTATACAAGTTTCACTTTTTGAATGGAATTAGTGAAATAAATCAACTTTTTGATGATATTCTAATTATATGACCAGCACCTGTATAATGTAATATAATATTTAATATTACTACTGTACTACTCTCTGTTCAAAATAAATTAAAAGAAACCGAGAATAGTAGATTTGTTTTTTTTCCTGTTGTACCGAAATTGTATCAAACTGTAATGTAATGTAAAGGGAAACAGGTCAATTTAGCTCAAAGGGAATCATTTATGATTTTATAGGGATTTTGAACAGACTCACTGTTTCATGGCGATTCACTGAAAAAGCCGTGTAACATCAACTCTGCACTGGATATTAAAATCCATAATATAATGAAAACACTATTTAGTAGCACAGTAACAAGATCGGCAGTTTAAGACATTACTTGTAAGCACAAAACACAAGTTACTTCTCTTTTCAATATAAATAAGACTTTATTAAACCTAAGACATGTAAACTAATCTAACATGAACACAAGCATTCACACAAGTTGCAGAAAGAGAGAGAGAGTGAGGAAAGGATGAGTTTAGAGAATGAAAATGGGAAATCCCAAGTTTACAGCAATATGTGCAATTGCATAGACCTGAACAACCATTAATCACTTTATTAACCCTCGCATTGAGTTTCTCAATGAGGCTAAAATTTATATTAAATGCACCAGATCAGTTAGAATCTGGAGGTTACTTGCATTGCCTTTGTGTTAATTAAGGAATTCCCTTTTGTCCTTGCAGAAAGGGGTTTCCCAAGGTTGCTGATTGGCTGAGTTCAGTGGTTTGTAGTGATGTCTTGGGAAGCCAATCGTTGGGCGTTGGCTGAAGATGGTTTCGGAGTCCGTTGCCAGTTGAAGTTTGGTGCAGTCAGAGCTGGACTTTGTGGCAAACTTAACTTTTGAACATGAAACTCAACAGAAAGAAAATAAACTAAAGTTAAAGAATAAAATGAGGTAACGAGACTAAGTGGTTTTTCTTCTCATCGTGGTGTTAAGTAGCAGCTGGCATGTAGGCCAGAGCACGCTCAAAGAGCACTAAAAATCAGCGTCAAAACGCGGTGGCAAGAGAAAAAAGAAGAAGAGAAGAGAGGGATTTGATGGTGTCCTGAGTTTTTAAACTCGGCTTCTGGACACCTCCCAACAAGTGTGTTAACCAATTAGATATTATCTTAGCTAGGAGTGTTGCTCTGTTTGCCCCCCCCATCATAAATCATGTATCAGTCACATGGTCCAAATTGTACATGCTCTTGCACAGTATACTTTTGGATGTGATCTCTATAACCAGAATATGATACATTTGACAAATAATTAATTGAAAGAAACGTTTCAAGCATGATTTTTCAAACTCATACATCAAAATGAACACTTAAGCTATTCAATAGTTATTAAAAAGACATACACAATATGTGATTAACCTGTTAACCAGCGCCCCCCATATTGGGAATCACAGCTGAAAATGACTAACTAACTTAAAATGGTAACAGCTCCTGACTTCAGTGTGCCACACACACAATTGTGGTGTCTTTGGAAAGAAGACCCTTCGAGCTTTAGTATCCATCATCCAGAGTTAATAATTTTAAAAAATATAAAAAGTTATAGACACTGAAGTGCTTTGATAAAAATTGTACCACACTGAATTTTTTTTTTATTTCATATAAAAATACATGAAATCAGTCCTGGAGAATCCAGAAAAGTAATGGGTTGAAAGTCACATGTATCATCATGAGTTTATATTTCAAATCTGAAGATGATACCATAAAAAATGAGATTCCTGCAGCCATTTTTCTAGTTCCAGTTTATATTTTTAAATATAAAAATATTTACCAAATTGTTGAAGGGTTCTACTACAAACTATTTAGTCATTATACATACAACTGCAGTTTTTCAATTATAAAACAGTAGACAGAATCTTAGACATCGTATCAGTGATTTATTTGAGCACTAGAAAAATACAATAAGAGTAAATTTTGAGTGATGAAAAAAAACAATAATAATAAAAAAAATAACTTAAGTACATACTCTGATTTCCTGACATACAGATGCTCCTGCTCATATATCAGTAATTATTATTATTATTATTTAGTCATTTAGCAGACGCTTTTGTCCAAAGCGACTTACAAATGAGGGCAATAGAAGCAATCAAAACCAACAAAAGAGCAACAACATGCAAGTGCTATGACAAGTCTTGGTTAGCCTAACGCAGGGGTCTGCAACCTTCAACGTCCAAAGAGCCATTTTGGCCCCTTTCCCACCGAATAAAATTCATGTGGAGCCACAAAATATTTGATGCCCAAATAAAGATAACACGGCATATAGTTAAAGTTTTATATTCAGTTATATTACAGGGCATGCAGTGAAGTAGTAATCATTTCAGAAGTGAGAGGGACAGAAATGTCAAATGTAGTAATAATAATAATTATAATATTTATTTATGTATGTATAATTGACGAAACAAATTTCTTACGTTTAATTGGCTAAGAAATAAAATACACTGCTGGACAATAACCAATAATTTGTCTAATATAATATTTTTGATAAATATCTTACTAATGTCAATTGTATGGTTATGATTGTACAATCAGTATATATATACTACAAACACATTTTCCATTTTTATCACAAAATAAGGCAGAAAATATATTTTATAGCTTCTGTACTGTAATTTATGCTGTCAATTACCACTGTATCATTCATATATGTGTCCCTGGACCACAAAACCAGTCTTAAGTAGCACGGGTATATTTGTAGCAATAGCCAAAAATACATTGTATGGGTCAAAATTATCAATTTTTCTTTTATGCCAAACATCATTAGGATATTTAGTAAATATCATCTTCCATGAAGATATTTTGTAAATGTATTACTGTAAATATATCAAAACTTCATTTTTGATTATATGCATTGCTAAGAACTTCATTTGGACAACTTTAAAGGCGATTTTTTTCAATATTTAGATTTTTTTGCATCCTCAGATTCAAGATTTTCAAATAGTTGTATCTCGGCCAAATATTGTCTGATCCTAACAAACCATACATCAATGGAATGACTATTTATTCAGCTTTCAGATGATGTATAAATCTCAATTTCGGAAAATTGACACGACTGGTTTTGTGGTCCAGGGTCACATATTACCTGGAGAAGACTAGAAAAACACATCGTCTTCACGTTTCATCCATTAAGTTTTATGCTTGTTATTCAGCTTAGCTACATTGATAGCGGGATGCCTGTTAAAAGATATTATTACTTCTCATATGAGTCCGTTTTGGACTTTCTGCGCGAGAGCGCCCCCCGGCTTCAAGAATGAATGAAACATACAGCGCGTGAGAGTGTTCAGTGCTCTGTGAAGTTCACATCGTTTTGGATACGAATAAAACGTATCCAAAACGACGTGACTATCTTCTCTCTTTTAATTTAAATCTAGATTTATTCACACTGGCCCTTGAAAACCTCTACTTTAAAACACTTGACCGAGAAAAAGTGCAGGGGAAGAGTTTAGGTCGTATAAAAAGTCTGGGGACACCTCACCCGCATACACCCATACAGGGAGCCACCGCAAAGGGATGAAAGAGCCGCATGCGGCTCGGGAGCCGCGGGTTGCCGACCCCTGGCCTAACGCAATACACGTAGCAAGGTATTTTTTATTTTTAATATATATATTTTTTTTTTTATAAAGAAAACAAGTAGATAGAATATATAAAAAAGAAATCTAGTTTTTTTTTTATTATTAAGAAACAAGAATAGAAAAAGACAGCTAGTGTTAGTTTTTCAAGAAAAGCTAGCAGTTACAGAATAAATATGCAGTTGATAGAGGGTCAAGTGTGTGTGCTTTTTTTAAATAAAAATAAGACATATATAAGCAGCTATTGGTAGCCAGTGCAAATTGATGAACAGAGGTGTGACATGCGTTCTTTTCGGCTCATTAAAGATTAACCTTGCAGCGGCATTTTGGATTAATTGATGGAATTGGCTGGAAGACCTGCCAAGAGAGCATTGCAATAGTCAAGTCTGGACAGAACAAGAGCTTGAACAAGGAGTTGTGTTGCATGTTCCGAAAGAAAGGGCCTGATCTTCCTAATATTGTATAAAGCAAATCTGCCAGACCGGGCAGTTTTAGCAATGTGGTCTGAGAAATTCAGCTTATCATCAATCACAACTCCAAAGTTTCTGGCAGTTTTTGAAGAAGTTATGGTAGATGAGCCTAACTGGAAGGTGAAATTGTGATGAAGTGATGGGTTTGCTGAAACAACAAGTAGTTCTGTCTTAGCTAGGTTGAGTTGAAGGTGATGGTCCTTCATTCAGCAAGAAATGTCTGTTAGATATGCTGAGATGCGAGTAGCTATCGTCGGATCATCAGGATGGAATGAGAGGTAGAGTTGAGTGTCATCAGCATAGAAGTGCTATGAAAAGCCATGTTTCTGAATGACAGAACCTAGTGATGCCATGTAGACAGATAAGAGAAGTGGGCCAAGAACTGAGCCCTGAGGCACCCCAGTAGCTAGATGTTGCGACTTGGATACCTCACCACTCCAAAATACCTTGAAGGACCTATCTGAGAGGTAAGACTCAAACCACTGGAGTGCGGTTCCTGAGATGCCCTTTTTCAATAGGATAGACAGGAGGATCTGGTGGTTGACCGTATCAAAAGCAGTGGACAGATCCAGCAAAATAAGTAATGAAGACTTGGAAGCCGCTCTAGCAAGTCTTAGGGCTTCAACAACTGAGAGCAAGGCAGTCTCGGTCGAGTGTCCACTTCTGAAGCCAGACTGGGTGCTGTCAAGGAGGTTGTTCTGTGTTAGAAAGGCAGAGACTTGGTTGAACACAACTCTTTCAAGTGTTTTTGCAATGAAAGGTAGAAGGGAAACCGGTCTATAGTTCCCTAAAAGAGTTGGGTTAAGAGTGGGTTTCTTAAGAAGTGGGGTTATACGAGCCTGTTTAAATGCTGAGGGAAAAACTCCAGTGTGAAGGGATGTGTTAACGATGTGAGTGAGTGCAGGTACAACTGCAGGAGAAATGGCTTGAAGGAGATGAGATGGAATAGGATCAAGCGGACAAGTAGTAGGATGACTGGAAAGGATGCGTTTAGAGACTTCTGCCTCAGAGAGTGGAGAGAAGGATGTGAACGAGTGTATGTTTGCTGGTAAGATGTGTTTGACAGTTTAATAAGTAATCACATGCTGATGATCATTCATACAGATGGTAATCATACAGATGGCCCATATAGTCAATAATCACATTAAAATGTATTGCTTGATGCTGTATTGTGTCACATTTGGTGAGGACACTCATCAAACTTGAAAGTGCTGGATCTGAAGAGGATCTACATACTGTGATTGTTTTTTGTATGAATGTGTAGAGCTGATGATTGAATGAAACTCTTCCCACATGCAGTGCAGTGATACGGTTTCTCTCCAGTGTGGATGCTCTCGTGTCTTTTAAGGCTTCCTGACTGAGTGAATCTCTTGTCACAGTGTGAACACTTATACGGTTTCTCTCCAGTGTGGACCCTCTGGTGCAGTTTTAAACACTTTGCTGAAGTAAAAGTCTTCTCACACTCAATGCACATGAACTCTCTCACAGCAGTATGTATTTTCTGATGTTCTTTCAAATTTTCTAGACGTGAAAAACTCTTTCCACACAAATGACATGAATGTGGCTTCTCCTTTGTATGAACTCTCAGGTGTATCTTCAGGTTTGAAGCCCTCGAAAATGTTTTGCCGCATTGATCACATGCGTGCAGTTTTTCTTCAGTGTGGATGATCATGTGTGTCTTAAGGTTTGCCGAGTTTGTGAAACTCTTCCCGCACTGATGACAAGTGTACGGTTTCTCTCCAGTATGAACTCTCATGTGAATATCAAGACCACATTTGCGTGTCAAACTCTTTCCACACTGAGTGCAGGTGAAAGATTTCTTGGCTCCTCTTTTCTTTAAATTATTCTGTTTGGTTTGAGAGCAACTCAAAGTTTTTTCTCCAGTTTTGACATGATTTTTCTCCTCAACTTCTCTCGAGTCTCCATTCTCCTTGTTTTCTTTAATCAACTCTAAAAATGAAAGTAAAAATGGTTTATTTTCAGTAACTCGTAAAAAGCAGAGAAATATGGACATGAAAATGAAACCTAATATAAAAGTGTAAAGTAGATAATTATTATACAAAATGTTTTTTTTTTTGGTAAATTTTCAGTCCCTGAAATTTTTTCCATGAATGAGGTACACTGATCTTCAAATGATTTTTAAAACATTATTGGCAAAAATCCATGTTTCTATAGGAAGAACTATTAAATATGTTTGATACACTACAAAAATTATAAGATATTTTGTTATTGAAAAAAGTTCCCAGTTCATAGAAAGTGTCTCTTACGGCTCGTTTCCACCGAGCGGTTCGGTACGGTACGGTACGCAATTACGTCCGTTTCCATTGTCAGAAGTTGTGAATGGTACCAAAATAGCGAACTGTACCACTTTTTTGGTACCCTTCCATTGGGGTACCTAGCACAGCAAAGGGTACCAAAAGGGTGGAGCTAAACTCACCGCAGAACCTTGATTGGTTGACTAGAATCGTCACTTTTGCGTGATAGAAGGGGATAAAGCTTCTCCTTCACTCGTTCCGCTCTGCTGTCCATGAGTGTTGGACTTATTTACATCAGAGTGCAAACACAAAAAAATATATATAAGTATATTTTATAATTTTATATTTTCACACAGACAATAGCCGTTTCTCAAGATGCGTTCTTGTCTGTTCTTGTGGACTTGTGAAATGTCATTGCCCAAAAAACAGTGTAATTTTCAAAATATTACTGTTATTGTGTCATGAAATGTAGTTTTAAGAGTTTTTCAGGCGAGAATGTAGTTGTTTAAAACTCAAATCTGCAGTTTATTTATAAAGTGAGCGCCTATTTGTAAATTTGCTATGCCGATTTCGGAGCTCCAGGCGATCACCGGGTGCTCCGTGCTCATGTATCCGCCTCGAACAGCCTTAGCTCGGCTAGTCCTCCCGACATCTGCCGCTGGCTCTGATGTCTCTGTAGTGATTAAACATGAGATACAATTCGTTTTGTGTATATTTAACAGGTATTTGTGGTCTCGTGAATATATTATTTGTTCCTGGTCATATCGTTTTGGCTGAACAAAATTATGTTTAACTTTATTTATTTTGAACTTTACCATGCTATAACGTTACAGTGCTGACTTTGTAGCATATGTATGACTGAATTGTTTGCTTTAGTCTTTATTTCCTCTTAAGCCTCTTATACTTTGTATATATACTTTTATAATTGCAATTATTGTTCATTAAAACTGTCATTTAACAAAAAGAAGCAGAGTTGTACTTATTGTCGCGCTTTATTGCCGATCGTTACTTTCCGGTATACACCACACCTATCAAGTAAGGGTACTCAAGCTGGATCAGGGTGTTCTGTCCCGAATCGTACCGTACTGTACCGTATTGACCCATACCGCTCGGTGGAAACCAGCATTACAGGGCTCCAGACTAACATTTGACAGCAGTGGCACCAGACCCAGTAAGAGATACAGATGGTAAAAGTAGATGCATACGGGAGAACTTATGGTGCATTCAAGTCATGTCGGATACATCGTATTTGGGCGATTCCACAGTTTAGGCCTAACTGCAAGGACAATAGCCTGCAAAATCAATCTTCATGGAGAAAGCCATTGTCCTCAGGTTAACATCCTGAGAAAACCTGGGGTACAGCTGTGTGAAAGGCAGGATAAATCTGGCAATGGTAAACTAGTAAACTTTGATCAAAGTTGAGTTGATGTAAAATTTAACGTATATAACATGGACGGAGAAACAGTGTAAATTCAAGCAGAAAGTGTACTTAATCTAATTCAGTTTAATACAATTCTGGTTGAATCCCAGTTCATGTTTTGCTTTGTTCCTAATTTGGTATAGTTATGAGTCATGCGTTGTGTATGGGTCACAAAACTGGTAATAGGACTTCCATGCAGGCAGGGTGGCCATCTAATATTATCTGTTCTATAAACTTAAAGGTGCATTTTTGATTCTGGTATGTTCATAAACTGAAAGCCAGCAAAATTACTAACAAGTACCACAGGTATATTTTTCAAATTTATTTGCCAAATGTAGAAGCCAAAGGAACTGCTGCAAGTGTGCAAAGTTATAACGTGTGTAACGTGGACGGAAAAAATTACACAATCCTGCAAGATTGCCTCTGTAACACAAAATAATACCATTTCATGAAAACTGGCAAAGAATAGAACAAGTTCATAACACATTAAAATAACCTGTCATCATTTACTTGGGGTGAACCTGATATCTGCCTGGTGACAATCATGGCAGTCGGTATAACCTACTGTGACCGTGTCCTGCGGTACTGGAATGCTAAAACAACTTCAAACAAGTCAGCAACTTTGAATGGGTTATGTCCCGTTATGGTAACAGGTCCATAAAAGATCCACATGGGATGAACACACTCAATGTCGTCTCTCCTTGGCCACGAGAATGAGTTGCATGCCGGGTCTTTGTGTAGAAACTTGAACTTCACATGAGGGACGTCAACACCTTCACAGAGACAGTGATCTGTTACTCTTCCTATGTAATAGGCACGGTCATAATACACAGCATATTAGTCGTCTTTCTTGAAGTCTGAACCTGAAAGGCAAAAAGCAGGATATCAGAAAAAAATACTTTTTGCAATTATATGAGCACCTATTTATGAACCATAAACATGATAAAAGAGGTAGTGATTTCACTGCTTACATCTGTACAGCTGCTTTGTATCTAGCTGCTGTATCTCTGTCTTCTCTCCACTTGTGGGCCTGTTTTGCACTCTCATGACTGTAGGACTGGACTTCTGCAAAATTATATTAGGAAATAAACTTAAAAAGAGAGAGAATGCTCAGCTCACATTTTTCATGCGAACTTTTAAGCTTTGTATGGAATTCCAGATGACGCTAAAATATGGATAATTACCTGAGACTCACTGTTCAACTGTGTTTGGGAGCAGACAGCTACAACAACAGGGTCAGTCTCATGTACATTTGTTGCAGCACTTCGATCCTGAAAGTGATGTGAAACATTTGTTTTGTTAAAAATCTGTACGATATCAATGATGTGTAAGTATCGTGGTGATTGAATACAGGTATACAATTTAATACATTTTTAGCAACTGAAAAATCATGTAAAAAATATATTTTTGAACAATTAGTATCTGTACTCACCTCAAGCTGGAAATGACCACTTTCTAAGTCTTCTATTAGATCATCCACTAGATCATCCATTTCTGCAAGATCACCTACATCAGAGTCTGGGCTTGGAAACAATGCTGAAATTGAAAGAAATGAGTGTTAATATCAAAGCTTAAATTACATTGAAAACGTATAAAAAATTTCCACCCCTATGACAAAGTATGATCTTTTAGTTTTGATGCGTGGTACACTTTTTGAAGGGAAGCTGACAGGGCTTTTACCTCACCTGATATACCAGAGATGTCCAGGGATGGATCTGCATCTGGCTGTTTCTTCAGCTTGATTACCCTATCAACCCAGGGACCTGTGTATGACCTATCAGCACACTCTCCTCTGCCCTCTTCACATGCTTTGCAGAAGCAGGACAACCTGCGAGTCTGGACACTGTACGGCTCACGACCTCGAACAACATGAATTTGTCTTGTCCCTGGAACAGTCCCAACATCAACCCGGTCTTGACGTTCACGAACAACTTGCTCAAGAGGTACAAAGTAGAAACATCGCCTGGAATGACTGCAGGTAACAGAATCTAGAAGAGCAGGCTTTGTCAGTTCTTTCTCACAAAATCTAAAGAAAGATTCTGGAGAGTTGATGATTTCATCACTAGCCTTGACGGTACGAGCTGCTGCAGATTTCACCACGCCCCCTTCCCCATCACATGGAGGCTTACCATGACGAGACCCAAAAAAGTGTCTTTCTACAACCAAATCTAGATCCTGCTGACCGAAGGAAATGTCAACAAAAGGAGTTTTAGACTTGTATTGTCCACTACATCCATCTGTGAACTGAATCATCCTGGACAATGCGAGTTGGCGAACTTCTTTCAGATGACCAGTGACAGTATTAACAAATACTGCGACAGCATGGGAATCATGCTTGGCATCATTTGACACAATTTTTACTGAATCTCGTACTGGCTCTGGATCACCACAAGAACAAGAGTAGAAACACACTACTGGGTGAATTGTAACCTGGACTTTAGCCCAGTGGGCACTCTGTACCTCGTTCTGTAAAAGGCATGTATAATTCTCAGCGAAGTCCATAATACAGACAACTGAATCTTTGGGGGGATTTTTCACTATTTCCCAGAACTTCTGCTGCTGCCATCTAGCTTGAAAAAGATGGTTGGGTAAGATCTTGAGCTCACTTTTCATCTCCTGGATCAATTCTTTAAGCTGGCCAGACCTGGGTAGTAGGGCCTTCCTAAGATTTCCACGCACTGTAGTATTTCCCCAGACCTGCCAGGAGACTTCATTTTCTGCTGCTACATCTAGTGGTTGCAGATATGCTTCTACAGCATCAGCACCGCATTCTTGACATTTTCGGTCAATACACGGTAACTTGTGAAGCTTTCTGGCATCATCTAAAGGTAGACAGACGGTGATGTCACTTGCATGGTATCGATCTCTGATTTTGCAGTCCAGATTTTTTGCTTGGACAACCTGGTTTATCACCTTTAACTTCAAGTCCATATTCTCACAATATTCACAGAGGCATTGGTTCAAATGGGCTTTTACATAGGGCAAAATGTGGCTTGGTCGGAGTGTGCAAAACTTGCTGAAGCACAACTTCATGTTGGGATTCTCATTTTGCCAGGCAGAGTATGCGGACTTCATGCTTTTCCGCAGGATTTGCTTCTGTAAGCCAGTTCGTTTGCTGACTGTTTTCTTGTGAGGCAGTGTGGTTGATACATCAGGTCTTCTCAAAAATTCTTGCACAGAAAGACAAATTGCATCACTTACTGCATCACAACGTTTTTTACGTTGTTCTGGATCATGCCCTGCTTTTCTCAGACGGTCATATTTCCTAATGATCTTCTGTGATATTCCTAACTTTCTGTTAGAGGCATCCCTGACTTGCTTACTGGCAGATCCAAGGATGGCTGCAAGATTGGCATTAAACATTCTTCTATTGGCTGTGGACATCTGTTTGCAAGTTTGCTTCACATATCCTAAAACAGAATCCACATCCTTGTCCTTACCGCCAAGCATCATGTCATGGAGAGCAGTTTTTTTTTGCGGGCTTGCAGAGGCAACTAAGCCAGCTACTATTGTGCCATACTTTTTATCCTCCAGGTTGCCTTCCTTCTAGAAAAATCAGTTTTGTACCCAGAACTGGTAGACAAAACAGGTGTTGCAGTTAGCTGACACTGTATTTGAACCGGATTAGATTCCTGATTAGCAGGTGTTGCAGCCCCCGTGTGATTAGGTGGATTGTTATTGATGCTTGAGGCTTTCTTCGCTTCTGCTAACACCCTTTTCCTGTTGCGATCCTTTTCTCTCTCTCGTCTTTTCTTTTGTGCAGACATCCTAGCTCTCTGTTCATGCTTCTTGTTCTTAAAGTATTCCCTTCTTGCGGCTATTTTTTCCAGTTCACTCCTAGTTTGAGGCTTTCTTGACATGACACCTTGTGTTTTCTCACCCCCTTGAAGATTCTCTTTCTGCCATTCTCTATACCTTCTCATCCTTTCACGGGCTTGTGCTTTCTGGATTTCCTTCTTTTCATCGGATAGATTCTTCCTGTACTCCCTCAATCTCTGTTGCTCTTCCAATCTGTGCAGTACATACAATTCAGGGTTCTGCTTTAACTTAGCCCGGTACCTCCGCATTCCAGCAGCAGCTTTACTTGTTCTTGAAATCACATCTGGACCATTCTCATTCCTTGGCAGGTTTCTCTCTCCTCCAGGACGCTCCATGGAGCGAAGCCTCAACTTGAGGAGACCTGCCATAATTTCTGAAAAAAGTAAATAAAATAAAGAAAGTCCATATATATATATATATATATATATATATATATATGTAAGGATATATGTATGTTTGCAAAGGATATAAGAGTTATGACTAATTATTTTTTAACACTTGAAATTTATAATTATGTTTAATTATATGCTCTGAACACCACAGCAAACTTAATTTACAGAATAGCTGTTTCATTTCTTGAATACACTTCTTAAAATTAAGAATCTGAAATATGAATGATGACTGTTAGTCTCCATGTTCATGTCAATTACAAGATAAGGATATTATCTTCTCTATGATAGGCTGCAATTTACATAGCCTGATTTACAGAATATGATGCTGCATGAATGGTGGCCTACATAGTATTTGGAAAAGTTTTTTGATTTCATATTAGGCCTGCTGGTGTGTTCCTTTTAAAATAATGAATATAGGCTACTTCAGACATTTATTAGGCATGTGAGATTGTGTTAACGCACTATTAACGTGTTAACTTTGACAGCCTAAGCTATATTCTTACGAACATTGGACAAAAAAAAAAAAAAAAAGAAAAAAGTCTGCAAAATCATTGACGATGTTGACTTTCATGAACAGCTTATTGAGTCAAAAATACTCAGAAAACAACATTCGAAGTTGGACAGACTCAAAATTTCCGTCTAATTTACGAACAAGATGTGCAGAATCTGTCAAAATGTATACAACCACCATTCATGCATGCTCTTTCACGATGAACAAGACGCCGCTTTCAGTCCGAAACCACTAGCAATCATCCGACTTGCACACTCTTTTATCCTTTCTCATCATAATGATCCTATTTAATGTTTACTTAACCAAAGTTTACCACGTTCGTATCATTTTAATGTTCGTAAACTTTTGGACAGAAGCCACAAACTTACCCACATTCGTGGAAATCCGTGAAATCCTGTTAACTCTTCCTCCCATGCAGAGCATGCATGACCTAGACAATCTTATTTCTGACATGAGAACCGTTGAGACATTAGGAGACGGAAATTCAGCGTCAGAATAAAATGTACGAGCGTTATGATTTTTGGACAGAAAATCTCTGCCCCCGTTTTATCCCGATTTCTTAACAATTTATCATGTAGCAACGCATATGAGAATTTAACCCACACAAGATGTTTTTATCGTTTTGCTATTGATAGAATTACATGGAAAAATTATATCTCTGTTTCCTTTAGAATCATAGTTTAACGTTCGTAACTGCTTGGACAGAAGGTGTAACGAACGTTAGTAAATGTTTCCATTGCATCGTGGTGGATTAAGGGAATTATACTTTCAGTGTTAGTAGTTGTATTTTGTAGAAGTCACACCAAAATAAATGTTATGCGCCAAAATTCAGGATTTTATTAAAGGAAATGAAAGAAATGACTTAGGAAAAATCCAGATGCAATGAATGTCCCACCCTGACATCCGCAATTTCTGGGGACGGAAATAAAATAAAGTCTCATTACACCATAATGCCAAGGATTAGTGGGATAAAATTAACTTTATTATTTCTTACATCTATCTTAAACAAAACAAAACAAAATTTAGTATCTTGAACTAAAAATAAAAAAAATGACAACAACTGGGTATTATTCAATCTATATTGTTCATTACACCCCTTGTGGACAGAAACTGTGGAATCGCTCATTTACAAGTTGAACACACATGAACGCCACCACAAAGTCGTTATAACGAGTGGGAAACTCAAAATTTTCTTTAAGCCCCGAGTTGTGGGCGTCAGTGAAAAAACGTGTCGGATGCAATGGACGCAGCCAAAGACTAAAGATATGCAGCGTCGGTAAAGTTGTTTAATGAATAAAACGATAATTATTTTTGTAATGTATAATAAAACTATATAAATTACACATACAAAATATTATATTATTGAATAATTATAATAGAATATATAATTATTCAGTTTACATCCCCATCATAAATGAAATAAAAACTGAAAAAAGAAAAAACACAATGATGCACATTCTTCATTCATCATTTTATAGATGTAGAGTTAAAAAAAAATTGAATTTTATGTAGAAAAGTTAAATCGCCATCTTGTTCCGACCAAAGTGACTTGAACGCACCCGACATCGTAATAACGACTTGTCAACTCATAAGTACGAGCTTCCCAGGAGGACTTCAACGCAGCATAAGCAAATATAATTTTTCTATCACCGTTTGGTCCAAAAGTGAAGGAAAAGGGCAGACAAAAGAGATAAAATATTTCATATTTGTGCCAAGGGAACATAACACAAGTACAGTGTCATAAATGTACATTAATTATTTTTAGACAGAAAACAGGTACAAAATGTTTGAGATTACACAAATGCAAAAACAAAGTAAATCTGATGTGTCTCACAGGCTCCGAGTTAAACAGATTTACGATTCGAAAAGCAATGAGTGAAAATAAAATATAAATCTTCTCGTTTTCAGTTCTATCACATTTTTAAGACCTTTGAAAGGTGGACTTAAGACTTATTGTTTACATTAAGGAATTTAAAACTATCTTTGTTAACACCAAACTCATTAAAGATGAATGAAGAATAAACACCAACCTCCTTGTTCCTCCTGTTTTATTCTCCAGGGTTCTGGTTCCTCCTGTTTTATTCTCAAAGTTTCTGGTTCGGGTTCTGGTTCCTCCTGTTTTATTCTCCAGGGTTCTGGTTTAATCATGTCCTCCTCGCTCTCCTCTTTAACAAACACCATCTTCACAGCAGCAGATCTCAGTTCAGCTGATACTCCTCCAGATATTCCTGCTTGCTTCAACACTTAGTCATGGCTGTGAGGATGAGAATATTACAGGTAACGTTAATTACTGATCTGATGCAATGTTGTATCTTTCTATTTAGAAATAGTAGGCTAGATTTCAACAAACAGTTTGTAGCATCCCAAGATAACAACAGAGAGCCTAGTGAAACTGATCTTCTTCCTCTGGGGTTTAATGGTGTTTGACAAACAAACTGTATGTTTTAGCAACACCCGCTGGACTGGAGTGAAGCAGCGAGAGGAGGGAAATAATGTGAGAAATACTTTGCGAGTGTACATATATAAATTTGGCAAAAAATCAGCTCTGCATAACTTAAACAATATTAGCAAATACAGAGAATAATGTGTTGCCTACATACCCTGAGATATTAAATGTTGATATTAAATGCCTGTTCATAAATGATGAGGTGCAGCCACACAGACATTTAAAAAAAGAAAAACATGTTCAGCTTCCTCATATTTGACTGATAAATACTCAAACATTAAGTATTTACATAAGAGCTGTGCAGACGTTTTATGAAAGTATAACTCAGATACAGAGCCGATCCTCCCTATACGGAGAATACGCAGGCTGCATAGGGCCCCCGAAACACCAGGGGGCCCCTTGCTCTAAAAGATGTTTTAATTTTAGTTTTGTTTTTGAATTTGGCCAGCTGTTGTGAAAACATGAATGATCATTTCTTCTAATGCGGTGCGCTGTCACGCTCTCTATGTAAAAATCTTGTAACGTGAATGTCCTACAGTCTCTTGTTTGAAAAATAAATAAATAAAACGAGTTGAAAGCATACCGTGAAGAGATACTGTTTCTCGAGCGCCTTCCGCAAGCGCGATTCGAGACGAAGTGAAACACCATTTCATCCATTCCTCAACACAACCCCCCCCCCCCCCCCCGCCAGCCGGCGACACAGTTTTGCGTAGGGCCCCCAGAAGTCTAGGATCGACACTGCTCAGATAAATGTTGAAGAGTCTGTCTCATTCCTGGGCCTGTGAAACAGCAGAATCAGGTGCATTTCATGAGTCTGTGCTGTGTTCTGTGAGCAAACAAGACATTGTTACATTAATATGCTATTAATATGCATTCAAAATAATCACATAATTCAAGATAACAGGGCAGAAATTGTATATATTTATATTAATTCAGATAGTTAATCAATATCACACGAAGAGTGCCGTTTTTTCTTAAAAAATCAGGTTAGAAATGTGAAATATTGATTTTATACAACAGTTCAATAAACAATAAGTTAATATCAAGAGACTTACATTTTAGACCACATTATTGGCTGTTTTTGCTCTATTTCGCCAGCAAAAAACATTCCAAACACAGCCACGGCGCTGTTTTGCGTCTCTGAGCAACATGACAGTGTTTTGTTCCTGAATCAATCAACCGTTTAAATGATTCGGTTCAATCGCAATGACTCAGTGACTTGCTGCCACCTGCTGGCGGTTTTAATTTCACATTTAAAGTATCTTTTCATTTTTAAAATAATTTCAAATATCAGTATTCAACATTTCATGTTTAAAATATCAAAACAATAGGTTACTGTTCGTAACCCCGGTTCTGAGTGGAGAGATCCACCTATGGGAAGGGCATCCGCGCCTGACCTCTGCAGAAGCATCCAATTGCACCAAGTCTGGCTTGACCGACAGGAGCACGTGTCCAATAGCAGGTAAGGGGCCACCCCTTAACCGAGCGTATAAAGCCCCCGCACGTGCTACCTTTCCTCAGTGAGCATATTCGCTTCTCGTGCAGCAAGCGGGGCAAACTTGGTGGATCTCTCCACTCAATGTTTCAGAGAACCGGGGTTACGAACAGTAACCTATTGTTCTCTTTCATCATCTAGTGTTCGAGATCCACCTATGGGAGATATGGACAGCTCCCTGGTTGCCCAGTACGCTCACAGCGAGGCCCTGTAAGCCAGAGGACGGTCACCTGGCAAGGCGGTGCTTGACACGTCACCAAGTATCTGACCCCACACAAAGTGAGAATGCAATCAATACCGGCCATGTACGAAATGGTAACATGCATACAAAACCTCACAACACACATAATGCCAAAGGCATATATTATAAAATTATACATATGAATATATTGTCATACATATAAAAATATAATAATGTGGCAGAAAAGGGTACAGATGACCTGTTTAAAGAGATGAATAAGCCGGGCTGAACAACCCAGGCTTACAAAGGTGTAAAGGGTCTAAGAGCACAAGGCTACAAATAGCCCACACCAAAACAGAGTAAGCTACCAGGGTGTGGGTAACATCAAGCTGGTAGTATATGACAAATGTGTGTGGAGAGGCCCAGCTTGCAGTGACACAAATGTCCTGCAAGGAAAAACTCCTTTAGATAGAGCCCACACGGCCGCTATGGCCCTAGTGAACTGCAGTCTGAGGACCACATAGCCGCACTCCATTAGACTCATATGCCAGAGCTGGCTTCCACGAGCCAATAAGAGAGGCATTGATTAGAAAAAGGGTTTCCTCGTGTTAAGGGGGCAATTCATGAAGAAGAGAAAACGCTCTTGCGACAGGCGTGCACACGTTATACTGGAATTCAGCTCCAGACACAGAAATATCACATTCTGGGCAGGAGAGAAATCACTCTTGCTCACCTTCACTTTTTAGAAATGCAAACATTATTTATGCATCTGTAACTGCAGGTTAAGGCATCTCATGTCTCTCTAAGCTGCATTAATATGTGTAAATACATCTAAATGCCACTTCAGATGCATCTTCTGTAAAGATGAATTTTCTTGGATTTCATTTGTTTAGAAACAGCCTAAATGTATTATTATTATAAATGACTGATTAAATGTAAAAATTTGGCTCAAGAATATCAAAAACTTTCGGAGTCAGCTGTCCACAGTAGTCCTTAAGATATCAGCCTCAAGCTGTTGGTTTATTTCTCTCTTTTTTTATTTATTTTTAATTTTTAATTAATTGGCTGGTGAGTGAAAAAGTTAATTTCAATCCCTGACTATATGATCTATGATCTATGATCTGTTGAAAAACAACAACAAAAAAAAAACTGAACAATTTATTTTACAATGCATCTGTACTTTGATAGCTGGTACTCTGAAATATAGCGTCTTTGTTTCATGTAGTTTATATTGGCTAGAATAAAAACACTATCCAAAAAAACCAAACAAAAAAAAAATTGTAGCAATAATTGAAAAGTTTATATTCCTCACTATGTGAACGTGACTGAAATCACATGTGAAACGTGTCACGATAATGTGTTGAGCAATAAAAGGACTGTCCCATATAAATCAGATAAAAACAACAGCACGTGTCACACACTAGTGTCAATGGTTCACTCGTCGATAGGTGGCGCTAATGAGCTCATATGTGTCCGATCCGACCTAAAACAAGAAGAAGAAGAAGAAGAAGAAGAAGACGACCACCAGCTCATCAGTCAGCTTGGGTCTCTGGAGGTAAGACAATCAGTGCACGGTGCTTCATAACTGTACAATTATAAAAACACAGTTTATTAAAGCAGCATATTACTGAGTCATTCTGTATTGTTTTTATCTGCTTCAGCGCTATTTTTGCGTCTTTTCTGGCGTCTGCTGACTGAACATTAGCCTAGCAGACAACAACAATGTGAGGAACTAATGCTAAATACATTTAAGAGCTGTGTGTGTGTGTGTGTGTGTGTGTGTGTGTGTGTGTGTGTGGGTTTATGTGGACACAAATTTGTATAATAACATGGGTATGACAGAGGTATTACAATTTGAAGGTGGTTTATGAGGACACTGCCTATGTCCCCGTAATTCAAAAGGCTTAAAAAACATACTAAATGGTGTTTTTTTGAAAATCTAAAAATGCACACAGTCTCCTGTGAGGGCTAAGTTTAGGTGTAGGGTAGGTGTAGGGCAATAGCACACACAGTTTGTACAGTATAAAAACCATTACGCCTATGGAGAGTCCCCATAAACCACAAAAACCAACATGTGTGTGTGTGTGTGTGTGTGTGTGTGTGTGTATTTGATTATTTGGAGCAATAATGGTATTGTTTTTGAATGTCACTTGATCAAGGGTCAAAGTATGATCTGTGAGGGGAATTAATGGGAGTTGATTTGTTTTCAAACATTCACATATTATATTTATTGCCTGTGGGTTAATGCATTTCTAGGATTATCTATTTTGACATGAAGATGCTTGATTGATTGTAACACTCAATTTGATGATGAAAGCATTGAATTGATAACTGATTTATTTTCACAGTTCAGCGTTTTAAAGTGGTTTATCAATAAATGCTGTCATGCTCCCATCAGCCTAAAAGTGAAGAAGATCAAGTTTGTGAGAGAAAGCTGAAAACATGAATGATACAGAGCCCTGCGGAATAAAACAGGAAGATATTGAACAACAAATAGGTTGGTGTTTGTTCTTAATTCTTTCATAAATTGGGGTTAAAAATGGTCTAAAATCAATTATATATTTTGTGTTGTTCTAGTATAAATATCTAAAATATCTTGAATCAGGATGCATTTACTTGACAAGTAATATGATTTAAGACACAATGTGTTGTTAACACATTGTGTTAAAAATATAAAAAATATCCAAAAGCTCATATTATTAATATGTATCTAAAATTATTTTATACATGGTAAGGAAAAAAACGAGTTACCTCTCAAACATACTTATCTTAATTTGATGTTCCTTTAGTAGGCTAGCCTACGTTTACATTATTTTTTTACAGTGCACTGTTCAGTTTAAATAGCCTTTCAGCGTGACAACATACCCCGGTGATATTATGCCAAGCACATTTTTTTTTACATGGATATTGGAACGCGAAGTACAAATTAATTTGTTTTGGCTTGTTAGCTTCTTATTTTAATTCTTGTTTTGTTCTGAGTTCTTTCTAGCGTTAAATTTAAAGGATTTGTTGTGGAGTGAGGGGAAATAAAATAGCATGTTTTTTCAATATGTTTGTCTGTCTGTATTTTATTATGACAGTGAACAGGCTGCGTTGTCGAGGCTAATGCTTAATGCACCGGCACAATCCCTTGATTTTTTTTATTTATTTTTTTCCTTATAAATGTGGAAACAGCTTACAGTAGCCTACTCCTTCATTTGTGGTTATATAAGAGTAAGACATTCAAAACTATTCAAAATATTTATTTTATTTAAAACATTGTGCTTTTGTGAAATAAAGGAAACAAACAGATGCCGCTTTCTCAAGAGTGCATCACAAAAATGAACTGGAATTCTGCATATAGGCTGCTAATTGTTGCAGTTTTTTTTTCTTTCTTTCATTTTGTTAGATTAATTAGAAAAATATATTTTGCATATGGGCCTATTTATTTCTTTTATATATAATGTTCTCCGTTCGCAGAAGCGCTGCAGGTGCGTGTGAATCCTCACGTTCATGTTGTTTATGCTGCTTTTTGCATGTATAAAATTAATCCCTGGAAAACAAATTTAGGTGTTTTTAATGGGTCACAGACACCTATCAGTTTAAATGTAATTTAACATAATCTTGTCGATTAACGGTTAATATGGCTTAACAACCGTCGGTTAGGAGAAATAAAATAACCGAAATGAACAGTCCTATTTCCTATAAACGTTAATCAGAAGGAAAAAAAAATAATAATAATATAACTGGACCTGTTTATGATTATTGCTTGATTATCAAGTAGCCTATCTATCTAATAGTCTATAACAAAGTAGGCTACAAAAAAACAAACATGACACTTGTTAATAAAAAAATTATGTAGGCCTATACAATTTAATAATAGGCTGTTTTGTTTCAAATGGATGAAGAACAGGCTACTAGCCTATAATTTACACAATAGGTGAAATTATGTTTGGAAACGGCTCAAGGGCATTTTTTTTTTTTGCGACACACCAAAACGTATGCGACAACCTGTTTTTTTTAGGGATGACGTCATCACGCACACCATTTTATCGGTAAAAGGCCAGTTGGCTGGAAACAGGCTGTAGACAGCAAATTTCGCAAAGTTTTTTTTAACGCATATTCTCTGTCAATAACAAAACAGCGCAAAAACTGGATGGAAACTTGATTATTGCTGCAGTGCAAAATGGGATTGTCAAGCAGACAAACTCGTGCTGATGCAGCGAGTATAAACCAGGCTCTACACCTTCGCGCTCGTGCTGACGCAGCGAGTATAAACCAGGCTCTACACCTTCGCACTCGTGCTGACGCAGCGAGTATAAACCAGGCTCTACACCTTCGCGCTCATGCTGACGCAGCGAGTATAAACCAGGCTCTACGCCTTCGCACTCGTGCTGACGCAGCGAGTATAAACCAGGCTCTACACCTTCGCGCTCGTGCTGACGCAGCGAGTATAAGCCAGGCTCTACACCTTCGCGCTCGTGCTGACGTAGCGAGTATAAACCAGGCTCTACACCTTCGCGCTCGTGCTGATGCAGCGAGTATAAACCAGGCTCTACACCTTCGCAATCGTGCTGACGCAGCGAGTATAAACCAGGCTCTACACCTGAAGCGCTCGCGCTGACGCAGCGAGTATAAGCCAGGCTCTACACCTGAAGCGCTCGTGCTGACGCAGCGAGTATAAGCCAGGCTCTACACCTTCGCGCTCGTGCTGACGTAGCGAGTATAAACCAGGCTCTACACCTTCGCGCTCGTGCTGACGCAGCGAGTATAAACCAGGCTCTACACCTGAAGCGCTCGTGCTGACGCAGCGAGTATAAACCAGGCTCTACACCTGAAGCGCTCGCGCTGACGCAGCGAGTATAAACCAGGCTCTACACCTGAAGCGCTCGCGCTGACGCAGCGAGTATAAGCCAGGCTCTACACCTGAAGCGCTCGTGCTGACGCAGCGAGTATAAGCCAGGCTCTACACCTTCGCGCTCGTGCTGACGCAGCGAGTATAAACCAGGCTCTACACCTGAAGCGCTCGCGCTGACGCAGCGAGTATAAGCCAGGCTCTACACCTGAAGCGCTCGTGTTGACGCAGCGAGTATAAACCAGGCTCTACACCTGAAGCGCTCGTGCTGACGCAGCGAGTATAAACCAGGCTCTACACCTTCGCGCTCGTGCTGACGCAGCGAGTATAAGCCAGGCTCTACACCTTCGCGCTCGTGCTGACGCAGCGAGTATAAACCAGGCTCTACACCTGAAGCGCTCGCGCTGACGCAGCGAGTATAAGCCAGGCTCTACACCTGAAGCGCTCGTGCTGACGCAGCGAGTATAAACCAGGCTCTACACCTGAAGCGCTCGTGCTGACGCAGCGAGTATAAGCCAGGCTCTACACCTTCGCGCTCGTGCTGACGCAGCGAGTATAAACCAGGCTCTACACCTGAAGCGCTCGCGCTGACGCAGCGAGTATAAACCAGGCTCTACACCTGAAGCGCTCGTGCTGACGCAGCGAGTATAAACCAGGCTCTACACCTGAAGCGCTCGTGCTGATGCAGCGAGTGTAAACCAGGCTCTACACCTGAAGCGCTCGCGCTGACGCAGCGAGTATAAACCAGGCTCTACACCTGAAGCGCTCGTGCTGATGCAGCGAGTATAAACCAGGCTCTACACCTGAAGCGCTCGCGCTGATGCAGCGAGTATAAACCAGGCTCTACGCCTTCGCGCTCATGCTGACGCAGCGAGTATAAACCAGGCTCTACGCCTTCGCGCTCGTGCTGACGCAGCGAGTATAAACCAGGCTCTACACCTTCGCGCTCGTGCTGACGCAGCGAGTATAAACCAGGCTCTACGCCTTCGCGCTCGTGCTGACGCAGCGAGTATAAACCAGGCTCTACGCCTTCGCGCTCGTGATGACGCGGCGAGTATAAACCAGGCTCCACACCTTCGCGCTCGTGCTAACGCAGCGAGTATAAACCAGGCTCTACACCTTTCGCGCTCGTGCTGATGCAGAGAGTATAAACCAGGCTCTACACCTTTGCGCTCGTGCTGACGCGGCGAGTATAAACCAGGCTCTACACCTTTGCGCTCGTGCTGACGCGGCGAGTATAAAGCAGGCTCTACACCTTCGCGCTCGTGCTGACGCGGCGAGTATAAACCAGGCGCCACACCTTCACGCTCGTGCTGACGCGGCTAGTATAAACCAGGCTCTACACCTTCGCGCTCGTGCTGATGCAGCGAGTATAAACCAGGCTCTACCCACGAAGCGCTCGCTCTTCACATGATCAGTGAAATCTGACTCCTGCTACAATGTGCCACGGCTCTGCAGCGTGCACTGTATGAAGCAGACGCTTTGGAGCAGCGCAGACCATGCACATTTGCACAAGTGCGAAAGTCAAATTTTAACTCGCACATTCTCAAAAAATGGTCGCAGTCTAGAGCCCTGTGTATATATACCAGATGCATTTACACTTGTCCAGTTTCGTCTGGAATGGGGCCAAGACCACCTCCTGAAGTGGTTTGAGCAATTGGATTTAAATCTCTCAAATGCATTTCGGAGGGCATTTACACCTGTTTTTTTTCATGATCGGATAGCTATCTCATCAGAGAAAATGCATAAAGTGACCAAGTGTAAACAGGCCCTAAGGTTTTGAGTAAATGAGTGATGGTTTAAAAAAAAATGTTTTAGAAATTCAGAAAAACTGTAAATGTATTAGAGGATTAATGAAATATTACAGTAACTGTTGTTGTTAAACTATAGCATTTATATTTATACAAAATGTATTTAGGCTACTTTTTTCATATACAGTACATACCATAGAAACCATATAGTTACATATGCATGGTGTAACACAGTTTGTAGAACGGGAAGGAGGCGGGAACCGGCGAACATTCAAACAAGTTTAATAAAACAAATAAACTAACACAAAAGTAAAGCGGCAGCCCCTCACGGACGACTGCCGCACACAAAACATAAATTAAAATCCAGGCCTGGTCCTCTCTCGTCTTCCACCGTTGTCGCTCCTCCTTTTATCCTTCCGGAGCTCCTCCATGGGACTCGAGACCGGTGAGTGGTGCAGGTGTCGCTCATCATCATTAACTCCACCGGCCTCGCTCCGTTCCCACGGCTCTCGGCCCCGCCCCACTCGTCACACATGGATTTACCTATCAGTATCATGATCTAAATGTATGGTACTCTGAGTGACCAATGATTTTAATAAAAGTAGAGTCCTAACTCAAACAGTCAGAATATTTCAGTTTTGCCCTATAGGGCCTTTCGCACCGTGGGAACCTTTTCATAGTACCAGAACTAATTGTGGAACTAGCCACTTTTTGGCGTTTTCGCACCGCCGGAACTGGGTGCGATTTTAGTACCGGACTGCTTTTTTCTAGAACCAAATTAGCTCCTACTCTGGAGCAGGGTCTAACCAGCACAACTGGTACTACCCGTGACGTAAGTAGACGTTGATTGGCCAAACGCGTATGAAAACACTCTCACCCGCCATGATTTAAAATGCAGTGTAAACATACTGTAAACATTGTGCCAACTTATTTCGCAAGTATGGAGAACAGCGATAGATGGACGGACGCTGAAGTGCAGGCACTTTTGAACATTTATTTTGAACATTAGCACTGCCAGTTGTCGTTGGAGATTCTTAGTCCTCCTTTCCGTTCATTCAATCGGTTGACATATACGTCGACATTCCATGTCCATTATTGTGAAACCCGCGAGACACAACATAAACACAGCTCCGATCACAGTGTCCTCCATCCTTCTGTTGTTAACGTTGTTCTTTGTTTCCATTGTTGAACGCCGTGCACAAATGATGTCGCTGTTGACCGGCTTACGTCACTTCCTAGTACCCACTGTCAGTGCGAATGCAACCCTTTAAATGGTACTGAGAAATAGTTCGCGCAAAATCGTCCCAGTACTTTAGTACTGTACATTTAGTTCTGGAACTAAAGCAGTGCGAACGGCCCTTATAAGTGAGGTTTTTACAATTTTAACAGATGTCAAACATTAACATGGTTTTGTTAACGAACATCAATTTGCATCTGCATCATGCCATACACATTAGGAAACACAAACCTGTTTCATGATTTAAACCTATATCACTTGTTAGAACATGCAGGAACTAAGAAATTAATGTCTCTATTAAGATATTTTGTTAAGGGGGAAAAAATCATAAAAAATTACATTTTAACTTTATTCATGCATATGTTGATGTAAAATATTTTAGCATTAAAATGTTTTGAATATTGTACCTCATATTTCTGAAATGTTCATCTGGTTGACAAGTGTTTGTCATATTCTGACAAAAAAAGAGTAGTTTAAATGAACAATTTGTCTAGTTTCTACAACTTTCACTCAGGACATGAGAAGTTGTTTTGATTCAAATAAGATTGTGTAACATTGATATTTAAAGAAAAAAACAGAATGGTCAGACTTTACAGATTTGGGAAATTATGTTACGTGACACCTGCACAATACAAAACTAGCACATGGACTGAATGAAAACATTTCACTAGGTGGCACTTATAGTGATAGAGCATTTTCTGTTTACAGCTGAACACAAAGTAGCGGTGTGCTTATAAACACTACTTTATATGGAGCTAAAAGAAAATACCATCTAAACTTTCCTGAAGACAGTTTCATTCAGAGATTCCTATTAAACTCCCACCTCCAGTTTATATTTCCTTCCTATATTTCATGCATTGTGAACAAGTTTGCTTTGTCTATTTTTTTCTGCTGGCACATCTGTTCTCTCTTCTTTGTCTCCGTATTCAGTGCATTCAATCTCTGGCTTGTGTTAACATGCTAGTCCAGTACAGAGATCAGCCAAAAAAAAAAAAAAAAACTAGTTCTGTTCAGGGGTGTCATGCACTCATTATGTTTGAGGGGGCACGAGTGGGAGTGGGGGGGGTGTTGTCGTCATGTGACACACAGCAGCCACAATAGCATTTGTTCTTATGTTTTATTTATATTTTCATTTTTATTCGAAACACTCCCAAACACATTAACTATATCATGAAATATCTTGATTCTCATCTTTATAGATTATGTTAGTTGATCTATAGTGGGCGATGGTCAAAGTAACCTAATAATGTAGTCTATTACTTACTTACTTATGCCTACTACCCCTCCTGGGGAATAGGCCGCCGACAAGGGTCCTCCAAGCATCTCTGTCCTGTGCCAGTCTCTCCAGTTGTCCCCAGGTATAGCCTGCCTTCTTGCAGTCTGCATCCAGGTCGCGGCGCCAGGTGTTCCTTGGCCTGCCTTGCTTCCTTTTGCCTTGGTGAGGCAAGGTGAGGCAAGCCCTCACGTCCACGTGAGGGCTTGTCTAGTGATTTTGGAGGGCGGCTTTCGCAGGGTGTGGCCAATCCATCTCCAGCGTCTCTGGAGTATTGTTTCATCTAACGGCTGTTGTCCTGTTCTTCTTGGTTGCTGATGGTTTCTGGCCAGTGGATGCGGAGGACCCATCACAGGCAGTTGTTGATGAACGTCTGGGTCTTTTTGGTGGTTGCCACTATGGTCCTCCAGGTTTCAGCTCCGTACAGCAGAGCAGGCTTCACGATGGAGTTGAAGAGGCGGATCTTGGTCTTGATGGATATGTTTCCAGACTTCCAGATGTTCCTTAGCTGATTGAAGGCTGCTCTTGCTTTGCCGATTCTGACTTTCACGTCAAGTCAAGTCACCTTTATTTATATAGCGCTTTTAACAATACAAATTGTGTCAAAGCAACTGCACAATATCAAAATGGGAAATAGTGTCAATAATGTAAAATTACAAGATTAAACACTCAATTTTCAGTTAAAGGCATTTCATTATTGAATTCAGTGATGGCATCGTCCAGCTCAGTTCAGTTCAAAAAGTTTCTGTTCAGTCAAGTTGACGATATCGCTGGAAATGAAGTGTCCCCAACTAAGCAAGCCAGAGGCGACAGCGGCAAGGAACCAAAACTCCATCGGTGACAGAACGGAGAAAAAAACCTTGGGAGAAACCAGGCTCAGTCGGGGGGCCATTTCTTCTCTGGCCAGACGACACAGCAGTTCAATTCCGACTGCTGCAAACTCAGATTGTAAGGGCTCAACTGTTTCCCGAGGTCTTGTCCCGATGGCTGTCTAGGTGACGGGTCCTCACTGGGGGTCTGTCTCTGGGGCTCATCTAGGTGTCCTGGTCTCCACTGACGTTCAGGGCTGTAGAGGTCGTCTCTAGGTGCTGATCCACCATCTGATCTGGTGACTGCAGTAACCTCGGAATAAGAAAGAAACAGACTAATATTAGCATAGATGTCAATCTTTTTACGATGTAACAAGTACATCATGTGTTATGGGAAGTGTTCCCGGTTCCGGTTGATCTAATTAATGCAGCCTAACAATCCTTTAATGGATTTAAATAATAGAAGTGTATTAGTGTGTTATGTGTACTCCAGGTTAAAGAGATGGGTCTTTAATCTAGATTTAAACTGACAGAGTGTGTCTGCCTCCCGAACAGTGTTTGGTAGATTGTTCCAGAGTTTGGGAGCTAAATAGGAAAAATATCTGCTGCCCGCAGTTGATTTTGATATTCTAGGTATTATCAAACGGCCAGAGTTTTGAGAACGCAGCGGACGTGAAGGACTATAATGCGATAAGAGCTCGCTCAAGTACTGAGGAGCTAAACCATTCAGGGCTTTATAAGTAATTAACAAGATTTTAAAATCTATACGATGTTTAGTAGGGAGCCAGTGCAGTGTTGACAGAACCGGGCTAATGTGCTCATACTTCCTGGTTCTAGTAAGAACTCTAGCTGCTGCATTTTGAACCATCTGGAGTTTGTTTATTAAGCGTGCAGAACAACCACCCAATAAAGCATTACAATAATCTAACCTTGAGGTCATAAACGCATGAATTAATATTTCTGCATTTGACATTGAGAGCATAGGTCTCAGTTTAGATATATTTTTAAGATGAAAAAATGCAGTTTTACAAATGCTAGAAACGTGGCTGTCAAAGGAGAGATTACTATTAAATAGCACACCTAGGTTCCTGACTGATGACGAAGAATTTACAGAGCAGCCATCAAGTTTTAGCAGAGCCGATCCTCCCTATACGCAGAATACGCAGGCTGCATAGGGCCTCCGAAACACCAGGGGGCCCCCTTGCTCTAACAGATGTTTTAATTTTAGTTTTGTTTTTGAATTTGGTCAGCTGTTGTGAAAATGCGGTGCGCTGTCACGCTCTCTATGTAATAATCTTGTAACGTGAATGTCCTACAGTCTCTTGTTTAAAAAAAAAAAAACGAGTTGAAAGCATACCGCGGAGAGATACTGTTTCTCGAGCACCTTCCGCGAGCGCGATTCGAGACGAAGTGAAACACCATTTCATCCATTCCTCAACACAACCGTACACCCCCCCCCCCTCCCCCCTGCCGGCCGGCAACACAGTTTTGCGTAGGGCCCCCAGAAGTCTAGGATCGGCACTGAGTGTTAGATAGTGTTCTAGGTTATTACTTGTGGGGGTTTTAGGTCCGATAATTAACACCTCTGTTTTTTCAGAATTTAGCAGTAAGAAATTACTCGTCATCCAGTTTTTTATATCGACTACGTCAACATCTGTGCCTCCTTGTTTGTCGATGATACTGCCAAGGTAGGTGAAGTTATCCACTTCTTCCAGCGCTTCTCCTTCAAGTCTATTAACTAAGCATAAAAACCTGTCTGTACCAGATATGGGTGTCATGCCATAATACTCAAGCTACTTATCATAAGACTATCATTGTACAGAAAGAGAGGAAAGAACATTTACATTATCAAAGAACATTTTCACTGACAGTCTAGAGTTCAAGCACTCTCAAAAACTCCCATTAAAATCACTGAAGCTGTTTACAATGTGAAATAAATATCTTACTAACAGATTCATACACACATCTGCACTTTACTGTTTCTAACGAGAGAATTTGCCAGAAAGAGGTATTCAGTCAGCGAGCGAGTGAAGAAAACACCAGCATTTTAGCGATGACTCATCTGAACACCTCTGATTGGTCATTGCATTCATAAGCTCAACAGAATCGTGTGTGATTGGTTATAATGCGCAGTGCTGTAAAAATGCTGGGCCAGCCAGCGAATGCAGATTTGAATTTAGCAGCTGATGATATGATGCACTGAACGATTTAATCATGCTGGTGTGATTGTATCAAATATAGAAAATATTATTCGGCTATTTTTTGTCTTTTGGAAAGCTGCATTCAAAATCCACTTGGCTCAAAAATCTGAGGGGGCACGTGCCCCCCTCACTTTGAATAGGCATGATGTCTCTGGTGCTGATTTATGGCCGGTCGACCGGTGCATCTCCATTTCAAAGCATAGTAGTTATAGGACAGGGGTGTGCTACTCCAGGAGGGCCACTGTCCTGCAAAATTTATCTCTAACCCCAGTTAAACAGAACTGCACCAGTGAATCAATGTCTTCTGGTAAATTAGGAAACTTCCAGGCAGGTGTATCGAGCCAAGTTGGAGCTAAACTCTTAGCCAGCCCTCCAATAAATGCAATTAAACTGAGGTTAACTTTAATTTGTTTGTTTGTTTTTTCTCCTTAGACCTAATGGCACTGAAAGAGGAGAGGGAAGTACTCACAGAAATTGACGTGAAAAATCAATATGAGGATCTTCTTGATTTCACAGCTGGAGAGAAATCTTTTTGTTGTTCACAGACTGAAAAGTCCTCCGCACGAAAAACAGCTCAAAAGAGAGGGAAAAAAAGTTATTTTACTTGTTTTAAGTTTGGACAGTCCAAACCTCAAGTCCATTTGAGAACCGGAAAGAGGAATTTCACTTGCCAACAATGTGGAATAAGATTCACTCTAAAAGGAAGCTGGAACAGGCACATGAGAATTCACACGGGAGAAAAGCCTTACACCTGCCAACGATGTGGAGAGAGTTTTGCTCTACATAGAAACCTTAAAGTCCATGCAAGAATTCACACTGGAGAGAACCCTTACACATGTCCTCGGTGTGGAAAGAGTTTCGATAAGAATGAAAACCTTAAAGTTCACATGAGAGTTCACACCGGAGAGAAGCCTTACTCCTGTCTTCAGTGTGGAAAGAGTTTCAGTAATCAAGGAAACCTTAAAGTCCACATGAGAATTCATACTGGAGAAAAGCCTTACACATGCCCTCAGTGTGGAAAGAGTTTCACTCAAAAAGTACGCTTTGAAGCCCACATAAGAATTCACACTGGAGAGAAGCCTTTCACCTGCCAACAGTGTGGAAAGAGTTTCAATCAACATCGAACCTTGAAAGACCACATGAGAATTCACACTGGAGAGAAGCCTTTCACCTGCCAACAGTGTGGAAGAAGTTTCACTCAAAAAGGAACCTTTAACAGGCATAGGAGAGTTCATACCGGAGAAAAGCCTTACACCTGCCAACAGTGCGGAAAAAGTTTCTGTCAGCGTCGAACCTTAGAAAACCACATGAGAGTTCACACCGGGGAGAAACCTTTCACCTGCCAACAGTGCGGAAAGAGTTTCTGTCAGCGTCGAACCTTAGAAAACCACATGAGAGTTCACACCGGGGAGAAGCCTTTCACCTGCCAACAATGCGGAAAGAGTTTCTGTCAGCGTCGAACCTTAGAAAACCACATGAGAGTTCACACCGGAGAAAAGCCTTACACCTGCCAACAGTGTGGAAAGAGTTTCTGTCAACTTCGAACTATAAAACACCACATGAAAGTTCACACTGGAGAAAAGCCTTTCACCTGCCAACAGTGTGGAAAAAAATTCTATCAACATCGTTACTTAAAAGAACACATTAGAGTACACACCGGAGAAAGGCCTTTCTCTTGCCAACAGTGTGGAAAGAGTTTCTATCAACATCGAACCTTAAAAAACCACATGAGAGTTCACACTGGAGAGAGTCCTTTAACCTACCAACAGTGTGGAAAGAGTTTCGATCAATGTCAAAAATTAAAAAAACACATGAGAGTTCACACTGGAGAGAAGACTTTCACCTGCCAACAGTGTGGAAGAAGTTTCAACAGAAAAGGAAACCTTAATGTCCACATGAGAATTCATACTGGAGAAAAGCCTTACACATGCCCTCAGTGTGGAAAGTGTTTCACTCAAAAAGTGTGCTTTGAAGCCCACATAAGAATTCACACTGGAGAGAAGCCTTTCACCTGCCAAATGTGTGGAGAGAGTTTCAATCAACATCGAACTTTAAAAGACCACACGAGGGTTCACACCGGAGAAAAGCCCTTCACCTGCCAACAGTGTGGAAAGAGTTTCACTCAAAAAGGAACCTTTAACAGACATAAAAGAGTTCACACCAGATAATAGCCTTATACCTGCCAACAGTGTGGAAAGAGTTTCACTCAAAAAGGAACCTTTAACAGACATAAGAGAGTTCACACCAGAGAATAGCCATTCACCTGCCAACAGTGTGAAAAGAGTTTCACTCAAAAAGGAACCTTTAACAGACATAAGAGATTTCACACCAGAGAATAGCCTTACACCTGCCAACAGTGTGGAAAAAATTTATATCACCATCGTTACTTAAAAGAACACATTAGAGTACACACCGGAGAAAGGCCTTTCTCTTGCCAACAGTGTGGAAAGAGTTTCTATCAACATCGAACCTTAAAAAACCACATGAGAGTTCACACTGGAGAGAGTCCTTTAACCTACCAACAGTGTGGAAAGAGTTTCGATCAACATCAAAACTTAAAAAAACATATGAGAATTCACACTGGAGAGAGTCCTTTAACCTACCAACAGTGTGGAAGAAGTTTCAACAGAAAAGGAAACCTTAATGTCCACATGAGAATTCATACTGTAGAAAAGCCTTACACATGCCCTCAGTGTGGAAAGTGTTTCACTCAAAAAGTGTGCTTTGAAGCCCACATAAGAATTCACACTGGAGAGAAGCCTTTCACCTGCCAAATGTGTGGAGAGAGTTTCAATCAACATCGAACTTTAAAAGACCACACGAGGGTTCACACCGGAGAAAAGCCCTTCACCTGCCAACAGTGTGGAAAGAGTTTCACTCAAAAAGGAACCTTTAACAGACATAAAAGAGTTCACACCAGATAATAGCCTTATACCTGCCAACAGTGTGGAAAGAGTTTCACTCAAAAAGGAATCTTTAACAGACAAAAGAGTTCACACCAGAGAATAGACTTACACCTGCTAACAGTGTGGAAAGAGTTTTGATCAACATCAAAACTTAAAAAAAACACATGAGAATTCACACTGGAGAGAAGACTTTCACCTGCCAACAGTGTGGAAGAAGTTTCAACAGAAAAGGAAACCTTAATGTCCACATGAGAATTCATACTGGAGAAAAGCCCTTCACCTGCCAACAGTGTGGAAAGTGTTTCACTCAAAAAGGAATCTTTAACAGACATAAGAGGGTTCAAACCAGAGAATAGCCATTCACCTGCCAACAGTGAGGAAAGAGTTTGTCAACATCGAACCATAAAAGACCACATGAGAGTTCACACCGGAGAGAAGTCTTTCACCTGCCAACAGTATGGAAAACGTTTTATCAAAAAAGGAAGTGTTAACAGGTACGAGAATTCACACCAGAGGAAAGGCATACATACACTTGTCAAAAGTGTTCAGAGAGTTTTGCTCAACATGGAAACCTTCAAGTCCACATGAGAATTCACACTGAAGAGAGTCTCTTGACCTACCAGTTTCAATTGAAAATGAATTATTAACCCTCTGGGGTCTGAGGAGGTTTTTGGGCCCTGGAGATGTTTTGACTTGCCCTGACTTTTGTGCTTATTTCAGTTTTTGATTGGCGTTTACACTGTATTCAGTATAAATTCTGTTACAATAATGTGTGTAGCATGTATGTAAAAGTTTTTTTTTTGAGAAAACATTTAAGTGTGGTTAGTGAAAAAAAAAAAAAAATAGTAAGTCATTGAAATAAGCCCGTAAATGCATCCTGAACATAGTTTCACAAGACTTTAGAGAACTTGATCCTGTAGCCTAGAGTTTTTACTACAAAATGAGCTGAAAATCATCCTGCTATATAAAGCAATATTCGTTCCCCAAAATGGTTCATATAAAACAATATATTGTTTTAAGTATTGTAATTAACTTTTTGTGATGTCAGTAATGAAGCTTATTTCTCCTCGATCATGTAGAATATCCACCCTGTGTAGATGAACTTACTGATGTTGGTACAATTTAAAAATACAAACAAACAAATAAATAAACAAATAAATAAATACAAGTTAGAGCAGGTATTCTTCAACAGTACTTCACAGTAAACACTTGTCTAAACATTCTTAGACTCTGACATTCATCATGTTACAATAGAAACTTTCATATTACATTTGTAGTGTATTGCTTATTCCTTGCAATGGGCCTCATTTATCAACTCAATGTAGAGACGAGCACAGATCCAAGGGCACAAATCAACTTATGACAGGGTTCTCTTCTTGAAACATTCGTATCCCTCCAATTCCATCGTACGAATGACCGTACATTGATAAATGTGGTGGCTGAAAACAATCGTGTGAGTATCACGCCCTTAAAAACACCCCAGTTTAGAAGCCTTACCCCTAGAGTTTACAACATTTGAGTCAAGTCACCTTTATTTATATATCGCTTTATACAAAACGGATTGTGTCAAAGCAGCTTTAGAGTGTCGAACAGAAAAAGAGTTTGTCAATAATGCAAGAGTACAATAACGAAGAGTCATTTTTCAGTTAAAGTCAATTCATTGATTATTCAGTGATGCCATCATCCAGTTCAGCTCTTTTTCACAGCAACAGCAATATCAGTCAAAATAGAACATATTTATTTCAAACAAACACAACAGCGAACATCCACGTTTTGAACATAAATTAAAAGTTGGAGTGATGTCAGTCTGAGGCTTAAAACAAACTAAAAAGCTAAACTAAACATCCATGTGTTGAACATAAATTATCGATGCAACCTCGAACTAGCCAACCATAGACCTATAAGAACCACGAACTCCATCTCTCTTTCACAACGAACGATTTTTGAAGTGTAGGCTGACAGTTTTGTTAATTGTTGAAGGCACAGGTGAATTCTGGGTGGATTTGTGCATGCCCTAGACTCGTGGTGTGAGCGGTATCGGGAGCGGAACCGGAGCGAGACAGAGCGATCGCTCCGGCCTTTGGATAAAAACCCACTCAGTGCTCCGACTATATTTTGCACGCTCCGCTCCCCGCTCCGCTCTGCTCACATGCTCTGAGTGTCTGTGCAATCAGTCAAGCGTCCCCAACTAAGCAAGCCAAAGGCAACAGTGGCAAAACTCCATCGGTGACCGAAATGGAGAAAGAACCAGGCTCAGTTGGGGGGCCAGTTCTCCTCTGGCCAGACGAAACCAGCAGTTTAATTCCATGCTGCAGCAAAATCAGATTGTGCAGAGGATTCGTCTGGTTCCCGTGGTCTTGTCCCGATGGCCGTCTAGTTGACGTGGATCTGTTTCTGGGGCTCATCTAATTGACATGGGGTGCTTCTCAACATGGGGTCCTTTCGGACATGAAAGCATAGATGTTATTTTTTTGTTTTGGTGTGAATTACTCACTAAACTGCCAATAATGTAAGCCATGGGGAGACTGTAGACAGCTGTGATTCATTGTATTGCATTAGAAAGGCAAATAATATAAAGATTTGTAATACAAAGTATTATAAATAGGGCCATTCCACTGAAAGGGTGCCATTTGCTTCGAAAACTCTTCAGAAAAAAAAATAATTTTCTATCTTTTTTAAAGACTGGATCTAGTAATACACATATTTAACTATTCAAAATCTGTACTGGTCAATTTTAGGTAACTTTATTAAATTTTTTACACAATTTTTAAGTGGAAGATGGATGCATTTTTCTCAGTCCTTTTACCAAAACTCTAATGTCTTTTAAAAAGCATGTTTAAAATTATGTCAACAAATTCCTTCATTTCCCCCTCACGCAGGTGTTTATTTTGAAGAAATTGTTGGTTTCATGCTCAAAAAATATTATTTTTATCATACAAAATCACTATTTATCTACACAAGGTGTATTTTTCTAAAGTGCACAAACCCATTTTTTCATTTTAAAGGCGACTCAAACCTCAAAACTTATCAATTTTCTATGATGCAACTTATTAAACAATGGGATAAATTATGGATCAAACTTAATTTAAAAAATAGTGGTTTAACCTTATTTTTTAAAGAAAAAACTATTCAGTAACAGGAATGAAACTGGTAACAGGAATGAGTATCCAATATATTAGTATAGAGGTTTGACTACACATGTGAGGTATTAATGCCCGCACCGATATAGTGAAAGTGTTGAACATTGACTAGTGAGCTGACCTCACTGCTAAAAAAGACCAAATCATGTTTCTATTTACATCTAGTGGTCTGCAGAGGTTTTTGTTAGGGTTATGTTTAGTGGTAGAGGACGGGTTATAAGATAAGATATAAATAACAAATATTAAATTATAATTTATTAAAAATAACAAACTTAAATAATATTTCAGTTTTTCTTTGGATATTGTTTTCTTATAGCGCAGCTCACACTCAAACGCCATTCTATATATGAGTCTAATACATAATTGCCACAGCACATTTTCTGTCATACTTACAGGAAAGTAATATAAAACAACAATCCAGGAACAATCATAGGTTTTCTCTGGGCAAAAGCATTGTCTCAGTGTGGATAGAAGGCCAAAACTTAGAGAAAAAGATGCCTTTTCAAATTTATCTAGATTAATGTGGATGTAGCCTAATATTTACATTAATAAATCAGATGACACTACTCATTCCTGTTACTATTACTCAGTTTCTATATATAAGTATAGGATATATGAGTATATGAGTAACAGGACTGAAAGTAACAGGATTGAGATTTTAGGATAAAATCAGCAAATACATATAATCTAGCCACATGGAGTACATGCTAATATTATGAGAATACTCAGCAAATTATAGTGATTCACCACAGATTTGTATTTTTAAAATAAACCAGTAGCATCTAAGAAATAATTTAGGTAACAGGACAGTATATTTATAATGACGCACCCAGCCAGCGTTACAATATCATCAGATATACAGAAAATAAAATAAGACCACATGCTTTTGATCATTTCATTGCCTTCAGAAGATCCAGATGTTGCAATATTATGTTGAAAATGTGTCTTGTGGATTTTTCTCAGTGTTTTAGAGGGAGAATGTGTTAGGGTAACAGGACTGAGTGAAAACCTGGGGACACGACTAAACTGTGTATTTTATCCAAAATATTATAAATTTATTTTGAAATAAATGTATTTAAAGCACAGATGGGATATGGAGGTACACAAAAATGCAAAATAAAAAAGATTTCTGAAAGATTTTAAACATTATATTTAATGTTCAAATGTAGCGTTAGACACTGGGGACATGCACAAATGCTATATTTTCAGTGTTTCAGCTAGTTTTTAAATATTTTTTAAATTATATATATTAAATTTGCAGTTAGATTAATGTGAGGGACACTTTGCTTAATAATAAAATGTATTGTATAGTTAATTTTTATGCATGTTTGTACCTATAATGTCCTGGGGACAGAAATGGCACCCATTCGGTGGAATGGCCCAATACATATGTGATGTAGCTATGCGCACTTACTAGACTGTCTCATTCTAGCCTTTAATGCCGAGGAGGACTCTAGCCTACAAGACTCGGAAGGATTGAACTAGGAAGGACACAGCCTCGGTAGGATGCAGCCTTCTGTTTGAGAAGCACCCATGGTCTCCGCTGACTGTAGAGGTCATCTCTAGGTGCTGATCCACCATCTGATCTGGATACGGACTGGATCTGGGTGACTACGGTGAACTCGGAATAAGACTGAAAGAAAGTAATAGTAGCATAGCTGTTATTCTTCTTATGGTTTAGTGAGTACATTGGGTGTTAATGGGAAGTGTTTCCCGGTTCTGGTTGACCTAATAATTAATGCAGCCTAACAATCCTTTATGGCAGAGGTGGGCAAACTATAGCCCACTGGGCACTTTCATCCAGCCCAGGTATTTTAGGTAGTTGGTCTAAAATAAATAATTTGATGCAATATCAGCAATGCTGTATATAACAGTTACCCTATGTCAGGGGTGCCCAAAACCTGCTCCTGGCGATCGACTGTCCTGCAAAGTTCAGCTCCAACTCTAATCAAACACACCTGCCTTTAATTTTCAAGCGATCCTGAAGACCTTAATTAGTTGCTTCAGGTGTGTTTGATTAGAGTTGGAGCTGAACTTTGCAGGACAGTCGATCACCAGGAGCAGGTTTTGGGCACCCCTGCCCTATGCCATCTATTCAGTCAGAACATGCTCAGTAATCATCAGGGCCAGATTTACCTGTAATTGTGACAGGCAAAAGAAATGTTTGGACCCTCTTGCCTATTAATATATAATATATAACATTACCACCCCAAACCAGCAAACAAAAATTAATCAGAATCCATGGAATTTCTTCGTTCTATGTCACAGAATCCCTGATTAAAAATGTTATTTTAATGTTAGTCAGGCTTCAGCCTTTAATATGCAGATTAATGCAGTTAAGAGAGAGAGATTACACGTGTGAATTACCAGAGTACTGCATCTTCATCTCAACATTTTTCGGTAGCAGGATCTCTACCAATATCGAAGAATATGTAAGTTTAACTTATTCAAAAACAATGACATTACTAAATAGCTACTGAGAAATGTCATGTAGTTTTTCAGTTGCAAAACTATTTTACTGATCAAGTTGCCAGTCGGCGCTGACAAGTTTCTGTGCACGTGTTTGTTCCCCGTATGCTCACGATGACCTGACCATATACACATGTTTATGCTTCCGACTGTCTGTACTGTATGTATGTGAGTAACAAGCACAATCACTGAAGAGAAACACAACAACTACAACTGACTTCCAGTCACAGCCTTAGATGAACTCAACTGAAATAAAACACATGAAATCTCTCAAGATCTCCGCAGGAGAGGATTAAACAACTCCATTTGATTATGGTCTGGGGGTGATATTATCACAGGTGCACCCAGACCACAGTGAACATAAAGTAGCATTTGTGTCACAGACTTTAACTCCTGCTGAAAGGTGTTGTTCAGCTGTGCAGAAGGAGGCTTTAGTGTGTGTCTGCAGTCGAAAAGTGCCGCACATACCTCTGGTGTTTTACATTGCACACTGCTCACCCGACAACCTTGGTGTCTACAAGAGGAGGACATTTTGTTATTGTTATTTGATAATTATTTGCAAGGTTAAGATAGAGATAAAAATATTACATAGTTGTTATTACAAAGAATGAACACTAGGGGGAGATATAGCACTAGATTTCTTCAATAGAATTCTTCCATAAAATCAGAAATTGTTTTAGTGTCTTCAGATATCTGCTCATTAATTTTAAGTTTATATATACTGTTAACACTAACATTTATTTTTTCTAAATTATGAAAGTATTTGGTATTTCACTATGTTCTGTCCATTTCCATCTAGAACGAATGAATGCAAATTCTGATAGATATTATCCAACTCAGATTGTAATTCAATTAACATATTGATATCATTATTTTCTTAAGTATTCAGTCTTGTCTCAATATTTTTTCTTTAGGTAATTATTTTCTCCTTTTGATGGCCATATTACGGATCTGAACTTTTGTATAGTCCCAATCTTTACATTATATTTGATATTTTGTTTTGGCTTTTGTCAAATTTTCATTTATAATTTTTATGGCTTTTTCTTTGAATAAGTTATCACTCAAAAGTATGTTGTTTAATTTCCAATAATCTGGTTTAAATTAAATTGATTGATTACTACTAAAGTGATCATATGATCAGAAAAAACTGAAGGTTGTATTTGTGTTTCTTCCACACTATCTAATAAATCATTTGAAATTAGATAAATCTTTGTTATTCTTAGTGAACTGGACTTGATGTGATTTTTTCATCAATAATTTAAGTGCAAACAGAGATTATTAAATTCTCCATAAGTACCTCTTAAGGATCTTTGAGGATGACAGTCTTTAATAGGGTCGTTGATGCAGCAGTTCCAACATGAACTACATTGTTTAGGATTTCCCCTGGAAGGAGTCCTTTAACAATATGGTTTGTCACATAACCTGCTTTCTAGAATACCCCCCAGGACTTTTATTTTGGTATGATGCTGTGACGTCATATGTATGCGCCGCGCTCCTGCTTCTGTTGATTCTGCAGAAGAAAGGTTTGTGTTTTAAAACATTTAGTGTTTAAATCAATTTAGTCTGTTTTACAAGCGATGTAAAGTTAATTCATTAATATTGATTGTAACGCTTTAATGTGCTTTATGTCGTGCGAGTAAAGCGCATCCACAGGTGAGTAACAGAATCGTGAATCAGTTCATCATAAACACTGAATCAGTTAGTGATGAACTCCGAGTCAATTGAATCAATTGCTTCTCAAAACGATTCTCTGATTCGATTCACCCGATTCACCGCACACTGACGACACATAACGTTATGTGATTGAAGAGTATGTTTGTTTTATATTGTGCTGTATTTAAATGTGTATTTTTGTATGTATACATGTTGTAAGATGTGTTGGTGTTTCGAAAATGATTTTGAATGATTATAGCACAATAATGAGGGTGTTTTTCTGGCTCTGTTTAAGGAGCTGGTCTCTGTATAAATCAGTAAAGTATTGCACGTTTGCATCTTGCTACGATTTAAGCCTATTTGTGTTCCTGTTTTACAGCATTTCAGTTGTTAAGAAATTACAATTACAAGAATGATTCAGGTAGAGAATTTGTTTTTTTTGCGCCATAGGCTTAATAATAATAATTAATAATAATAATAAAGTACAGAGTTTTCTCAAATAGAAAACAAAACAACACATGAAGAGAGTCTTGATCTGGTAGCCTATCTTGTGCTTAATCATAGCTAATACAGCATCATCTTTTCTAGATTTTGTCCAAATGTGTCCAAAATGGGTCATCAGATTCACTTTCATATGGTGTTTGAACATTAATGCAACACAACCACCCTATAATGATAAAAATCCACCCAGTACCCTGTGACCCTGGACCACAAAACCAATCATAAGGGTGATTTTGTGAATAAATAATCTTTCCATTGATGTATGGTTTGTTATGATAGGACAATATTTGTAAATCTGGAATCTGAGGGTGCAAAAAATATCTAAATATTGAGAAAATCATCTTTAAAGTTGTTCAAATGAAGTTCTTAGCAATGCATATTACTAATCAATAATTAAGTTTTGATATATTTACGGTAGGAAAATTACTAAATATCTTCATGGAACATGATCTTAATATCCTAATGATTTTTGGCATAAAAGAAAAATGTATAATTTTGACCCATACAATGTATTGTTGTCTATTGCTACAAATATACCCGTGTTACTTATGACTGCTTTTGTGCTGCAGAGACACTAACAGTGTTGGGGAGTAACTAGTTACATGTAATGGCGTTACGTAATTTAATTACAAAATAAATGTAACTGTAATCAGTTACAGTTACTAAGAAAAAAATGTGTAATTAAATTACAGTTACTTATGAAAATAGTAACGATTACAAAGGGAGTTACATTTGAATAGCCTATTAACACATAACCACATACATATTGAATTGATTTCTTTCCCAAATTGCACTGACTACTCTAAAATATGAGACACACGGCCCTATGATTTTCGCGATGCGGAAAACAGACTGGTTCGTAGAATCCAGTCATAAAAACGGAATTTCTGTAACGCGGAATGTCACGGAATATGCCACATTTTGGATGAATAAATCAAAAGAAGGTCAGTACACTTGAATCAAAACACGATATGGACTAGTGTCTGTGTATATTAAGCCGCAAAAAGACAATATATGAATCCGGCACGTTCTGCGTGTCTCTGTGGAAACCACTCGCGGACTGGACAATTCCCGGTGGCCTGGCAGCCAATTTGGCCCGCTTATATATATATATATATATATATATATATATATATATATATATATATATATATATATATATATATATATATATATATATTATTGTTATATAACTGCCTGCCGAATGTATTATTTCCGAATTCGCCACTCGATAATAAGTCTCTGATAAATCATGAATCGGTTAGTCTCGTGACTGGCAATGAAGCGCTCCTCGCCTCCACCAAACGGTTTCGATCAGAGTAATTAATGAATGGAGTGGAAGCACCCAGGAGGAGCAGAGAAGCAAAACTGTTCAGGACTTCAAGTGCAGGTCAGTTTAATCTGTAAATAGGCTATTGTAGTTCTGTCTTTGTTTACTTAGTTAATTAAGCAGTAGCAGCCCATTGCTCATCAGTCATCACTCAAAATACTGTATAGTTACTAAAGGACATCATTATGATCTACTGTAAAGTTATAGTAGAAGGCTAATTTAGCATACAAATAATCATATCGTTTAATAATAGGTTTAGGGGGAGGCTAGGGCAGACAACAACACAACCCTTACGGAAATTAAAGATGATTTTACTATAAATCCAAAGATGATTACTATTATTAAACCATGGTAACCACACATTAACCATGTTTTTTTTGCTACACTAACCATAGTTTAACCATGGAATTTGTAGTAAAAATAAATACAAATGGTAATCCATTTGCCAAAAAACATGGTTAGTGTGCATTTACTATAATAAAACCATGGTTAATTTTTGTAAGAGAAAAATATGACTCATTTCAGTATAGGATTTTTCCATAAAGATATTGTAATGATGTAGTTATTATTGCACTAACTTTGAAATGTTGGCAATTTAGAAAGTATAGTCACGTGAGAGAGATCAGGGCAAAATAAAGAGATTGAAAGTGAAGGTGCAATTCAGGAGATAACTTAATTATTTTGCATGCCCCAGTCTAAGGATTTAAACATTTTTATGTGATGGCCATCACATAAAAAATAGGGTTGTTTGTGTTTCAGAAATTGTTGTAGGTGTATGGGATGACCTGAATGAGTGTGAGCTTTCCTAGTAGCCTGCCAGCTGTGCACAAAGGCTGTTTCTATAAAGTGGGGCAATTCCAACTTTGCAAGGGCAGTCTGGCGCTTCTGACTCACAGCCTGTAAGTATCTTTTAATATTTTAAGAATTTGCCACTGACGATTCAACCGCAAGTTTTGAGCTGTGTAGAGTAATGCTTGTTGTTTGTCATTTCTTTTGTCATGCAGACATGGTAATATTTATTTATATTCTTTTTTTTACCAGGATAGTCCCATTGAGATATAAAATCTCTTCTTCCAGGGAGTCCTGGACAAAATGGCAGCACAAAAAGTTTCACACAAAAAACTGTTGACATATACATAAGAAATTACACGGCGAGATTCAACATGACATGTAAAAAGACAGTATAAGTCATTATAATCGGTAATTATGTCCCCACTGGATGCAACAAATGCCTTGTTTATAATGAGTTTTATTGTTTTTGTGTCGACGCACCGGGACACGGCATCACAATACGTTAAGGGGCTTAACATTTCCTTCTCACGCTTGAGGTATTTGGCCAATCACAATGCACTGGATAGCTGGCCAGTCAGAGCACACCTCGCTTCTCAGAGCGATGAGTTTTGTAAAAATCGATGTGTTTCAGAACGGCAGAGCACAGAGGAGCAACAATATACAGTGTGTGGAAAATAATGTGTTTTTTGAACCTTAAACGCCATAAACGCATTATATTACACCAAATACACAAAATAATGTTCTTTTTAGCAACGTCATATGACCCCTTTAAACATTCTTAGTAGTAGTTGTCACAACCTGGTCGTAAACCACACGAACAGCGAGGAAGATCAAACTGTCTTTCTTAAATCCGCCAGTAAATCCACACACTAGCAAATGAAGAACCACACCCATACACAGACAATACTGGACCAAAATCAAATGAAGCACAAAGACTTAAATACATGGAACAAACAAAGGGAACTAATTAGGACATTACTGAATAGAATGACTAATCAAATCAGTAACTAAGGTAACAAATAACGAAACTGACAGGCAGGGAGAAAGCAAAGACAGAAAAACCAACTCAAATTGAAAATAACTGTGACAGAAGTAATATTTTAAACAGGTGTTAGATATTTAATCATAATACAGTATCTATACTGTAAAAAAACCTTTCAACAAAAAAATTATACTATTATGATTATTATAGGGATTTGTATAATTAGAAAAAAAAAATTGTAAATCAACAACTTAAAACCATAAAACCAAATAAAAGCCAGGAATACGAAATTAACTCACTAAGAACAACATATCCAAAATGTGTAAATAGGACTGAGAAAAGAGATAGATATTCAATAATGATTAAACACTCAATTTTCAGTTAAAGGCATTTCAGTATTGAATTCAGAGATGTCATTGTCTAGCTCAGTTTAGTTTAATTAGTATCTGTGAAATCAAATTGACGATAATCGCTAGAAATTTCCCTGATAAAAGTTATAACTGAAGCTGAAACGCATGTGCAGATTTTTTTTAAATAAAATGCAAAAATGTAATAAGTACTTTGCAGGTTGACATAAAACTGTAAGGAGTAAAAATTACTGGTGGGGGGTTCTATTAGAAGTCATTCTAAGTAATTATAATTTTGTACAAGAAGTCATTATAAATAGTATTTAAGTACAAATCCCCAAAAATAATACTTAAGTAGTAATCACGTAAAAAGAAAACTTTTTTATAAGTATTTTACAAACCGGTACTGCTTCTAATGTCATCACCGTGTTTTATGATTGTTTTTCAATCATCACATTTAAAAACACAAACTAACGTTTGCTCTTTCTTGTGTTATATAACATAGAACACATAAAATGTAGTCATTAAATAAAGGTATGAGGAAGAGAAATAATATAAATATCTGGGTGAGGAGGAAGAGGCTGTGTCAAGAAAGCTGAAAATCCTCCTGTTGTCTTGTCTGTCAGTTTGATGGTTTAATTTCACCTGCTGCTCAACAACTCACAGTTTTAAGAGTATATAAGACATCATCAGACACTAATCGACCAGAAGCGAAACACACGGGCAGAAGAAGAAAATCACAACATGGGGATTCACTGCCAGCTGTGTTTTCTTGCAAGCCTGCTGCTTGTTATTCATGCTGGAGCGATTTCACTGCCATCTGACAAAGATGAAGCCATTGCAGAGGTATGTTTTTTTTTTCATGTAATACTTGTATTTGCCTGTTTTGCAATTGCCCATAATTTGTCCATTAATTCCTTGTTTATTTGCCTTTTAGGATTACCTGAGAGACTTCTCCAATCTGGAAGACCCTGCCAGTTTTCTCCCAGTAGAAAAGATTGATCCACTGTCTGAAGGGGAGAACAATATGGAGAAGGTTTTTGTCTCTGGAATGCAAGATAAAAAACTGAAACTGAATAGGAAGAAGGTGTACTGGTGTTTCATAAAATTTGTGTTGTGCGCAATATAATGAAAGCAACTTTTCAAGAAACCAATGAAAGTAAAGATTGAAACTGAATAAAATGTCTTTGAAACTGAAGAAAATACATAAATAAATAGCAGGCAAAATATTTGACTTTGTTTTTACAGTTTTTTCAAAATGCTTACACAGTTTTTGAAACTATGACTCCCTTTCTCAAAACTCTACACACAAAACCACAATACACACACACACAACATGCAAATCGTCACACACATCTTGCAAAAGCAAACACTTCTTTCAAAACTATTTTAACTCTTCTGAAAATGGTATCTTTGCGTAGGAACTCTACACACAAGCATCAAATAATTAGCCACATACATGCCAATGTGAAAAATGTAAAACACTGCTCTTGTGTGTTTTTTGCTTGTTCAGAGTGCAGTGGAGTACACAGGATTTTGTCATATCACTTGCAGATACATATCATATCAGATGCAAATGCACATATACACAGTATATACAGTGTATATTCACCATTGAGGAATTTTACACAGTTATGCAAATAAACTGAATCACTGCTGAACTGACTTGAGCTGTATAATGACACTATTGACTTGTAAGAGCTACTTTAGAGCGGAATTTGATACTATTGTGAAGCTGCTGCGAAACAATCTATAGTACTGTACAAAGCACTTGAGAAATAAAGGTGACTTTCTGACTTGGCGTGTATGCATATTCCATTTATATGGGGCAGTCGTGGCCTAATGGATAGAGAGTCGGACTTGTAACCCGAAGTCCGGCAGGAATTGTCGCTGGGGGAGTGAATAACTAGCACCCTTGAGCAAGGCACCGAACCCCCAACAGTTCCCCGGGGCCGCAGCATTGGCTGGCCACTGCTCTGGGTGTGTGTGTTCACTGCTGTGTGTGTGCACTTGGATGGGTTAAATGCAGAGCACAAATTCTGAGTATGGGTCACCATACTTGGCAACACGTCACTTCATTTATACAGGTGCATCTCAATAAATTAGAATGTCGTGGAAAAGTTCATTTATTTCAGTAATTCAACTCAAATTGTGAAACTCGTGTATTAAATAAATTCAATGCACACAGACTGAAGTAGTTTAAGTCTTTGGTTCTTTTAATTGTGATGATTTAGGCTCACATTTAACAAAAACACACCAATTCACTATCTCAAGAAATTAGAATACTTCATAAGACCAATAAAAAAAAACATTTTTAGTAAATTGTTGGCCTTCTGGAAAGTATGTTCATTTACTGTATATGTACTCAATACTTGGTTGGGGCTCCTTTTGCTTTAATTACTGCCTCAATTCAGCGTGGCATGGAGGTGATCAGTTTGTGGAACTGCTGAGGTGGTATGGAAGCCCAGATTTCTTTGACAGTGGCCTTCAGGTCATCTGCATTGTCTCTCATCTTCCTCTTGACAATACCCCATAGATTCTCTATGGGGTTCAGGTCAGGCGAGTTTGCTGGCCAATCAAGCACAGTAACACCATGGTCATTGAACCAGCTTTTGGTACCTTTGGCAGTGTGGGCAGGTGCCAAGTCCTGCTGGAAAATGAAATCAGCATCTCCATGATGCTTGTCAGCAGAAGGAAGCATGAAGTGCTCTAAAATTTCCTGGTAGATGGCTGCGTTGACTGTGGACTTCAGAAAACACAGTGGACCAACACCAGCAGATGACATGGCAGCCCAAATCATCACTGACTGTGGAAACTTCACACTGGACTTCAAGCAACATGGATTCTGTGCCTCTCCAATCTTCCTCCAGACTCTGGGACCTTGATTTCCAAATGAAATGCAAAATTTACTTTCATCTTGGTAGCCCTTTTCCTGAAGACGTCTGAGCGTGGTGACACTTGATGCACTGACTCCAGCTTCAGTCCACTCCTTGTGAAGCTCTCACAAGTGTTTGAATCAGCTTTGCTTGACTGTATTCTCAAGCTTGCGGTCATCCCTGTTGCTTGTGCAGCTTTTCCTACCCAAATTCTTCCTTCCAGTCAACTTTGCATTTAATATGCTTTGATACAGCACTCTGTAAACAGCCACACCTTTCAGTAATGACCCTCTGTGACTTACCCTCTTTATGGAGGGTGTCAATGTTCGTCTTCTGGACCATTGCCAAGTCAGCAGTCTTCCCCATTATTGTGGTTTCAAAGAACAAGAGATACCCGGAATTTATACTGTAGGGATGGTCATTAATTGAAACTCAAATGTAAATATTCTAATATTTTGAGATACTGATTTTTGACTTTCATGAGCTGTAAGCTCTAATCCTCAAAACTGTTTTTTTTTTAAATGTTTTACTTTACATGTAATGAATCTAAAATATATTAAAGTTTCACTTTTTGAAATAAGTTACAAGAAAACTTATTCTAATTTATTGAGATGCACCTGCATATATATATATATATATATATATATATATATATCATCACGCACACATACACACACATTCAGATTGATGGGTTATCGGTCCATACACAACTAGAAATGTTTCTGTGTCTGTAAAGGCATCTCTCTCACTGACTACTTCGTCCCGATCAGATTCAAAATGGTCAAAACATGATCTACATATATAAGATCTACATTTTCTCTGATCCTTCCATTAATGCCGATCGTCTTGTATTCGGACCCGTAAGACCCGGAAGTCCCGTAACTCTTTCAGGACAGGCGCTAGGGCTTTCCTTACCGTAATATACCTAGAACACGGATTGCCGTAAAAACTCATCAATGGCGGGGAAGCGTTGTCTCTTAATTGACGAGATGTTCCAAATTTAGTCTTTTAGTTTTTTTCTAAAAGTCGGCGGTCTCCCTTTTCTGCTGGTATGAAATTATATATTTAAACTCCCCGTGAAATTGTCAAATGTCTTTAAGCGGGTGCTTTTTGGCCTGGCACTTAATTAACAAACACAATTTGAGTTCCAATAGTTTTTTTTGTAACTTTTTATTGTCTTTTGATGAACAAAACCAACATCCATTCAAACAAACAAGCAGAGAAGGGGGAGCAACAGACATATTATCAATAATTTTACAATCTGAAAAAAAAATTCAGGAATGAATGAGGGGATAGGAGAGTTAACTTTAACACTGTTAATTGGCATTAAAGCAGATTTGATCCAGTTTATCTTGTACCCCGATAAACTACTAAAGTGATCAAATTCCTTAATTATACCGGTTATTAACTTATCAAAATGATCTAAATATAAGATAATGTCATCAGCATACAACTAAATAATATGATTATGGTCATGAATCTTAATAGATAGAACGTCAGAGTTCCTAATGGCTTGTGCTAGTGGTTCAAGGGATAAACAAAACAATAAAGGGGAAAGTGGACATCCCTTGTTCCACGCTCAAAGGGAACGTGAATAATATCACCGAAACCAAAACACTGCAGAACTACCCACATATTGTTCCACTCTAGCTTGTCAAAGGCTTTTTCTGCATCAAGTGAAAAAACCGCACAAGGACTAGGAAGAGAGTCTGCAAAATCAAGTAAATGAAACAGTCAACGTATATTATCGGATGCGTGAAGCCCCTTAATAAAACCGGTTTGGTCCACTTTGATTAAGCTATGAATTACTTTCTCCATGCGAGAGGCAAGAGTTTTAGCATAAATTTTAAATCACATGGGATGAGTGATACTGGTCTGTTGTTGGAGCAATCTAGCGGATCTTTACCCTTTTTAAGAAGCAACGATATCAAAGATGTTTTTTGATGTCTATGAAATGTATAATTGCAAAATTAAATGAATCAAGCATGAGAGTCCCTACCACATCCCATGTTTCTAGGGATGCAATGATTATAGATTTTGTTGGTACGATTATAGTCTGAGGAATAATCACGGTTTCACGATTATTACGATTATTATGCATTTATTCATTTCACAACATAAAATCACATAAATACTTAAGATATAAAGTGTTATTTATTGCTGCATTTTGAAACAGAAATAAGACAGTAACCAATAATACAGCACAAAATAATAATACTAAAGAAAAAAAAGTCCATCTCTCCTATTGGAATTAAAAAAGGTGACCTCTGCTCTGTAAACATCTATGTCAGTATTTCCCTTTTGAATATAACAAATGGAAATAGATCACAAATGTATTTGGTGTTCATTTTGTATATTCTTTCTACATTTCTTTTGGACCTGAGGTACAGAACTTGGAAAGATGGTGAAAAAAAATTGACTTATGAATAATACTATAACAGGGATGATAAATCACAATGTTAATTAAGTATTAATATTAGTCTTATATTAATAACTTTATTTATCCCACAGAGGACACTGTTACTAAGGGGAATAAACTAAACTATTATTGTAATCAACTGTCATCCATACTTATTCATTTTAATAATCTTTATTCATCTGATTTTACATACGGCCTTAGAAAATCATGTCTATTATTTTGGTTTGTGAGATCGAGATCGAGCAGCCCACACAAACATTTAGGAGGACAGAAACTTGTTGTCAACGCTGCCCAGCGACTTTCATTAATAAAATAGCTTAGATACTGGATCGCTACATTATATTAATCAGCAAAGAGGCGGTAAAATGACTGTTTAAATAACTAAACTCAAATCTTCATTGTTTGTAGTGCAGATGCAGATGCAGATGCAGGTAGACTAATTCACACACGCAACTCTCTCTCGCGTGCGCGCGCGCGCGCTCTCTCTCTCTACACTATTTCATCTCTGTCTGAAGCGGGCAGAATGCTAGAGATAACGAACTTCGCGTCAGGTGGTCCTTGCCTTCACGTCGTGCATTAAAATTGTTTATTGTACAGCGAGAACAGGTTGGTGTTGTGAACTTGGTTCTTCTAAAGTGTAGAAAACTCAGAAGAGAAGACCAGGAGAAATCGGATTGGATCGTCAGCAGGATTCTTTATTGAGAACACAAGCTGCTGGTGTGCTGTAGTCATCGAAGTCTCAATCCTAAGTAACTTTACAAGGTTATTTTATAGGCATTTTTGGAGGAGGGATTCTTGGAGGTGGAGACAAAATCAAACAAAGCAAGCACATGAGGGACATAATCAAATGCATAGACACTAATCCAATCAACCTAACGAATCCACGTCTGGGCCAGGGGGCTCCGAAAGATAGACACTAATCCAATCAACCTAACGAATCAACGTCTGGGCCAGGGGTTCTTTGATTCAACGTCTGGGTTCTTTGAATCTCTGCCAATCAACATGACTTGATTGAGACAAAGCACAGTTCCGGAAGTGGATAATAAGAATAACATTTAAACACAATTTGTAATCCCACAATTCCCCCTTTGAGAGTTCTAATAACTCTCACAAACTACAAATTTAGACACTTGAAAGTTAATTCTTGTAACTTGTAATCGTTACAGGCACATTGTACATGTTCTGTGTTGCTTATCTGTAATTGCATGCTGACACAGAAACAAAACATGCAATTAGGGTCCGTGAAGTTCTTACGGGTAATAATCTTTTCTGGTTGGAACTGTCATTTCCTCGTGAGAGGCGGGAGTCATTTGCTGAAAGAAACACTTGATACTGTGGATGCATAGATAGTACGCAAGTAGGAGAAACAACAGCAGAATTGCTATTTCCTTGATCCACAGCCAGGGTTTACCTAACAAGTTTCCGAACCATGAAGAATTATCTTCAGTCATCTGGTGTAATTTTGCTGAAAGACCAAGAATGTCTACACTTTGCGTGATGTCCATGATGGTTAATAGTACGAAAATCTTGATCATGTTGATGGATGACTGAAGTTCCCGTATGTGAGTCTCTGCGTTGTGTATTTTTTTTTCTTTTTTTTTCTGTCTTCCGTGACAGTTGGCTCGGCAGTGGGTCTAGTTGTCTTTTAGAGGTCGTGGCTTCATCCGCAGGTGAGAAGGGCGGTGCATATGGATCTCAGGACAGCCATCAAGTGGTATCTGCACAGAGGAAGAAAAAAACCAAAACAAAAGAGAACAACGGCACATAGCAGTATTTGTTGTAGAGTCTGCAAACATTAGGGTTGTATCCTCTGTTCAAATATAGTCTGCTATTGTTGTTCCTTCTTTCCCTATTTCTCAATTCCTGCGACACCTAAAGAACAGTGAGGTAAGGATGGACTAGTGGATGGGGAAGGCCTATGGGGGAGTCCTCACCGCAGGGTTGGCCCCCGAAGCCTGTTGCATTCGGTTCTTCCCTGGGCTCCTCACTGGTCCGTGTGTCCTATCCTATCCCTGTAGGTGGGGGAACAACTTTACAGTGTGACACATGAGTCCAGGCTTTCCTTCCCTGACACAACACTGCAGCTGCTGTAATCAACATCACTTGATGTGGTCCGTACCACTTAGGCTCTAATGGCTTGTTTCTGAATGACTTTATCATGACCCATTGACCTGGGATGATTGTGTGTCCACCTTCTGGTGGAGTCTGCCAACACGACTCAACTCTCTCTTTGGCACTCTGCACTGACTTTGTGAGGTTTTCACAGTAAGCGATCAGGGCATCTGAAGCAATGTGCACATCAGCATTTCTAAGATCAATCACACCTGGCATCTGCATTGGGCGTCCAGTAATAATCTCATGAGGGCTCAGTCCTACTGATCTGTTAGGTGATGCTCTCATACTACACAGTACTGCGGGCAGTGCTTCCACCCATGGTACTCCTTCCTGATGCATTTTGCTTAGCCTGGTTTTGATTGTTCTGTTTGATCGTTCAACCTGTCCTGATGCTTGTGGCCTATAGGGACAGTGAAGGTTCCACTTAATCTTCAACATTCTAGACACTTCCTTGACTACCTGTCCTGTGAAGTGGGTACCTTGATCTGAGTCAATGCAATCTGGTAATCCCCATCTGGGAATGAAATCAGTGACAAGACATTTAGCAGTATGTGCAGCTGTAGCACGCCCTGTTGGATAAGCTTCTACCCATCTTGAGAACTTGTCTATTACTACCAAAACGTCAGTTTGTACTTTACAAGGGGGCAACGATATGTAATCAACTTGCAGGTGACGAAATGGCCCTGGTGGAGCTGGGGTATGTGCTGCTGGTGTAGTTGCTGCTGGTACATCATTATTTTTCTGACATGTAACACATCTCTTGACTGTTTCAGTGGCTGCGTTTCTGAATTTTGGATTCCACCATTGATTTGAGAACCTGTGATTCATCGTTGCTGGACCACTATGACCCAAACTGTGTATTTGTTGAGCCAAATATGGCAACAGTGATTCGGGAGCAACATACTTTCCCCCTTTGGTCCAGCAGCCGGATGAATCCACAGTGGCTCCTTTGTCTAACCATGTCCATGCTTCATATAGAGGAACATCTTTGTACAGATCAATGATTGATTCAGGAGGCAGAATTGCCTTCTGTGCTGTATTACCTGAACACACTTGTACAGTTGCATAGAAACAAGCCTGTTTAGCCGCTACATCCGCAAGAGCATTGCCTTTAGCTTCCGTAGTATTAGTTGTGAGATGTGCTTTCACTTTGATCACCGCTAATTTCTTTGGGAGTTTCATGGCAAACGTTAAATCTTTCACTAATCCAGCATGCTTAATGGGGGATCCAGCAGAAGTTAGAAATTTTCTGGTTTGCCAAATGACACCAAAATAATGAATTACCCCAAAAGCATACCTGGAATCTGTGTAGATATTTGCAACCGATCCTGAAGCTAGCGTGCATGCTCTAGTTAAGGCTACTAGTTCTGCAGCTTGAGCTGAAAAATTATCTGGAAGACGACCTGAAGCAACTACTTCAGTGGTGGAAGTTACTGCATATCCTGCTCGTCTGTTACCTTCAATAACTTGAGCTGAACCATCAACAAACAACTCTAATTCTGCGTTCTCTATGGGAGTTTCTGCTATTTCACTTGTCGCTGCATATGTAAGCGTAACACAATCATGAGTCATTTCGCCTTCATCCTCTAACACAAATTCAGTCATTGCAGACATCATACATGAGGATGGGTTCGTGACTGGTGCACGCTGTATAACAATATTCGGGGCTGTGAGAGTTGCTAACCAATTTCCCCAATGGGAGGAGGTGACAGAAGTGACTTTTGCTTGATTCATTAGTGCGGATACTGCGTGAGGGCATTTTACGTTTACAGTCTGACCTAACATCATTCCTGATGAAGCCTGAAGCGCTAGATGAACTGCCTGTACTGCTCTGAGGCATGGGCCCATACCTTGAGCGACTATGTCAAGTTTACCGGAATAGTAATGAATTGGGCGTAAGCTGCCCCCATGATCTTGCATTAGACATGTGTAACGGATCATTACACTTTGACGCTGTCAGATTTTCATTTACTTTATCACCTTCAATGAACAAATAAGTAAAATAAATAACGAATTTTCAAACCAATTTATTATGATAATTATCTTTATTTATTTATCTTAACGAAAATCATAAAATATGATGATGGAAAAAAGGGCGTGGTCTGAAAAAAGAGACAAAAATAACAGGTAGAGAAGAGGAAGGAAGTAGAGTCACGGAAGTGAGAGCCAGGTGGAAATGGCGGTGCAGTTGCATGGAATACTTGTGGTCGTCTTTGGAGAATAACCTAATCGCTTGAGTTTAATCTTCAATCTTTGGATGTGTCAGTCTCGGCACAAGGGAAGTGAGGCAATCGAAACGGAAAATACCAGAGTTCATCAGCACGCCAAACGGGTTTGGGGATTTTTCTTCTACTCCCTTTTAACTCGACTGTTGGCCAAGTTATTCTTGCGCACAATCCCTCTTTGAATCTCAAAATAAGAAGAGATCAAATGGCACTGTTTCCACGCTTTTAAAGCTGTTATCGATCTCGCATCCCTTCATAAAATGTGTAGGTCCTAGCCCTAGGCGAAAGAAGCCAGATATATATCATTTGTTTTTGGAAAACTTTGTTTGATTGATTATTTCTACTTTTATTTTCTTCATTATGAAACTGTGATCTAAAGTATTTTTTGCACTTGTATTGTTTTCTATGAATGTCCAGAACGAATTATTTTGTTAATTGTATGCAAGAATGAATTGAAATAACTCTGGATTTCGAATTTGTTCTGGAGAGTCCTTTATTTGGAAAGCGCTGAGTGGGGTCATTATACATACATATATATTTTTTTTTTCGACAGTTATTTAAACTGTCTGGCGCCCGAACGAAAACTTTAAATTGGGTGGCCTCGCTACACATGCAGTCATAAAGCCTAAGTGTTCATGGACATAAAGCACAAAGGGTCTATCAGATTGGGCAATTCCTAATGCTGGTGCTTGACATAGTGCTCTCTTCAAATCATTAAAAGCTTTGAGATGAAGTTCTTCCATACAAACAGTATCTGAATCTTTACCATGGCCTTTCAACAACTCATAGAGAGGCTGAGCAATCGAGGCATAGTCTTCAATCCAAGGTCTACAATAACCTGTTGTTCCTAAAAATGAGCGGAGTGTTTTAATGGTAGTAGGCGGAGGTATGGCTTTGACTGAAGCCGCTCGATCCTGTGTAATGGATCTATTTCCTGCACCAATTGTTTGACCCAGAAATGTGACTTGCTTTTTAGCGATTTGAGCTTTGTTAAAGCTGCATTTGTGTCCTTTTTTATGCAAATAGTCCAACAATGATGCCAATTCAGTTTGATGTACCTCATGATCTGTTGAGGCAATCAAAATATCATCGACATATTGGATCATAGTGGACTGTTTTACCGGACATTCTGGGTCACACAAATCACGTCTGACAGCCTGATGATATAGGGTTGGGGAGTTTTGAAATCCCTGTGGCAATCGTGTCCACTGGTATTGTTCATAGTCAACTGTGAAAGCTAACCATGGCTGGCTGTCAGAGTGCAACGGTACAGAAAAGAATCCATTAGACATATCAATTACTGAAAAAATCTTACAATCTAATGGTAAGCCATTACAAATTGTAGATGGATCTGCCACTAGGGGGGTGATTTTATCAATATTTTTATTGGCTACTCTGTAGTCTATTGTAAGTCTCCATGTCCCATTAGATTTCTTGATGGGCCATATGGGTGAATTACATGGACTATTGGTTTTAACTAGCACTCCTTGCGTCAGCAAATTTGCTACAATAAGTTTGATTCCCTGTATAGCTTCCTTATTAATCGGATATTGTTTGGTGACCGGAGGTGGAGTTCCTGTCAATTTAACTGGTTCTACACCTGTCAACAACCCACAATCATCCTTGTCTTTAGCCCTAATTGGATGATTCTGTAAGAAAGCATACTCGGGAGGGGTTGCATTATTGGTAGAAATCTGTGCTGAGGAAATTTTTATGCTAGTAGATTCTGAGGACATGTATAAAGTTAAATTTATTTGTCTCAGAAGATCCATGCCTAATATTGCACCTGTATTTAATGGAGCGCATAGCAATTTTGTAGTCAGAGTTTTTGGGCCAAATTGTACCTCTATGGGCGGAGTTTCATACAAAACAGAATCTTCACCTATTACACCAGTTAAACAAAGTTTGGTTTTCTTGTATGGGATGTTTAAACCTTGTGCCAATTTTGTAGGGATTACTGTAATTTCTGCACCTGTATCAAGCAAAAAATCAATCTCTTTCTCTTTTATGCTACCTTTCACAAAAATTCTTTGGTCATTGTGTTGGATTACAGGGGAAAGGTAGCTACTCACAGCCCCAACAATTAGTTTTTTTCTTGGTCTTGTTGTGCTCTTAGAAGAGCCTGAACTAGCTGTCCTACAGTTTCAGTGGTCACTGGTGGAACTACTTCAGGGTTGTGTGCAGGCTGAGAAGGAGCAGAATTATGCATAGCATTTCTTTTACTATCTTGCAACTTCTTCCTACACTCTTTCTCCCAATGTCCTAATTTTCCACAATATTTGCATTTGCTTTCTCTTTTAGACCATCTATTGTCTTGTTTCGTTGTGTTAAACGTAGCTGCTGCTACTCTTACTTTTGCCTTGACATCAGCATCTCTTTCCCATGTAGCTAATCTGTCTAGGTTACTTCTGAGAGTTCTGTTAGACCAAGTTAGATCTAAGAATGGTAAAGCTTTTCTGTATTCGGCTACAAGGCCATCTGACCAGATACGAACCAGGGGTCCCTTGTCCTCTAGCACACTTTCAGGGTCATCAACAATTCCACTGTAAATTACAGCTGACTGACAAAATCTCTCAGTATATTCACTCACAGATTCTTCTTTCCTTTGCACACAGTTAGTGATTCTGGACCAGTCTATTTTGGGTCCCATGATATTCTTTAGAATTTTCAAAACACCTTCTCTCAAATCGCTTTTACTGGCATGTTGTAGTTCAGAAGTAACAGCAGACTCAAAATTGTTGAATTCAGATTCAGTTAGAATTTGTGACATCAGCTGTGTGACTTCTGTTAACGACATGTCATAGAGACGCATTTTGCTGATCAATGCTCTTCTAAATTCAGAAAAATGTGTGCGTGCTGAGGGTAAGCTCTGGGATAGTCTCTCTATATCTTTAGGTCCTAGCGCTTTGGCAACAGTTTGTACTTGGACAACAGAAGAGTTGGGAGGAACACTTTCAATTCCCTCAATTCCCTGAGATCTCCTCCTAGCACCACACACATTGACGGAATTTACAGGCACATCAGTTACTCATTGGAGAGCTACATCTGTTTCAAAAAACGCTTGTAAATCAGGGTAAATGTTATCAGGCTGACTAACTTCCACATCAGTTTTTGCTGCAGCTTTCTTGAGGTTCAATTTCTTAGTCAAAGAGGATACTCTAGCACAGAGCTCTTTGTTCTGTTCCTCTAACTCTGAGTTACGCTGAGACTGTTGTGTAGCTAGCGCTAAACCGAATTCTCTGTGGCAGCAGATAATGCCTTTCACATTGTTCTTGCGAATACATGCTCCTAGTACCTTTTTACACTCATCTACAGACCAAGTCTTGTCTGGATGGATCTCATATTTCTGAGTTAGTTCTTGTCTAACTTTCTCAGTGACTATTATGTTCATTTGCACTCCTAACAGTTATTTGAATTCTCTATCTGACCACAAAGTTAGTCACTAGACCACCTTTTTCAGTTGTGGGGATCAGTCTAGCATTCTTTCTAAACATTTTGTGAGTTTCTTTGTTACCACACAATCAAAACACTAAAACTTCTCTGATCAACAGAGGGTACACTTGTTAAAAAAAGCTTAACTATTGTTAACTTTCCAAATTACCAACACTTCACACTTAACTTCCCTGCCTACAAGAACAGAGGATAAACCAAACTTATTAGCACGAAATGCTAACCTTCCCTGCCTGAAACAGAGGATAAACCAAATTAATAGCACTTTACGCTAATCTTCCCTGCATGAACAGAGGATAACCAATTCTTCCCTGCCAAAACAGAGGATAACAAATATTAGCACGTAATGCTAATCTTCCCTGTCTGAACAGAGGATAACCATCTCTAAAAATATATTTTTAGAGGATAACTTAGTTAACCAAACCCTACAGCTGTCTGTTAACTCTTCTCTGACGGCGCAGAGGATAACAAATTTGCACTGGTCTTAAAGGTTCTTTTGGATAGAGTGACACTCACCAACCCTTGGTTGTACATAAAGATTCAGACTGGAACGAAGTCAGATCTTTGTTGAGCTTGAAGTTTCAATCTGGATTCAGGTGAGGAGCTCTATCCGGGTCACGGCACCATCTGTTGTGAACTTGGTTCTTCTAAAGTGTAGAAAACTCAGAAGAGAAGACCAGGAGAAATCGGATTGGATCGTCAGCAGGATTCTTTATTGAGAACACAAGCTGCTGGTGTGCTGTAGTCATCGAAGTCTCAATCCTAAGTAACTTTACAAGGTTATTTTATAGGCATTTTTGGAGGAGGGATTCTTGGAGGTGGAGACAAAATCAAACAAAGCAAGCACATGAGGGACATAATCAAATGCATAGACACTAATCCAATCAACCTAACGAATCCACGTCTGGGCCAGGGGGCTCCGAAAGATAGACACTAATCCAATCAACCTAACGAATCAACGTCTGGGCCAGGGGTTCTTTGAATCAACGTCTGGGTTCTTTGAATCTCTGCCAATCAACATGACTTGATTGAGACAAAGCACAGTTCCGGAAGTGGATAATAAGAATAACATTTAAACACAATTTGTAATCCCACATTGGCTAGCCATGCATTATGCCTTATGTATACTCTTTAACAGCAATTTTTACGGCAATATTTAAATGACGCCCTGGTCATTCTTGGTGTACAAAATGGTCCCATACTATAGACTTAATTCATTCTCTGGTGGAAATAAAGGATCGCTGTTTGGTTCCTCTGTCATAGTTAATCTAGTGTGTGTAGTAGCCTCCGTGTCTCTGATAAGCAAGGCATTTTAAGCTGGTGCACCACTAGTGTAACTTTGTTTTCGTTTTGCGCAAATTGCAACAGTTCCATTCCATGCAACAGAAACACTCGGTGTAGCAGAGCCTTTACGATTAATTAACCGTGACGTTTTAAAGCGCGGTTAATAGTAAAACCGGTTAATCGCTGCATCCCTACATGTTTCTAAGTATAATTCAGGAGGGAGGCCATCTAGGCCTGGCGATTTACCCTTCTGGGGCCGGTTGCACCAGCTAGACGTAAAAAAGCTGGGTGTAAGCTCTATGCTGGGCTTTGCAACGTCCAGCTTTACGATAAATATTTACACCTGTTGCACCAACTAAAACTACGATCAGGCGCTACTACGCCCGGTGTAGACGATGCGCGTCCCCGCTGACACATTCTCCCGCAGTTATAGATATAGCAGAGACGACGTTCACGCTGCAATGGCTACAACTACTAATATAGAACTGAATTGCTCAAGACATCATAACAAGTGAAGCCATGATTTCACTGAGTAAGCATTTTCTAACAAGTCTGCATTTTTATATCTGAAGTCTCCTTGCATGTTCCCATGACAGATTTCTTCAAACAAACATTAAAAATGAAGGCGGCAGGCAGTAAAAGTAAATGAATGCAGTAAAATATAATGAATGCAATACAATGCAATACAAGGCGGCAGTAAAATATAATGAATGCAATACAATGCTTCTTATATGTATAATGAATGTCTTTCCTGAGGTAAATGTGACTTTATGTGACATTGTGTGTCTTTCTGTGGCTGGAAACCCACATTTATAGTTTGTATTTTGTGATAAAACTGACCGAATTTGAAAGCTGATACTTTTTTCTGATTAAAAGTAACAAAGCACAAAACTTACTGTGATTATTGGATGGCAGGCACGCTACAAATAATGAATGGAATTAAAGATGTGAAATATTTCCAAGCAAGATGTGGAATGGTAGGATATATTTCTTTTAATAATCCCAGATCATATGTAATATTTTACTGCATAATTACAAGCTGTACATAAATATTTTTTTTATCAGTACAATTACTGTCGGCAGAGTGTTATAGTCAACACCGAGCTCCGCGATTGATATCGCTTACCCTGCCCGAAAATACCATAAACATTACAGTTCACATCTGCAGTAATAATTAACTAACAGACATGAATCCTAAAAACTAATAATGTCCGAGCAAATCATGAGTTTTCACTTTACACCTACCTCTGACTAGGCTTAAGATTTAGTGTCAGACGTAGCACTACGCCAAGATGATGCAACGGGTATAAATTCTACACACGACTTAAAGTGCATTTTATATCCAGGCTAGCCTTACGACCGGGTGTACGTCCAGCTGGTGCAACCGGCCCCTGAAGGCTTTTTAGTGCTTCGTGGAGCTCCTCCAAACTTAACGGGGCCTCCAAAGAATCTTTATCCATCTGTGTGATCCGAGGCAATTCTAATTTATCCAAGTACTCTTTACAAACCGACTCATCAAAATCGGTTTCAGTTTTGTAAAGATTTGTGTAAAAACCTTTATATATGTTGTTTATTATCATAGGATTTGTGGTTACCTGGTCATCCGAAGATTTTATTGCACTGATGAATGTCTTAGACGCACATTCCTTCAGTCTGAGGGCCAATAAGTGGCTAGGTTATAGATTCGAAATAATATTTTTGCCTCTTGAAATAAACTCTGCCTTTGATTGTGAAAGTAAGTCATATTCCTCTTTCAAGGAGGACAATCGTGTAGCTTGTTGATCAGAACATTTTTTTGTACGTTTTGTAATAATTGGATCTTATTTTCTAATTGTGTAAATTGGCAGGTTTTCGCTTTGGCAAGAGCAGAAGAAAAAGATATACAGAATCCCCGTATTGCACACTTCGTCATCTCCTATAATATTTGAGTGTCTACATCACAAGATATATTAATTTCGAGAAACTCCTTTATATGATCTTTTAGTGAATTGATGAATGTCTGATTATATAGTAATGATGTGTAAAGACGCCATCTTTGGGCCTTGGTCTTAATGTTGGAAAGGTGAACATTACAAGACACTGCAGAGTGATCAGACAATAAAATCTGTAATATAGAGATGAAAGAGTGAGATGAAATTAGAGATGGGCTGAGAAATATGTAATCTATCCTGGAGAAAGTCTTATGTCTGTTAAAAAAAAAAGTGAAGTCCTTAGATGTAGTATTCTGAATTCTCCACAGATCGATCACATTAAGTTCACTGATAAATGTATTCAATAACTTAGAGGATGGGTTAGCTGTAGTATCAGGGTGAGATTTATCCAGTGCAGGATTTAAGACAGCATTAAAATCACCACCCATTACTATAGGACAATCTGCTCAAGAAATATATTGGAAATATTTGTGAAAAATGCACTGTCTGTCTCATTCGGGCAGTAAAGGGAGACCAGTGCTAATCTGTCATTATGTATTTTACAACGTATAAAAACAAATCTACCTTCATCATCATTCGCGGTATGTTCAATAGTTAAATGTAACTTCCTATCGACTAAGATAAGCACCCCCTTCGTTTTATTACGAGCACAAGAGAAGGCTGCTAGTTTGTAATACTTGTTTTGAAAATGTGCCACATCACATTGTTTTAAATGGGACTCTTGTATCAGGGCACAGGGAATCGGTTTACGGTGCAAATACTCTAATATCTGGGTATGCTTAATAGGAGTATTTAGGCCATTCACATTCAGTGATAAGATATTAAGAGCATGCATTGTGTGCTCGCAATGCCAAGATTATGTTTAAGTGGAGAAAAACAATAGCAATGCCATACTGCCAGTAACATGTAAAGGTTATTTAGATACCAATACACCTAGATGCATAATCCTTTTAAAAGGAAGAAAAAACAAATAAACATATTGATGTCTGTTAAAGAGCATAGAATAAAACAAGAAAAAGGAACGACAGACAACTATGTACAAAAGCCAAAGCAGACCGCACATTACCGAGAGTGTAGGTCTGCAGAAACAACAGAAACAAATGTCGATGTGTGACCAGTCCACTTCAACGCAAGACATGTCCCCAAAAGGCCCACTGAGCCAAAAGCGTAGCCTGCTCTCCATTAGCCTGAATAACAACAATAATAATAAATAAAAATAACATTATTATTTACCAGTCAGGGGATGAGCGTACTGGACAGGGGCATGATTCCAAAAAGAAATGAACAAGTGTCCATAGTACATTCACCTGGCCCAGTGTTTGGTTTGTTTCTTTATGTTTCCTAGCTCTATGTCTACTCATTTTTGCTGTTGTTATTGTTAATGTTTTATTATTATTATTATTTATTTTTATTTTTTTGTGAATTACAGAGTTGAGTATTCACTTTTTTATATATATTTATCATTCTTCAAATTTTAAGCACGTTTAAGTTACGGTATGAAATCCCTTTTTATTCACACACACAAATATAATTGAGATCATATTGTACTTGCACTAAAAGAAGAATATAAGTATTTGAAGCAGTGATTCCCTGTACTTTACGCTTGTTGCTTGTCACGTAGTCCGGTTCCCACAAAGATTCACGTCTCTGGAAAGCATCCCGTGTGGTTAAACTGCGGTGTGTTGGTATATTTTGGTGACCACTCACTGACCGCTCAGTATTGAGTCTTCTTCTTCTCTGATGTTTAACGGCGGCTTGCATCCAAGAGCTTTGCATTACTGCCATCTTCTGGATTATTCTCCTGCGATGTTACTCCGGTTTATTTCCTTCGGTTTATTCCTCCATCATATTCTCCTCATCAGACCCATTATAATTAAGAAATTACACATATTTATTCTGTTTTGTCCATCCACACCCCTTTGCAGTATGTTGAGTCTCTCTGATATATTGATATATGTGATTACAGATTGTGGATTAAATTGTTGTTGTAAAGTCTGCTGTTACTTTCGTTTTCATCCTTCATGGGTTTAACTGTTGAGAAGCAAACAGCTGAAGAGGTTCATCTCGCCTCCTGCTGGACGGGAGCGTGAGTACCAAACCATCTCGCGCTCTCTGTGAGATATATATATGTATATGAAACCATATATTTCATAATTAAAATATTATGGCATATATAAGTGGCACGTGACATATATGTAAATAATTTGCTATGCATATGGCTAATTTGTATATAACACAATTAAAAAAGACATATCTCACATATATTAATAATTATATACAGTATAGGCCTATATATATATATATATATATATATATATATATGCAATGTCGATTACAAGATTTGCAGCTCAGATACAGGTTTTTTACAAAAAGTCTATAAAATGATAAAATCACATTTCAGCCTTTAAACCATTTTTTAAAGGAGTAAAATGTATAAATTATTAATTTAAGACATAAATATATATTTAGTCTTATATAAAAGCAGGGTGACGTGAAGGAGATTAATTGTTTAATAAAGTTGTTATTTTTGTTTTCTTTGAGCACAAAAAGTATTCTCGTATCTTTGTAAAATTACGGCTGAACCCTGATGACACATGAATTATTATAATGAAGTTTTTACTACGTTTCTGTGCCTTGATCATAGAAGGACCCTTGCTGTCTATGCAGGGTCAGATTTTCATTTCTGGGTGAACTGTCCCTTTAAATAATAAATAAATGCTGTTTAACAGTGCTTAACCTAATTGTAAATAAATTAAAATATGTTATTATCGACATTTCCATATATCAGGGTGTAAAGGCCTAAAATATCATTGAGTAAAATATCAGTTAAACACATTGTGCTTTCATATTTAATCACAAGAGGGAGCTAAAGCAGCATCTGCATTATAATGATCATGTTGGTGTACAGCATCACCCTGAAAGCAGTCACTGGTGAAATATAATATATTGCAATATTTGCAGTTGTTTCTAGATAAGTGTAGTTATAACATCTACCAGCAGGAGCAAACAGATCATGCTAAGAGAAGAGAGAAAATACATATACTATGAAACTGCTAAGAAATGCTATTTTATGCATATGTATTTTAAAAGCACAAAGTTACTTTGAGGAGATTATTTCATGAGCCCATCTCAGATGAACAAATGACTTCACTATATCACTATGATCAACATTAAAGACATTTAATCAGAGTTCAGTGAGGATATATTATAAGTCTGTTGATGTTTCCTGATCAAACACACAGATCTCTCAATAACAGAGGTTTGCACAGGAGCTAGTGATGATCAGATCGAATCATAATTAAAATCAGGATCAGGCGCTGGTCACATAACTCATAAAATGTGTTTTTAACTGATTATTGAATTAATGATACACTTGTATATCAGTTTTTCATGGGCCTTGCTGTATGTTCTATGATTGATGTCAATTATTTTACAGTTTGTTTTGTTTTTATTGAAAGTACCATCTAGACAAGCTTTTATTGTGATTCTAGTGCTGCCATGAATAAGCTTTTTATCTGCTCTTCATCTTTTTCAACACACGATGGCAGCAGAAGGAAATAGACAAAATAGAAAAGTGAAACATTGGGATCCCTGTCTTGCATTTTAAATGTGTAATTTGTGCAATAAAAATGTTAAATAGGCAAGAGAAACATGTCAACATGATTGCCATATTAATATAAAAATGATCAAAGAAGCAATGATCATTAGCAAATTGTCCTGATATGATATCAGCTCCTAATGGACTAAAATATCAGTGTGAGAGAGTGATATATATATATATATATATATATATATGTGTGTGTATATGAAGAAAGAGGACTTTAAATATCTGTTGATAGGACTTGAATATCTGTTGATATTTCCTGAACAAACACAGATACTGAGGTTTTCACAGCAGCTTCTGTTGATGGTGATCTGGATCAGGCAGTGATCACATAACTCAAAACATAATTAAGGAAAAATATATTTTTAACAAATTACAGAAATATTAAATAGTTAGCATGCACTTAAAAAAAAGTAAAAACATTTTTTTTCCCCTCACATATCAGTTTTTAAGGCCTTTGACTGAAAAATAATGTTGATTTTCCATGTTCGGTCACTAGTTGATGCTCCAACAGAGTCTTTAGGAGAGACGCACTGTCTGTACACCACTAAACTGAGTTAACATGACTGAAACTGATCTTTTAATAAATTTAATATCACATCCCAGCCAGCAGACTTATATGGGGCCCGGATGGGTGGCACCTGGGCTCTGTAACTATGTAGCTGGGATAATGTTAAACTCTCTGAGGGTGATGTTTGACCTTTTGACCTTTAGTCTAAACCATTTACACAGTGACTTTCAGAATCACAATAAACAGTCAAAAATCAATTGTAAATGGTTCACAATTGACATAAAATTGTTCAAAACAGTAATGCTGCAGAAGTGAGTCATCAGAACTCATTTATCTCTTCAGTCATCAAACACAGATGTGTGGGTCCTGTACAAGGTCTCATTATCTGTATAACAGTGGTGGACTGGCCATCTGGAGCACCGGGAGTTTTCCCAGTGGGCCGCTGTACAATGTGGGCCGGCCCATAGCGTATATATGTGTGTATATATATATATATATATATATATATATAAATGAATTATAGTAAGTGTACGTAGACTATATTCCTCCATCGGCCCAGACCAATGGCCCGAGCGACCCATTTGAGTCAAAAATTATGATTAATATAGCCTGCTGAAGACTTTAACTTTCAAGTGCCATGATTAGTGATATACAGTATATTAATAAAAATATAATTTGCTCACATGCATTATTTTATATACACACTGGCGATCAAATGTTTGAAATAATTAAGACTTTTTATTTATTTAGTTTTTGAAAGAAGGATGAATTTTTTGGTCAAACATAGAACAAATAATAATATGAAATATTACACTTAAAATAATTGTTTTCTATTAAAGATATGTTAAAATGTAATTTATTTATGTGATCTTCAGAAATCATAATAATATGCTGATTTGCTGCATAATTATTATCAGTAATTATTTGTGATCAATTAACCTATTAATGATGGTTTTCATTATTATCAATACTGAAGACTGTTTTCACTTAATATTTTTGTGGAAACTGATATACTTCAAATAAATGCTGTTCTTTAACTTTGTATCCAGCAAATAATCATGAAAAAGCTGAAATATAATTCATTTGTAATAAGTATAAATAACTTTACTGTCACTTAAATCAATTTAATGCAACTATGTTGAATAAAAGTATTAATTTATACTTTTTTTTATATTGCCCTGACTAAATAGTAATGTATCACATTTTCCATAAAAAATATGAAGCAGCACAACTGTTTTCAACATTGATAATAATCAGAAATATTTCTTGAGCAGAAAATCAGCATATTATTATGATTTCTGAAGGACCAATAGAAAGGCACCAGTCCACATTCTGCATTCTGCACACACAAGTCTTTTAAGCAGAGCATTGTGTCATATGGACTGATATTATATTTAATGTTAGTGATATTAAACTGTCCCTCTAAAAGAAATGTGTAAAAAATCTTCTAAATTAATTACTATTTGTCATATAAACCAGAAAAGACTAATTATAATGTAAAAAACATGCATTAATGTTAATGATAATAATTTCAATAATAAAAAAATAGATGGTATTTTTATTTCTGAATTGTGTTATGTGTTAGCTGGGTTTATGGTGTGGTGTGGACCGGGTGTGCTGGACCGCTCTGAGTCAGAAAGTCCAGGGCCACTCTTTAGCCCCAGTCCGCCCCTGCTGTATACTGTTCTGTCATTTTTTTTAAATGTAATATATTGACATGATTTTATTAAATAAAGCAGATTTGAATGCTATTGTTTAGTATTAAAACACAATTTCCAATGCACTTGTCAGTTTCTTCTCTGGTTTTCACACTCCGTCTCTCACACACACGTTCACGTGCATAAAAGTAGAAGAATCAGGATGTTTTTAGCTCTTCAGAGCTTCGGTTTCTTAAAGACCTGCTTATTAGCATTTGCTTTAGCAGAAGCCATTAAACCACAGTGTGTTTAAGGGTTAAAGCCTCTCTACACTTGCAGTTCTTCTCTCTCATCTGCTCTCATTTGATCATTCACTACTATATTCACACACAATACATGTTTTGTTGATGTGAATGATTCAGATTGCTGTAGATTCATGTAGTGATTCAGTGACCGATGTGGCTGATGTCGGTGGTTTAGTTGCTCTGTGGAGTTTCATTATGGTCTGTGGAGAGCAGAGAAGCACTGACTGAATCAAACATTGATTTTAACATCTGAACACAATGGAGATACTTGATCAGGCCAAACATCTGTGGATCAAGAGGTTCAATATGACAAAATGTGCTAACATAGTCTTGATGAGAGATAAAGATCAAACTAAGAGCAGATTGGTAAATAAACTGAAGAAATGACGAATGTTCACACATGTATTTCTGTGATCGTGTGACTGTGGTCAGTTTTGTATTCTCAGCTTCTCATTTCACACTCATTGTTTTTTTTTTTTTTTTTTTCACTCCTGTGGTCAGCATCTTTCTAGAACTCATTACAGTTATTTACAATCATTTTTGCACTAATAACCAGTGTTGGGGAAAGTTACTTTTAAAAGTAATGCATTACAATGTAGCGTTACTCCCTAAAAAAGTAACTAATTACGTTACTTAGTTACTTTTTATGGAAAGTAATGCGTTACGTTACTTTTGCGTTACTTTTGCGTTACTTTTTAAATATGAGCAGGGCTTGATTGTTTTTAATACAAGAAGTTCTAATTATAGCAAATGTAAAGCCCTTTCACACCAAACAGTGTAATGAATAAACCTCAGCCTGAAGGAAAAGTAAATTCACGTCTGTACAGTAGAAGTTCAACATTCTTCAGCAATAAAAAAAACAATGAAGCACAATTGTTAGTTTATCTAAAGTCATTTTTGCTTATTAGTATGGTTGAACTCAGGGCTGGACTGGGACAAAAAATCGGCCCTGGCATTTTTTGGTCCAGGCGGCCCACCACCACCATATAATATATACACTACCATTCAAAAGTTTTTGAACAGTAAGATTTTTTTAAATATTTTTTTTTAAAGAAGTCTCTTCTGTTCACCAAGCCTGTATTTGTTTGATCCAAAATACAGCAAAAACAGTAATATTGTGAAATGTTTTTAATATTTAAAATATATTTTAAAATGTAATTTATTCCTGCTATCAAAGCTGAATTTTCAGCATCATTACTCCAGTCACATGATCCCTCAGAAATCATTCAAATATTCTGATTTGCTGCTCAAAATACATTTATTATTATTATTATTATTATTATTATGTATTATGAAAACAGCTGAGTAGATTTTTTTTTTCAGGTTTCTTTGATGAAGAGAAAGTTCAGAAGAACAGCATTTATCTGAAATAGAAATATTTTGTGACATTATAAATGTCTTTATCATCATTTTTTATCAATTGAAAGCATCCTTGCTAAATAAAAGTATTAATTTCTATAATTTCTTTCCCAAAAAACAAAACAAAAATTATACTGACTCCAATCTTTTGAATAGGCTATAGAGTATAATGTTACAAAAGCTTTTTATTTCAGATAAACGCTGATCTTTGGATCTTTCTATTCATCAAAGAATTCAGAAAAAAAAAATACTTGACTGTTTTAAATATTGATAATAATAATAATAATAATAATAAATGTTTCTTGAGCAGCAAATCAGCATATTATTATGATTTCTGAAGATCATGTGACAGAAGACTGGAGTAATGATGCTGAAAATACAGATTTGATCACAGAAATAAATTACATTTTAAAATATATTCAAATAGAAAGCAATTATTTTAAATAGTAAAAATATTTCACAATATTACTGCTTTTACTGTATTTTGGATAAAATAAATGCAGGCTTGGTGAGCAGAAGAGAATTCTTTAAAAAAATCTTACTGTTAAAAAACTTTTGACTGGTCGTGTAGATATGTATCATTGCATCTAGTTGTTTTGGATAAGAATAAAACGTCAGGTCCGACAATATCGTGTCTTTTCGAATTTAAATCTAGATTTATTCGCTTTGGCCCATGGAAACCTCTATGAACACACTTGACTTGACTTGGCCAAAAAATCGGGGGACGAATTTACGGTTTATTAAAAAGTGTAAAATAAAAAATAAAAAAATGATTAAAAAGCGTATTCTGCACTACGCACACTAGATGCCTGCCTCCGTTGCGAGTCCCTTATCAAGCACTTTACCGATTCAACTCCTCTCCTCTCCTCCTGCCTGGCTCTTTGGCCCGCATCACTCACCGCAGAGCAAGCCTGTTTTTATTAAGCTGCTGTGAAACGTGGGGAAAGCCGATACAGAAGAAGTTGGGGTTTATTTAGGCAGAGCAAAATACTTCATCGCTCTGTCTATAGCGCATTGTGATTGGGTGGTTTACGCTGTCAATGCAGGAGACAAACCAATGGGCCACTGACTGCTCGTTGTCCCTGCGCAGTCCTTGACAAAAAAATAAAAATAATCTGTCGGCCCCTTCAGTGCGTCGGCCCACCGGGAAAATGCCCGTATGCCTGATTACCAGTCCAGCCCTGCTTGAACTGGATCATCAAAGGTCAGCAGCAAAGACATTGGTTAATAAAATGGGATTAGATACATTTGTGTTGTTTAACATTTAATTATTGCAGGTTTGCGTCATATTCTGAGTTTGCATTTCACTGTTTTAATTCATTGATGAATACAAAATCTGTTTTTTTGTGAATGGGATGAATTAATGCACATTCACATTTAGTCTAGAACTACAGCATGTTCACACAGCACACTATCAGTCAATAATTGTGACCCTGGAGCACAAAACCAGTCTTAAGTCGCTGGGGTATATTTGTAGCAATAGCCAAAAATACATTGTATGGGTCAAAATTATCCATTTTTCTTTAATGCCAAAAATCATTAGGATATTAAGTGAAGATATTTAGTAAATTTCCTACCGTAAATATATCAAAACTTAATTTTTGATTAGTAATATGCATTGCTAAGAACTTCATTTGAACAACTTTAAAGATGATTTTCTCAATATTTAGATTTTTTTGCACCCTCAGATTCCAGATTTACGAATATTGTCCTATCATAACAAACCATACATCAATGGAAATATTATTTATTCATTTTCATTTATTTATAGCTTTCAGATGATGTATAAATCTCAATTAAAAAAAAAATACACTTAAGTGTGGTTTTGTGGTCCAGGGTCACAAATTGGAAAAAAGTAACTCAGATATTTTCTTGTAAATTAAAAAGTAATGCGTTACTTTACTAGTTACTTGAAAAAAGTAATATTATTACGTAACTCGCGTTACTTGTAATGCGTTACCCCAACACTGTTAATAACAGAACCTTCTTGTCATTTTTCAAATTTCAAGACATTATTTGTAACACAGACAGGGCTGGACTGGTAATCGGGCATACCGGGCATTTTCCCAGTGAGCCGACGCACTGAAGGGGCCGACGGAGTTTTTTTATTTTGTTTTGTCAAGGACCGCGCAGGGACAGCGAGCAGCCAGTGGCCCATTGGTTTGTCTCCTGTATTGACAGCGTAAACCACCCAATCACATGCGCTATAAACTGAGTGATGAAGTATTTTGCTCTGCCTAAAGAACGCTTCCCTGCAACTTCTTTCTTGTCGGCTTTTCCCACGTTTTCACAGCAGCTTTATCAAGAACAGGCTTTCTCTGCGGTGAGTGATGCGGGACAAAGAGCCAGGCAGGAGGAGGAGAGGAGAGCAGTTGAATCAGTAAAGTGCTTGATAGGGACTCGCAACGGAGGCAGGCATCTAATATATCCTAATGTGTGCATGCCACGCGTGTAGAATACGTAAACACTTTTTAATAAAATGTAAATTCGTCCCCCATGATTTTTTGGCCAAGTCAAGTATAGAGGTTTCCATGTTCCAATGTGAATAAATCTAGATTTAAATTCGAAAAGACACGATAAAAATAAAAATACAGCAAAAGCAGTAATATTGTGAAATATTTTTACTATTTAAAATAACTGCTTTCTATTTGAATATATTTTAAAATGTAATGTATTGCTGTGATTTCAAAGCTGAATTTTCAGCATCATTACTGCAGTCACATGATCCTTCAGAAATCATTCTGATATGCTGATTTGCTGCTCGAGAAACATTTATTATTATTATTATCAATATTATTATTATTATTATCAATATTTAAAACAGTTTTTTTTTCTAGATTCTTTGATGAATAGAAAGATCAGCGTTTATCTGAAATAAAAAGCTTTTGTAACATTATACTCTATAGCCTACCATTCCAAAGATTGGAGTCAGTATCTTTTTTTTTTGTTTTTTGGGAAAGAAATTATAGAAATTAATACTTTTATTTAGCAAGGATGCTTTAAATTGATAAAAAATGATGATAAAGACATTTATAATGTTACAAAAGATTTCGATTTCAGATAAATGCTGTTCTTCTGAACTTTCTCTTCATCAAAGAAACCTGAAAAAAATTCTACTCCGCTGTTTTCAACATAATAATAATAATAAATGTTTTTTGAGCAGCAAATCAGCATAATTGAATGATTTCTGAAGATCATGTGACTGGAGTAATGATGCTGAAAATACAGATTTGATCACAGAAATAAATTAGGCTACATTTTAAAATATTCAAATAGAAAACAGTTATTTTAAATAGTAAAAATATTTCACAATATTACTGCTTTTGCTGTATTTTGGATCAAATAAATGTAGGCTTGGTGAGCAGAAGAGGCTTTTTTTAAAATCTTAATGTTCAAAAACTTTTGACTGGTAGTGTACATCATAAATATATATATATTTATTTATTTATATATTTATTTATATATATATATATATATATATATATATATATATATATATATATATATATATATATATATATCATGTACACTACCAGTCAAAAGTTTTTGAACATTAAGATTTTGAATGTATAAAAATCTGTAATGCAATAAAAAAAACAAATAAAAAAAAACACTTTATTTTTATTTATATTTATTTATATATATATATAAAGTGGTGGTGGTGGTGGTGGGCCGCCTGGACCAAAAAATGCCAGGGCCGATTTTTTTGTCCCAGTCCAGCCCTGAACACAGGCTGTCCAATTTTCAAAACTTTGCATATTGAGTTCATATCTTTAAAGAAGCCTTGCATTTGCAGAAGCATTGGTTCAAAATACTAATTTATTATGAAGTATCATAGGAACATTAGATTAGATCACCCACACACAACCCAGATAGCAACATATTGTCAGCCCAGCTCCGGCCCACATCTGGCACATGAGGAATGATGTACCAGATCATCATTCCACATGTGCCAGATGTGGGCCGGATCATCATTCCACATGTGCCAGATGTGGGCCAGATCATCATTCCACATGTGCCAGATGTGGACCAGATCATCATTCCACATGTGCCAGATGTGGTCCAGATCATCATTCCACATGTGCCAGATGTGGACCAGATCATCATTCCACATGTGCCAGATGTGGACCAGATCATCATTCCACATGTGCCAGATGTGGGCCAGATCATCATTCCACATGTGCCAGATGTGGACCAGATCATCATTCCACATGTGCCAGATGTGGGCCAGATCATCATTCCTCATGTGCCAGATGTGGTCCAGATCATCATTCCACATGTGCCAGATGTGGTCCAGATCATCATTCCACATGTGCCAGATGTGGACCAGATCATCATTCCACATGTGCCAGATGTGGCCCAGATCATCATTCCACATGTGCCAGATGTGGACCAGATCATCATTCCTCATGTGCCAGATGTGGACCAGATCATCATTCCACATGTGCCAGATGTGGTCCAGATCATCATTCCACATGTGCCAGATGTGGCCCAGATCATCATTCCACATGTGCCAGATGTGGGCCGACATTATGTTGCTATCTGGGAAGATACTCATAGTTTCACTGTGTAGTTTTTAGTATAAACATTAAATATAGTTGTTCAAAACACATGATGCAGCTTTCATTATGGTTCTACACATTCATACATCATTGAAATAGACTAGAGAAAAGTACAGACACTGGAATCATTAAACAAAATGATTGATGAAATAATCAACACAACAGGTTTTTCAAAAAACTTTAAATAAGAAAAAACTAGATAAGAAAATAAAAGATAAGAAGAAACTAGAGTAGGCCTACAGTAAAATGTCAACTAGAGTGTCCCTCACTGCACTTCTATGTTTTTATCAACTCTGTCTTGTGGATTTGGCCACAGGTTCTCATCCACATCATAATGGATGTTTTCATTAGTTAAACATCTTGGGGGAAAAAAAAATCTTCCTGCATGGCAAATACAGGCCTGACATTGGTCTCCCCCTGTGACGTCATTGCAGGCATCATCTATAGCCTGGAGAAGAGAGATTGTTTGAGAGGAGCCTATTGAAAACCTTTCACCTCCATGTGGAGAAAAACTCCTCAGTCGGATTATAGTAAGGAGAGGGGAGTATGGGGGTAAATACCAGGTGATAAACTGTGGATGGGCCTGAAATCATAGCCTCTTTTACACAGCCATTCTGGAAAATACATGGAAAATGTGTCCCGTGATGGTCTGATTTTGGTTCATTCACACTGCCAGTGATTTTTTGGAATCTGTGCGTGCGTTCACACACAATCCCTAAAGATCCCGTAAAGACACGTGACCTTTCAGGTGACGTGTATAATGCGCCTCGCACCATTTCACTAAACTGGAGAACGATTTCAGCTTCAGCGCGAATAGTGAGGAGCTCCCTGATTGCTGCTTCATTCCAGTTTACACATTTTTCGTCGTGTGAACGTTGATCTGCCTTCAAAACAACCGGTAAAACAGTCGCACGATAAAGTGCGTCATCACTACGACACACCCTTTACGGCATTGATCAGGCTTTTGTTCACACAGCGCTCATTCCGGGACTGAACCCGGCAATGTTACTAGGTCCCAACCAGGGATCGATCCCGGAATTAATCCCGGGACGTGTTTGCGTTCACACAGAAGGCACTCCGGCAATTTTCCGGGACCAACGTGCAGTGTGAAAGGGGCTCATGATTGCTCTCAGTGCCATTGATAGTAATTCTGGGCCCATTGCACTGATTTTGCTATGGGGCCCCCTAAAAATCACATTCAGTGGGGGGTGGTCGGGGCCCCAGAGAACATCGTTCTGGGCTCCTCTCAATCGCAGGGCTCTCAAACTCTCCTCCATCTCTTGGCCAGGGTAAAGCCTGCCTCATTCAAAAATATGAATGGTTTTCATCAGCCTCCAGCTCTATCACCCTCTAAAAACACTTTTACTGTAGGAAAATCAAATACTGATAACAATGATATTGAATATTTTGGGATATATTTTCTCCCAACAACAGGCATCTTGAAACTGATCATACGTGAACATACTCAATCCTCAGTTGCTTCACTTTCATAATCTAAACATGTAATATTGTTCATTTTACATAAAAACTATGCTTCAAAAGTAATGCAACAGTTATGTAGCATTTTGAGCAGTTGTAGCAATTGATAGTTAGATCATTATAATGATTATATAATCATCACATCTGGCACATGTGGAATGATGATCTGGTCCACATCTGGCACATGTGGAATGATGATAGGCACATGTGGAATGATGAAATGGCATCTGTGTGTGTGTGCGTGTGTGCGTGCGTGTGTGCGTGTGTGTGTGTGTGTGTGTGTGTGCACTTGGATGGGTTAAATGCAGAGCACAAATTCTGAGTATGGGTCACCATACTTGACCACATGTCACGCCACTTTCACTTTCACGGTTGAGAGGGGCCCATAACGATGTTTTCTGTGGGGCCTGACATGTATTTTATCTTCAGCTGAAGGATGTGGTTGCAGTCAGTTGTAGTTTGTGAGTTTCTGTTCGTCCAATTTTCAAAACTTTGCATATTGAGTTCATATCTTTAAAGAAGCCTTGCATTTGCAGAAGCATTGGTTCAAAATACTAATTTATTATGAAGTATCATAGGAACATTAGATTAGATCACCCACACACAACCCAGATAGCAACATATTGTCAGCCCAGCTCCGGCCCACATCTGGCACATGAGGAATGATGATCTGGTCCACATCTGGCACATGTGGAATGATGATCTGGTCCACATCTGGCACATGAGGAATGATGATCTGGTCCACATCTGGCACATGAGGAATGATGATCTGGTCCACATCTGGCACATGTGGAATGATGATCTGGTCCACATCTGGCACATGTGTAATGATGATCTGGTCCACATCTGGCACATGAGGAATGATGATCTGGTCCACATCTGGCACATGTGGAATGATGATCTGGTCCACATCTGGCACATGTGGAATGATGATAGGCACATGTGGAATGATGATCTGGTTCACATCTGGCACATGTGGAATGATGATCTGGTCCATATCTGGCACATGTGGAATGATGATCTGGTCCACATCTGGCACATGTGGAATGATGATCTGGTCCACATCTGGCACATGAGGATTGATATTCTGGTCCACATCTGGCACATGAGGAATGATGATCTGGTCCACATCTGGCACATGTGGAATGATGATAGGCACATGTGGAATGATGATCTGGTTCACATCTGGCACATGTGGAATGATGATCTGGGCCACATCTGGCACATGTGGAATGATATTCTGGTCCACATCTGGCACATGAGGAATGATGATCTGGTCCACATCTGGCACATGTGGAATGGTGATCTGGGCCACATCTGGCACATGAGGAATGATGATCTGGGCCACATCTGGCACATGTGGAATGATATTCTGGTCCACATCTGGCACATGAGGAATGATGATCTGGTCCACATCTGACACATGAGGAATGATGATCTGGTCCACATCTGGCACATGAGGAATGATGATCCGGTCCACATCTGGCACATGTGGAATGATGATCTGGTCCACATCTGGCACATGTGGAATGATATTCTGGTCCACATCTGGCACATGTGGAATGATGATCTGGTCCACATCTGGCACATGAGGAATAGTGATCTGGTCCACATCTGGCACATGTGGAATGATGATCTGGTCCACATCTGGCACATGTGGAATGTTGATCTGGTTCACATCTGGCATCTGGCAAATTCAAGGTACTGATGTTTGCCTACAAGACCACAACTGGCACTGCACCAATATACCTAAACTCGCTAGTTCAAACTTATGCGCCCTCCAGAAGCTTGCGTTCTGCAAGTGAACGACGTCTTGTGGTGCCATCCCAAAGAGGTACCAAATCACTCTCACGGACCTTTTCCTGGACTGTGTCCAGCTGGTGGAATGACCTCCCGATCTCAATTCCAACAGCTGAGTCTTTAGCCATTTTCAAAAAACATCTAAAGACACATCTTTTTCGCCAGCACCTGACTAACTAATACTAACACTTACCTATTCTATTTAATAAAAAAAAAAAAATCCTAGCTACGTGTACTGTGCTAGACTAACTGAGACTTGTCATGGCACTTGTATACTGTTGCTCTCTCGATGGTCTGATTGCTTCTATTGTTCTCCTCATTTGTGCGTCGCTTTGGAGAAAAGTGTCTGCTAAATGATTAAATGTAAATGTAAATGCACATGTGGAATGATATTCTGGTCCACATCTGGCACATGAGGAATGATGATCTGGTCCACATCTGGCACATGTGGAATGATCATCTGGTCCACATCTGGCACATGTGGAATGATGAACTGGCCCACATCTGGCATCTGTGTGTGTGTGCGTGCGTGCGTGCGTGTGTGTGTGTGTGCACTTGGATGGGTTAAATGCAGAGCACAAATTCTGAGTATGGGTCACCATACTTGACCACATGTCACGCCACTTTCACTTTCACGATTGAGAGGGGCCCATAACGATGTTTTCTGTGGGGCCTGACATGTATTTTATCTTCAGCTGAAGGATGTGGTTGCAGTCAGTTGTAGTTTGTGAGTTTCTGTTCGTCTCTTGTTTCTGTTCTCTTCTTTCCTTCAGTGATTTAGCTTGTTAACAAGCTTAGTCAAGCTGAGAGGACTCTATAAATAATTTATGAAGATTTTGTGGCTCAGATAAGGTCCAGTGTGGTTTATTTCTTTGCTCTTGGCTGACATGTGGCATTGCTATGGCCTAGATCTGGGAAACAGGAGCGGTCCACACAAGTGCCATCATTCCACGCCACATGTGGACCAGATCATCATTCCTCATGTGCCAGATGTGTACCAGATCATCATTCCACATGTGCCAGATGTGGGCCAGATCATCATTCCACATGTGCCAGATGTGGGCCAGATCATCATTCCACATGTGCCAGATGTGGACCAGATCATCATTCCACATGTGCCAGATGTGGGCCAGATCATCATTCCACATGTGCCAGATGTGGTCCAGATCATCATTCCACATGTGCCAGATGTGGACCAGATCATCATTCCTCATGTGCCAGATGTGGGCCAGATCATCATTCCACATGTGCCAGATGTGGGCCAGATCATCATTCCACATGTGCCAGATGTGGACCAGATCATCATTCCACATGTGCCAGATGTGGGCCAGATCATCATTCCACATGTGCCAGATGTGGACCAGATCATCATTCCACATGTGCCAGATGTGGACCAGATCATCATTCCACATGTGCCAGATGTGGTCCAGATCATCATTCCACATGTGCCAGATGTGGACCAGATCATCATTCCACATGTGCCAGATGTGGGCCGACATTATGTTGCTATCTGGGAAGATACTCATAGTTTCACTGTGTAGTTTTTAGTATAAACATTAAATATAGTTGTTCAAAACACATGATGCAGCTTTCATTATGGTTCTACACATTCATACATCATTGAAATAGACTAGAGAAAAGTACAGACACTGGAATCATTAAACAAAATGATTGATGAAATAATCAACACAACAGGTTTTTCAAAAAACTTTAAATAAGAAAAAACTAGATAAGAAAATAAAAGATAAGAAGAAACTAGAGTAGGCCTACAGTAAAATGTCAACTAGAGTGTCCCTCACTGCACTTCTATGTTTTTATCAACTCTGTCTTGTGGATTTGGCCACAGGTTCTCATCCACATCATAATGGATGTTTTCATTAGTTAAACATCTTGGGGAAAAAAAAAATCTTCCTGCATGGCAAATACAGGCCTGACATTGGTCTCCCCCTGTGACGTCATTGCAGGCATCATCTATAGCCTGGAGAAGAGAGATTGTTTGAGAGGAGCCTATTGAAACCCTTTCACCTCCATGTGGAGAAAAACTCCTCAGTCGGATTATAGTAAGGAGAGGGGAGTATGGGGGTAAATACCAGGTGATAAACTGTGGATGGGCCTGAAATCATAGCCTCTTTTACACAGCCATTCTGGAAAATACATGGAAAATGTGTCCCGTGATGGTCTGATTTTGGTTCATTCACACTGCCAGTGATTTTTTGGAATCTGTGCGTGCGTTCACACACAATCCCTAAAGATCCCGTAAAGACACGTGACCTTTCATGTGACATGTATAATGCGCCGCGCACCATTTCACTAAACTGGAGAACGATTTCAGCTTCAGCGCGAATAGTGAGGAGCTCCCTGATTGCTGCTTCATTCCAGTTTACACATTTTTCGTCGTGTGAACGTTGATCTGCCTTCAAAACAACCGGTAAAACAGTCGCACGATAAAGTGCGTCATCACTATGACACACCCTTTACGGCATTGATCAGGCTTTTGTTCACACAGCGCTCATTCCGGGACTGAACCCGGCAATGTTACTAGGTCCCAACCAGGGATCGATCCCGGAATTAATCCCGGGACGTGTTTGCGTTCACACAGAAGGCACTCCGGCAATTTTCCGGGACCAACATGCAGTGTGAAAGGGGCTCATGATTGCTCTCAGTGCCGTTGATAGTAATTCTGGGCCCATTGCACTGATTTTGCTATGGGGCCCCCTAAAAATCACATTCAGTGGGGGGTGGTCGGGGCCCCAGAGAACATCGTTCTGGGCTCCTCTCAATCGCAGGGCTCTCAAACTCTCCTCCATCTCTTGGCCAGGGTAAAGTCTGCCTCATCCAAAAATATGAATGGTTTTCATCAGCCTCCAGCTCTATCACCCTCTAAAAACACATTTACTGTAGGAAAATCAAATACTGATAACAATGATATTGAATATTTTGGGATTTATTTTCTCCCAACAACAGGCATCTTGAAACTGATCATATGTGAACATACTCAATCCTCAGTTGCTTCACTTTCATAATCTAAACATGTAATATTGTTCATTTTACATAAAAACTATGCTTCAAGAGTAATGCAACAGTTACGAAGCATTTTGAGCAGTTGTATCAATTGATAGTTAGATCATTATAATGAAATGTAAAAACACTCAGTTCAGATGTAATGCGTGAGCTGCATTTTGAAAAAGTAATACTTTGATGTTAAGTCGTGTCATTTTAAACCAGTGATTTTAGTTCAATGAACAAAATATCTTTGGTTCATGTGTATTGTATCCAAGCATTTGAAAAATCTTCAGTTGTGAATTATGTGTCTAGACTTCTGAAAAATGACTTGAAGGTTCTGTTATTAGTGCAAAAATGATTGTCAAAAACTGTAACAGTGTTTTCAGCAGAAACACCCACAGACATGATGAGGTTATTGTTTGTCACCTACGAAGGAAAATGGAGATGCTTGATTAGACCAAACATCTGAAGAGCATGGGTTAAACAGACACAAGTGTGAAAATGTGCTAAAATAGTCATGGTGAGAGATAAAGATCACACTAGAGGAGTGTGCAATATAAACTGAAGAACTGTTCACACATTTATTTTTGTGACCGAGCGACTGTGGTCACTGTGGGTTTTTTTCACTCCAGTGCTCAACATCTTCCTAGAACTGATTAACAGTGTGTATTCAGCAGAAACACCCGCAGCCACGATAAGAACAATGTTTGTCACCTTTTAAAAGATATGCTAAATGCGGCAATTCGTTATTGTATCTAACAGTTTTGAATGTCCTGGTAGTGTCTCTAGTATTTATTTTCTAGGTAAAAGTGTCTGCTTAATGAATACATGTAACTAAATGCAGAATCCAGGAGCAATATGAAGTAATTTTGTTTTATATCATAAAACGTAGTGGATGTTATACCCAGTGGGATATTGTATGTCATCTTAGTTTTATTGGATGCTCACTTGAAAGCTACTTAAAGACACCATATTCAGATTTTTTTTTACACTTTTTACACATGAGATTTCAATAGTTGTAAACAGATTTCATATTAGATTTCAGTATTTATGAAGCAAGAGAATGATGGTACATATACCCCAGCCAGCAGACTTATGTGGGGCCCCGATGGGTGGCACCTGGGCTATCTAACTGGGGCCCAGCCAGTTTTGTCCTCAGTTTCCATGAGGGCCCCACATGGGTCAGCCCAGATGAAACAATGAAATGAACACTGCTCAGTATGCATACTACAGAGTGCTAAAATAAGACTGAAGCAGCACTGAAGTTCATTAGATAATTAAGTGATTAATCTAGTACTGATTGAGCATTAGTGACGAACACCTGCTTAAGAAAAAAGAGACGAGCAGAAACACAACAGCTACTAATGACTTCCAGCCACAGACTGCAAAACAACTGAAGATAAAATACATTAAATCACTGAAGATCTCAGAAGAGGAGGATTAACTCCACAAACAGCATCACTTGCTTCACTTATTACTAACCAGACTGACTTTATTTCTGTTAGACGTCTACAGAAGCTCTTATTGAGAAATACAGAGGATCAGATGTTGGTTTGTTTCATTTGAAGTCAGCATTATGGAGAATAACGTTTGCTTTAAAAGAGCTCTTGACTCTCATGCTTCTCTTTATGTTTGTTTTCTTTGCAACGATGTTTTTGCAAGTACCATTGTTGTTTGTATAAAAAAAACAAAAAACTGGAATTGAAGGTAATCAGCTGCAAATGGTTGTTTATTGATGGTCATACAAATTTTAACGTTATAAATCAGTCTCTCTTATAGAGCTAGTTACTGTTTGGAAGTGGCTTGTTATTATCAACAAATACCGTTTTCACATTACTAACCCTGAGTAAAAACAGATCAGATATTCTGAATTTGGATTATTAACAGTTAACTCTTTCAGACACAGACATCAAGAGTCAGTGTATGAATCTCAACAACGGTGATGCAATGCATGCTGGGAGCCATGGATGACTTTTGTGTGCTGCACCCAGAATGCATTGCAGCATGAATCATGTCACCGTTTTTGAGATTCATAAACTGACTCTTGATGTCCGTGTGTGTTTATGTGACATGGGAGTTCAAAGCATTTCGTGAAAGATATATTTTAATATTCTTCAGCACTGTTGATTGTCGGTATGTCATCTCCCGTGTGAAGTGTTACTAATGTGAAATTATTATCTACAATATTACACATCAGTTTCTAGAATCAGGCCATTACATGACGATTATATCTTAATCACAAGTTTTTCTTGCTTAACAAACACAGTTAAAGCAGCCAGAGAAAAAATAATGTTAAACTTTAAGGGCCAACCGCCCAACTAAAACAAACACTATTCTCCATAATGGTGACAAATATACTTTTCAATAAAACATCAACATCTGAACCTCTGTAATTCTGAATAAGTGCTTTTCTAGACGTCTAACAGAAATAAAGTCAGTCTGGTTAGTAATAAGTGAAGCTGGTGATGCTGTGTGTGGAGTTATTCTCCTCTTCTGAGATATTCAGAGATTTAATGTCTTTTATCTTCAGTTGTTTTGCAGGCTGTGGCTGGAAGTCAATAGTAGCTGTTGTGTTTCTGCTCGTCTCTTTTTTCTTAAGCAGGTGTTCGACTTTAAGCGGCGCTGCACAGAATGGTCAGTGCTTGACATCAAAGTACCGCGAGAGCGACAAGAGAGCAGACGGATCCTATGCTTTCGAACGGTTCTCGCGGTACTTTGATGTCCTACGCTGACCATTCTGTGCAGCGCCGCTTAAAGTCGAACGCGCCTAATGTTTCATCTGGGCTGACCCATGTGGGGCCCTCATGGAAACTGAGGACAAAACTGGCTGGGCCCCAGTTACATAGCCCACGTGCCACCCATCTGGGCCCCACATAAGTTTGCTGGCTGGGGTATATGTTGTGAAGTCAAGAAATTGGCCTTAATAATATTTTTAAAGAATGTATAAAAGCATTTTTATTTAACATTGTACAGAAAGAGTTTGAAGTAATATATATATATATATATATTTATGCCATGGTCTATCTGAATACTCGATTCTGATTGTCTGGCAGGTGTTGATTAAATTTGTTTAATGCACAGCTAGCCGTTGATTATCCCTTACATACAGGTGCTGGTCGTATAATTAGAATATCATCAAAAAGTTGATTTATTTCACTAATTCCATTCAAAAAGTGAAACTTGTATAATGTATACATTCATTCCACACAGACTGATATATTTCAAGTGTTTATTTATTTTAATTTTGATGATTATAACTGACAACTAATGAAAACCCCAAATTCAGTATCTCAGAAAATTAGAATATTACTTAAGACCGATACAAAGAAAGGATTTTTAGAAATCTTGGCCAACTGAAACGTATGAACATGAAAAGTATGAGCATGTACAGCACTCAATACTTAGTTGGGGCTCCTTTTGCCTGAATTACTGCAGCGATGCGGCGTGGCATGGAGTCGATCAGTCTGTGGCACTGCTCAGGTGTTATGAGAGCCCAGGATGCTCTGATAGTGGCCTTCAGCTCTTCTGCATTGTTGGGTCTGGCATATCGCATCTTCCTCTTCACAATACCCCATAGATTTTCTATGGGGTTAAGGTCAGGCGAGTTTGCTGGCCAATTAAGAACAGGGATACCATGGTCCTTAAACCACGTACTGGTAGCTTTGGCACTATGTGCAGGTGCCAAGTCCTGTTGGAAAATGAAATCTGCATCTCCATAAAGTTGGTCAGCAGCAGGAAGCATGAACTGCTCTAAAACTTCCTGGTATACGGCTGTGTTGACCTTGGACCTCAGAAAACACAGTGGACCAACACCAGCAGATGACATGGCACCCCAAACCATCACTGACTGTGGAAACTTTACACTGGACCTCAAGCAACGTGGATTCTGTGCCTCTCCTCTCTTCCTCCAGACTCTGGGACCCTGATTTCCAAAGGAAATGCAAAATTTACTTTCATCAGAGAACATAACTTTGGACCACTCAGCAGCAGTCCAGTTGAGACGCTTCTGACGTTGTCTGTTGTTCAAGAGTGGCTTGACACAAGGAATGCGACAGCTGAAACCCATGTCTTGCATATGTCTGTGCGTAGTGGTTCTTGAAGCACTGACTCCAGCTGCAGTCCACTCTTTGTGAATCTCCCCCACATTTTTGAATGGGTTTTGTTTCACAATCCTCTCCAGGGTGCGGTTATCCCTATTGCTTGTACACTTTTTTCTACCACATCTTTTCCTTCCCTTCGCCTCTCTATTAATGTGCTTGGACACAGAGCTCTGTGAACAGCCAGACTCTTTTGCAATGACCTTTTGTGTCTTGTCCTCCTTGTGCAAGGTGTCAATGGTCGTCTTTTGGACAACTGTCAAGTCAGCAGTCTTCCCCATGATTGTATAGCCTACAGAACTAGACTGAGAGACCATTTAAAGGCCTTTGCAGGTGTTTTGAGTTAATTAGCTGATTAGAGTGTGGCACCAGGTGTCTTCAATATTGAACCTTTTCACAATATTCTAATTTTCTGAGATACTGAATTTGGGGTTTTCATTAGTTGTCAGTTATAATCATCAAAATTAAAAGAAATAAACACTTGAAATATATCAGTCTGTGTGGAATGAATGTATACATTATACAAGTTTCACTTTTTGAATGGAATTAGTGAAATAAATCAACTTTTTGATGATATTCTAATTATATGGCCAGCACCTGTATATATATATATATATATATATATATGAAATATAAACTTTCTAAAGTTAAAAAATCACTATATAATATAAACAGTGAGAGAGGAGCTGTTAGTGAAATAACACGTTCATCCACTAGGTGGCGCTCCAGCAGAGTCACTGTATCAGCAGAGACACACACAGACCAATACTGAAAATAATACAAACATGAACAAAAACACGGATCAAATGCCATGAAATAAAATGATTTAATATTGCATTATTAATTGGGCTCATCTTATGTTTGACATTTTGCCCTTGATTTAATATCACATTAACATGAAAAATCTTGATAAATCCTTCACAGAATCTTTAAATGATACAAAACACAAATAAAAGCACATTTGGAACAACAGCATGAGAAGCATTACTTTACTAACATCGTACTCATACTACAGTAAAACAGTGCATTTTATGCAAGAACATTAGAGCAACTACACAGGATAACTTAACAAAGAGCGTTAAACCCTGGATCCCATATGATTAGGTCTAAATAACTTTATTTTAAGTAAAATGTTATTTCATAAACAGCCTCATGAAAGATCAATATCAGTGTCTTACATAAATTGAGTTAAATTACAAATCGTATTGTTGTTAAATGTATAGAAAATTTTAGCTATTCAGATGTACATTTCTATGTGAGAGAAAAACACAACATTAAGCCACTTTGTTAACTGCATTTGCAGTATATTCAAAAATAATATATAATATTAGTTGTTTCTGTCTTATTTTAGTCATTAAATTTATTTGCTGCAATTTAAGGCCTTAACCCCATTCCATGGTATCTTCCAGCTAAAGAAGGTTTCAGAGTTACTAGAAAGTTCAGGTATGTGAGTTTGATCAGGGTTGGAGCTAAATTCTGCAGGAGAGTGGTCCTCCAGTGGCCTGTAGCATGAAGCAGGTTTGGGTTTTTACCCAGGTAAGTTTGTGTTTAGTTTGAGCAAATTCTGAGTTTTCTGGCTCAATAAGATGGGTTGGTTGAGCAGGTTTCATCGCCATAGTAACTTACACTGCACAGCTACCCTGCTCCGGAGCAGGTTTTATTCTGGGTTAGAGGTCGCATACCCAAACTGGACCAATCAGCTGCGAGCAAAGTGACAAATATCTGATGCAATGAAGCCACTCCCCCTTATCTCTCGCTCCAAATTAAAGCAGTTTACAGTCAAAGAATTTTAGAGACAAAATTGCCAGACTTTTGCAGCTACTCATTTATTTTATATTAATTGTAATTGTTTATAATTGATATAATAAAAACTAAAAACACATCTCTTCCATCTTTATTTGACCCTCTAACTCTAGCACTCTCTATTCTAATTATATTTTATCTATCTGTCTTCTTTTTATTTAAAAATAAAACACACACTTGACCCTCTATCAATTACATATTTATTATCTAACTGCTTGCTTTTCTTGAAAAACTAACACTAGCTTTCTTTTTTTCAATTCTATCTACTTGTTTCTTTAAAAAAAAAAAAAAGGTAACTAGGTTTCTTTTTTTCTATATTCTATCTACCCTAAAAAAAAACTTTCTACGTGTACTGTGTTTGGCTAACTGAGACTTGTAATAGCACTTGTATATTATTGCTCTTTTGTTGGTTTTGATTGCTTCTATTGTCCTCATTTATAAGTCACTTTGGATAAAAACATCTGCTAAAAGACTAAATGTAAATATAAAGTGTTATAATATATTCATATAATTATTATATGAGGTAGCAAGTAATTTTAAGCAACATATTTAAATTAAATATATATAGACATTGATGTAGCTTTAATATGTCCAACTTTTAAAATGATGAAACTTATATGTTTTCCTTTTGAGCTCTGTGTGAAACTATATATATAAATAATTAAATTAATTTGATTCCTTTGCATAGTCATATTTCTGCTGCCAAACTTTTGCAGCAGCAGAAGTGTTTATTCCTGCCTTGTAAATGCATTTAAATTTATTAAATTTTTAATAACGACATATCTTAATCTTCAGCAGAAAAGTGAATTGCGCCGACTCTCGTGAGAAGTGAATGCAGCTGACGCTATACTGAAGCTCTCCACGTTCCCTGTGATTGGCTGTTTGCTGCACGTGTCACGTGATCAGGTGTTAATCACAAACTCTGAGTTGGGAGAGAAGGTTTATATCGAGCCCGCTGATCCTGATCTAAACCAGGTTGGCTTTATCAGGTTTTGTCAACTCAAAACTTACTCTGCAACTCTGAGTTTGTTCATCTCGCTTCGTGCTACAGGCCACAGTAATGGATCTGAGGAGCCATGATTTTTTATTTTTTTTAAAGAGTAAAATTATTATTTTTAATTATTTATTTTTATTATTTTTAAAGAGTGCTATGATTTAGTAAGATTTGTGCATATATTCATATTCACATAGACAATGGGATTCCATCTCCTGTCCTATATTTGGGGTGCAGAAAGCTAGTAACCCAAAAACACAATCAGATTTTGATCAGGAGTTGATCAACGTCGTACGACTCCTGCATACACCACATTATCCTGCTGTTTAACTGCCTGAAAAAAACACAAATGCATGTTAACAAACAAATTTATCAACAACTTTATTTACACTTTATCTATCATCCTCCTCATTCCCCCTCACTTCAACATGTGTCTATATTTCTTTGTTGTAAAAAAGGTTTATTTATTTATTTTGTTGTTGTATGTTGTTGTACAGAGACCAGTCTTTATCAACTTTTACATGTACACTGTAAACAATTGCTGTAAAAACGGCCACATTTTACATTAACATACTGTATTCACATTGAAACAGTAATATCATGTATAAACAATGCATTCTGGATAATATTTGTTTTTGAGAAGGTAGTCTACAGCAGTATATTGTGACTTAACAGCATTCAAAGTTGACACTCAGAGAGCGTGGGCCTCATTTATAAAGTGTGCATACGCTCAGATAAGTATTGCAGGTTTTTAAAAATATAAGCTGTTCTTGCAGCTGGCTGTTCTAAATTGTGAGGATTGGTGAATGTTAATGACACTGAAACCATTCAATTGCGCGCAAGTTCAAGATCATTTGCGATTCATAGCTTTCACATCTGAAAGAGACGCGTATGCGTGTTTTCTGTTCGTACGTTCATTCTATGAATAACACGTACGCATATCTGAGAAATGATCGTAAGATCAAATTTAGGATGGTTTCTGCGCAACATTTTATAAATGAGGCCCTGTGTCTGAAATCGCACCCTGCACCCATATAGTCTGCTAGACAGAGGGACTGAAAACAAATGAGTGAATTCAGACACTGATGAACACCTGCTGTTAACGAGCAGATTCACTGAAGGATAGAACAAGAAACAGAACTACAACTGACATACAGCCACAGCCTTAGATGAAATCAACTGAAATAAATATATGAAATCTCATGGATGATGAAACAACACCAGCTTCACTTAATACTAACCAGTTTGACTTTATTTCTGTCATACAACATTTCTTAATGAGAATTAAAAGTTTATTTTCATATTTTATTTTATTTCATTTGAAGGCTACCATTTTGGTGATCAGTGTTGGCTTTAGTTGGGCTCTTCACCCTTGACTTTATGATATTACTTTTTTATAATTTTGTTAACAGAGCACATTATCATAGCAAAGAAACCCAGGAGAAGATGTGATCAGGTGATGTTGGTTGCTTTATGCTCACAAAATAGTCATGTTGTGGCTTGATTCACTGATTGTTACACTTTACATTGTTGACTATAAAAGCACTTTGCTTCCACAGATTGTGTTTTTGACCATGTGAACAATTTTATAAAGACGTAGTGCACAGGAAGTTTTTACTTACGGCACACATAGACATGAAGAATCAGCATATGAATCTCAACAATGGTGACAATCAACAAAATATTCAGATAAGCAGATCTTTGAACATCACAAAACAAGCTACTAAAAAGTCACAACAAAAATAGCAAAAATTAAAGCAAATAGTAAGAATAAAAGAAAATACTAAGACATTTCAGGTGCATAATGTATTTGTGTTGCAATGCATTCTGGGAGCCATGGATGGGTTTTTATTGGTGCATCCAGAATGCACTGCAGCATGAAGCTTTTTGTTTATTGTCACCATTGTTGAGATTCATATGCTGATTCTTGATGAACGTTTGTGTCACACTCATGCACATGTTCAAAATGTATTGTATAAAATGTTTTTACAATCCATCAACTTATGTGATTAACAAATGTGCTTTGCAAACACAAAATTAAAGCAGCCGGACAAAGGACAAAAACTAGTCTTATAAAGCCAAGGGTGAAGAGCCCAACTGAAGAAACACTGATCACCATCACGATAACTTTCAAATGAAATTCAATAAAATATGAAAATAAACAAGTTAGTCTGGTTAGTAATGAGTGAAGCTGGTGATGCTGTGTGTGGAGTTGTTTAATCCTCCTCTGCTGAGATCTTCAGAGATGTAATGTCTTTTATCTTTGATTTCATCTAAGGTTGTGATTAAGTCAGTTGTAGTTCTTGTGTTTCTGTTCGTCTCTCATCTTTTTTTCTGTTTCTCTTTCCTTCAGTGATTCTGCTTGTTAACAGGTGTTCATCATTAATGCTCAATACTCATTTAATTAGTTCTTTAATTATCTCATTAACTTCACTGCTTCAGTGTTACTTCAACACTCTGTAGTGTGGACACATATAAGTGCTCTTTAAAAGGATTTTTCTGTGGGGTAAAGGGGTTAAATCTGTGAGATGAAAAAATAAAAAATAAAAACACTGTGAAATGTATTTTAACAGCAATAAACTGTAAATTGAATTTATGGATGCTAACTGTATATAAATAAATAAATTACTGGCAACCCTGTTGCAACTAGTTTACTGTACACTGTAAAAAAAGATTGTGATTTTAACGGTAAAAGACTGTAAAAATGCCACAGTAAAAACCTGTTAAATGATTAACAGTAAGTTTCCTTACTATATACAGTGAATAACTGTAATAGATCTAACCTTTGTTTTTGAGAAAGTAGCCTCAGAGTCGACACTCATAGACTGTGTCTGAAACCACACCCTACACCCTCACTACACCCTCATTCACTAGTCCCCACATTAGTTCACTATATAGTCTGCTAGACAGAGTGATTGAGAACATATGAGTGAATTCAGCCACTGATGAACACCTGCTGTTAACAAACACAATCACTGAAGGAAAGAACAAGAAACAAAACTACAACTGACATACAGCCACAGCCTTAAATGAAATCAACTGAAATAAAACAGCAGAGGATGATTAAACAACTCCACAAACAGCATTACCAGCTCCACTTATTACTAACCAGTTTGACTTCATTTCTATCATATATCTACGAATTAACAGAGGCTTATATTTTATTTCAAATGTTTTGTTTGACCTCACCATTTTGGTGATTGGTGTTTGCTTTAGTTATGCTCTTGACCCGTGACTCTTTAATGTTAGTTTTTCTGTTTTTTTGTGGTGCACATTTGTTATGACAAGAAAAGCCAAGAGACATTGTAATTAAGTAGTTTTGGTTAACTGTTGATGATGTTATTATCGTCATCTAATGACCTGATTCACTGATCTCATTTAGTGTCAAACGATATGGGTGATTTGTAATTAATTTCATATTGTTTATGGTAGTGATATTACTCAACAAGTTGACAAACTATTATGAAAGAATTTTAAAAAACATTTTATGCACAAATGTTTAATAATAAAATTATAATGAATTATCAGGGATTCATTAATATTTTATTTTGAATTAAGAAATTATTATATTAATTATTATAGAAATTATTGCAGAATTAAATTATTATATTGACCATAGACAACCGGACTGTAGGTAATTGCACGCGATGTAACCAGCATTCAAATTAAGTTTATCACAAATAGGCTAAATGTTACATAAAGTACATAAAATACAATAGACCTACAAGAAAAAATGTTTATCCATCCCACAGTCTAGCTGTGTGTCCATTAACTGATCCTCTTTTTCTGTAATAGCCTATTTGTATATTATTATTAGCTATTATTATCATCATCATTATTATTTGTAGCCTTTTATTATATTTTTATATTAGTTTTTTCCCTTCATTTCGATCTCTTTACATAACGTTCTGATCAGTTTTGTAAATAAGCCTACTGTAAAGCTTGACATAAAGCTTTGATTATGCTGACTGGAATTTATAGCCTATTGGAAATGCAGTTTAAAGGTTGGATTTAACATATTAATATGTTTTTTCTGTGAATTAATAATTATTAATATTATAGCCTACTGCCTAGTGTTTCGTTGAGGAATGAATCATTCACGTAGTTTCATTTGTAAATGAAAACACAACACGCTCATTTATCATCATGCACTGACATAAATAGCCTACAATCATAAAGTATTGTCATAATTGTCAGGCGTTTACAGTATTTGCAAAATATATGGTAGCAAATAGCATAATTATATACAGAACATTTATTAGGTAAAGCAATACACAAACTGAAAGGGGAAATAATAAAATATTATATTTATATTAAATAAATATAAAAATATAGCCCTAACAAGTTCATATAAAATAATAATAATATAATAATATACAAATACTAAATGAAATGTTTAATGTTAATAAACATGTTTTATCCATCTCTGATAATCTCGGGTTGCTATAGTCAAGTAGGTTTGTTTACGCATTAATCTCGTGGCCACGAGAAACATATGTCATTCCCTCAACATAAGAAGTTGTGTCCACAAGAAATGGATGTTGTTCTCTCGACAAAACGATCTCATGGCCACGGCATAACATCACATTCCCACAAGTTAATATGACGTGGCCGCTACAAAACTCAGTGAGATGAAGACTGCGAAAAGTTTGTACTATTTTCTGCTTATTTTGGAAAATAAAATAATTATTTTTTGTTCAATAAATATACTGTCATTAAAATAAGTTAATATAAAAAAATCTATTTTAAAATACAGAAACAAAATAATTTTAATAAGCAACAATTCTGAAAGTATTGAAGGAGATCCAATAATAATTGAATATATATTTACAGTAGTAACAACAAATTATATTTTATTTCATGATATGATTAATATCATGTTTTTAAATATGATGGTTTCATTCTAAACATGGTGATATCTCTAATATGGACACCCAATATAATATATGATATTTATCATCTGAATCTAACCATGTCATGTCAACAAATGGAAGGCATCTATTAATTATCATGTTAATTACTGTGCGCCTTTAGCCCCAAGGGGTGCTTTTCACCCTAAATACCATACTTTTACATATTTTTTCCTTATTTAAAAACTGTTGCTTTAATTATCTTAAACAAAACTGAAAATCATAAAGAAGACCTTTGTCTCAAAATATATGCATTAATTTTAGCGATCCTCATTTGCTACTTAAATCTACAATATTTTAAAAAACAAAAAATGTTAGATCAAGTAAGCACCGAATCAACTTTGCGCTTCTGCGCACGATTGTGTCAAATATACAAAATATCTTACCGATTTATGTCTTTTGTAGAATGTCGGATCAGCGTAAGTGATCTCTCTATCACGGGTCTGAACTGTTTCATGATAACAGAAACAAAATAACCCATGAAACGATGTTTGAGTGCTGTTTTACATAAATTCTAGATAGGTTTATATAAAAAACATAGCTGATACTTGCCTTCCTGGTCAGTTTTCCTGTGTTTCCTGCAGATGCAGAAGATCCCAATTACAGCTGCACACAACAGAGATCCAGCAGCAGCAGCAGCAGCAGAAGAGATCAGCACTATCAGAGAAACAGAGTCATCTGGAAGATGTGAAGGAGAGGGTCATTAGTGCAAATTAATGTGTACATAAACACAAAACATCATTACATGTGTACCTGCACATGGCTTGCAGAGTTGAGTGTTGAGATGTGTGGTCTGGTTGCTGATGGAGTTGTTCAGCACACAGCTGTAGGAATCATCCAGACACTCGATCTCCAGAGAAAGAGAGAGACTGATGCTGAGATCAGACACACTGATGCGGGACAATAAACTGTGTCCTCTGTACCAGGAGACACTCACATCACTCACATTCACAGCTGAACACAACAATGAACACTTCTGCTCTGAGGAGGATGAGTTTTGTGAAGAGTGGCCGATCACAGGAACAGAGAGACGAGCTTGAAAAAGAGAATAAATCGAATTAACACTAAGAGAGCTATTTTATTTGATGTGTTGAGTTCAACACAGAGACAGGTCAGTGCTGACACAGTCTTGATCTAAACCCCCTCTCTCAACCTTTATAACAGACTAGTGTTTAAAATGAAATTCAGTATCAGTATCAAGCAAAAATTTATTACAATAAAATGTATAGCAAAAAACGTCACAAGATCACACTAAAAATATTTAGTTTTAGATGTGGTGGAAATGGTCTTGACTTTCAGAAAAGAAACCAAAATGACTGAATTCTCTTGATGATGTATACATACTGTTGTGTAATTTTATAGATTTTTTTTTCAAGAACAAATACACATAGTATATTAGCTGTATAGATATTTTGTTGTCAGATATTGTTTGTAGAGAAATTACACTAGAGTGACTGTGAAAAGTGTTTGACCTCACCATAGACGGTAAGATTGAATGTGTTGAGTGGTGTCTGTGTGCTGCTGCCGATTACTTCATAAAGTCCAGAGTCTGTGGTTCTGGTGTCTGTGATGGACAGAGATTCAGTCTGATGATCCAACTTCAGTCTGCCTCTGAATCTCTCATCAAGAACATCATCATAAATGTTTCTCATTCCGCTCTGTCTGTTGATTAGAGCTATGAGAATGTCGTGTCCAAATCTCCACTCTATCTGATCATCTGTATTAACATCAATTTCTAGAGTGACTGATTCTCCCTCCGTCACTGACACTGACTTCACTGCATCACCAGCAAACACACCTGATCAACAAACACAACATTCACTCACAATATCAACATCTACCACATTTAGAGGGTTTTGTTATTTCAAAAGTTGTCATTGCAAAACAAGTCATCACTACACTAAATTCAATGTATTCTCATTAAAAGGGACAGAAGTACATGGATAGGTTTAGTCTGATAAAACATAAAATTAGAGGCAAGTAAAAAATATTAGAGGCCACATAAATGATTGAAATAATACAGAGCAGAATGATGCGCAGGTGAACAAATGATAATGTAAAGCGAAGCCATAAAAATACTTACCAGCCAGACTACATGAGAACAAGAAGAAAATAACTATATCAAACATTTTCTTCAGCAGCTCTCTAAGCAGTTTCACAGCAGAAATATTATAATAATCAGTCTTGGCGCTTTGGAAAAAGTCAATTGTACTGCTGGTCTGTAGTGAAGTGGTTTAGAGACACTCTGCACTGAATGTGAATAAACTGGTCCAGTAGCTCCTCCCACACAGACAGACACATTTCACTGATTATTTACGTTTAAAACCATTAATACTGACTTGACCATTTTCTTTATAAAAGCTGAATTAGTCTATTTCATTCCTTTTGGATCCTGATTGATGCAGTCCAGTGCCAAAAATGACCCCAAATTTTGGGGTAAAGTTACAGCGGCTCAAAAATCCCCCAATAATGAGTTCCTGATTTCTGTATTGATATGATATGATGAAGCAATATCAGCATTGCTAATTTTCCCTGATTATCAGCACAATTGTTAATGTTATATGCTTTAAATTTTATAGTTGATTATACAATAAATTAATAGCAGCCTATTACACTTTAGACACATTTAATGCTATAGCAATATATTGCTCCTTCATCAAAAATATTTCCAAACAAAGCCACAGTAAATGCAACTCCACACAAAACATCTTCCCAAACTAGGGTAATCATCATCTTTACTGAAGTAATGTTTAGCATTTAATGAGATATATTTATTCATTAAAAACAACAGTGTGAATGTGCCTGAGAAACAGAGAACAGCAATGGAGTACCTTCCTTTTTTAGTGAAGTAGCAGATCAAAGTTGGAATGCTTTTATCAGATTGAGTTTGTTCTGTGCTGAATTTCCATAGTCTCTGTGTTGATGTGATTTACTGGCCACCCATCCAGTGTGTTTCCCAGCTCGAGCACTCATGTAACCCGGCATAAAAGAATTATGGAGAATAGATGGGTTACTCCAGAAATCGCTCAGTGTCTTCAAAGAACCACATACTAAATATGGAGAATTAAGTTCGCTTTCCCTCCTTTAATTTCAGTGGCTTCACATTATTACAACTCAGTTCAGTTCATGAATCTTTTTTAATAACAATTGACCAACAAATGGTTTATATGTTTTAATAATGGAAAATATTTAAAATATGTTTATGTTTATGTTATGTTTGTAATTATGTTCACATTCTGTTCTTTCTGCAAATCAAATCAAGCGTCATTCAGAGAAATCATATTCAGTCTGTAAAGGGAGGAGCTACAGGAGGAGTTTATTCACACTGACTTTATTTCATTAACCACTTCACTACAAACCGACAGCTTTATTCACTTTATTACAAAACATTCAGCATTATCAAGACCTGTGTCAGGACCTGATTATTAGCACTGTTCTGTTATGAAACTGCTGAAGAAAATGTTTATTTTCATCTGTCTGTGCTCATGGAGTCTGGCTGGTGAGTATTTTTATGGCTTCTGTTCACTTTATACATTATACATATTCTGGTATTTATTATTTTCATCATTAATTTTGCCTCTTATATTAGAAAAATATACTCAGATACGTATGTGTTGATGCTGCTGTCACTTTCAAAGAACTTGTGATGATGTTTTTTTGTCATGACAACTTTTGAAATACTTTTGAAATAACAAACCCCTCTAAATGTGGTAGATGTTGATATTGTGAGTGAATGTTGTGTTTGTTGATCAGGTGTGTTTGCTGGTGATGCAGTGAAGTCAGTGTCAGTGACGGAGGGAGAATCAGTCACTCTAGAAATTGATGTTACTACAGATGATCAGATACAGTGGAGATTTGGACATGACATTCTCATAGCTCTAATCAACAGACAGAACAATATAAGCACAGTTTATGATGATGCTCTTGATGGGAGATTCAGAGGCAGACTGAAGCTGGATCAGACTGAATCTCTGACCATCACAAACACCAGAACCACAGACTCTGGACTTTATGAAGTAATCGGCAGCAGCACACAGACACCACTCAACACATTCAATCTTACCGTCTATGGTGAGTAGAATACATATATACAGTAAAAACAGTAATATTGTGAAATATTATTACAATTTACAAACTGTTGTATATTAAAATATATTTTAAAGTGTAACTTGTTGAACTCAAATGTTTGCAATATTATACACAACCGTTCAAATGTTTGGGGGTCATTTTTTTGGGGGGGGGAAAGACTATTTCATCAAGGCTGCATCAAATTGGTCAAAAAGTGACAATACCAATATTTCTAATATTACAAATTCTATTTTATTCTATTTTAGATAAATGCTGTTCTATTGAACTTTCTATTTAACAAAGAATCCTGAAAAAAAATGTACACTGGAAAAATGTTGTCATTCTTCCAATTAAAAAAAAAATAGGTTAATGGTTCACATCTATATTTTATAACTTGAGCCAATGAAAAATAAAATAACCTGCACTAAACAATATTTTCTATGCCTATGAAACCTATTTTATAAAACCTTGGACAAAGTATATTTTTCAATTAATTTAAAAAAGTCAATTAATTTAAATTCTATTTTTGATCTAAACAAAAATATATAGATTTAATCAAAACAAAAAGGTATAGATTTAATCAAAACAAAAATTCCCATTTAAGAAATAATATTACAAATTATTTATAATTACTACAACTGACTTCCAGTCACAGCCTTGGATGAAATCAACTGAAATAAAAGACATTATGGCCCGGTTTCACAGACAGGGCTTAGACTAAGCCAGGATGAGTTCAATTAGGACATTTAAGTAGTTTTTATGAACATGCTTAGAAAAAACATTACTGGTGTGCATCTTGAGACAAAACAAAGGCACTGATATATTTTAAGATCAGTCAGTGCAAGTTTCTTTCAGTTCAAACAACTCAGAATTACATTTTAGTCTAGGACTAGGCTTAAGTCTTGTTTGTGAAACAAGACAAATCTCTGAAGATCTCAGCAGATGAGAATTAAACAACTCCACAAACAGCATCACCAGCTTCACTTATTACTAACCAAGGGTGCGTTTCCCAAAAGCAACTATGGTCGCAACTATGGTCGCAAGTTCTGTCGTTACCAACAGAGTTCAACGGAATTTGCAACCATAGTTGGCTAATGATAATTTTGGGAAACACACCCCAGTTAGATTTTTTTGTTATACAAAAGTTCTTACTGAGAATTAACAGGTTTATTTTCATAGTTTTAGTGAATTTCATTTGAAGGTTACCATTTTGGTGAATAATATTTGCTTTAGTTGGTCACTTGGTCGTTGACTTTATAACATTGTTTTTTCTCTTGCTGCTGCAATTCTACATTTAGAAAGCACATTGTAATGGCAAAAAAGTAATGTTGGTTGTGAACATGTAGTGGCTTGATTCACTGATTGTTACATTGTTGACTATAGTAGCTCACTGCTTCTACAGATAGTGTTTTTGACCATGTGAGCAAATTTATTTTATGCACCAAAAAAAAAAAAAGTTACAGCACACATAGACATGTAGAATCAGCATATGAATCTCAACAATGGTGACAATCAACAAATTATTCAGATAAACAAATCTTTGAATATCACAAAACAAGCTATGGCCTGTGAAATCCATGCAGGCCAGACGTGGGCCGGATCTGGGCTGACACCTGTTGCTGTCTGGGAAATTACAACAGCCAAAGAAAAAGTAAAATTCTGAAGTCAAGAGTCAAGAACCCAACTAAAGCAAACAATGATCACATTAATGGTGACAACAAAACATTCAACATCTAAACCTCCATTCTCAATAATAAAATTTAACAGAAATAAAGTCAGTCTGGGCCCGTATTTATCAAGCCTCTAAGAATTACTCTCAAGAACACTGCTAAGAATTGACTTAAGTGAAAAAAAATTCTTGGCTCAAAGCTGTGATTAAAAGTTAGTTATCAATCATCTCAGTCGTACTTTAAGCGAAGTGTAGGACTAAATCTTAAGTGTCAGTCTTAGAGATGATTCACGACACTTTGCTGTGCCACAAACGGGATTTTGGATGACGACATATGCATGGACCAATCACTGAATAGATTTCCTTAATTAAGCATATTCTCAGATAAATTCTCATAGAATGGTTAAATTCCTAATAGGAGTTTACATTCAACACACATTTGACAATAAAGAATTTTCAAGAGAATACATTATGGCAAGGAAACAAAGCGTCATCACAACTTAATTTAGGGTGCAGATAGACGATAATAAAGTGTATCAACGATAGTCAAAGATATCGCCTGTTTCTGATGCCTTTGACGACAGCGAGACGATTATTATTATTATTATTATCTGTCAAAAATAGACTAGGTGCCTATCTTTAGTGATGCAGCGCGGAGAGCGGCTTCAGAAACTTGCCACGGCGCAGCTGATCAGCTCCGGTGGCTGTGGAGCTGTAACGCGCCGCAGACGCGTGCAGTGTAAATAAGGGGTAAGTGATTTATTCATCATACAGTGTAGATCGCATAATACTCGCGCTAGACTGAAGTCAGTTATGATGTTGTTTGGTAATGTAAATGTTCTTTGCTCATTTTGAATAACTGAGGAAATGTAACTTGTTTGATTAACTGCTCGTCGCCAAACATTTCAAAGACATTCCTCCTCTCCTGAAAGATTCGCGCACGTCTCTGTCTCCTCAGCGCCATCACAATCCCCTGCTGGCAACTCCTAACCACTTGAGAGACCTCTCCAGCTGTCTTAAATAACTGGGAGAGTAAGAGTGATTCTTAGCTTTAAGAAATTTGATAACTTGCTTTTATACTTAAGTTTGAAAGTAGGAGTAAATTTCATGAATTCTCAGCACTTAAGACTAAAATGGCACTTTGAGAAGCTTGATACATACGGGCCCTGATCTACTTAATCAAGTCCTTCAGGCTTGTTTGAAAACTACATATGTGAATTGGAGCAGGGAACTAAGTAAAAACTATGAATTACCATATAAATTACATGAAAAAAAAAACCGGTAAAAGGACTTTCCTCGGAAGTCCTTGCATTACACATCACATGTGTAAATACATTTTATTAATAGTTTTTGTAAAGTTTAGGCTTAGTTAATGTTTCTTGCGTTATTTTAGTGTTGTGTGTTACCCTGATGGTGTTTTTGTTTGTGTATATGACCTTGTAAACTGTCTAGCTGCACTGAAAAAAAATGTTTAGTCGGTTCAACTTAGACGGTTGTCAACTGGTAACATCTACAATAACTGGTTTTGTTTAAATGAAATAAATGATTTAAGGTTACTGATTATAACTGAATTCTACCAACCTGAAAAAAAAACAAGTTTTACTGAAGCATAACTGTTAGTAGATTTAACTTGATTTCTCCAGTTAGGTAAAATTACTTCAGTGAAGGTGTTGATGTTTTATTGACAAATATAAAGTTTTAAGTCGCCGTTGTGGAGATAAGCGTTTGCTTTAGTTGAGCGCTTGATGTGCGTTTCTAAAGTACGTTTGACGCAGCTGAAAGTGCTTGAGAAAACTTAATGAGATAATTATTTTATCATCAAGTAGTGCTCGTAAATCACATGTGGAGTGTGTTATTTAGATTTATTAGTATCACATTTTGAAGTGTTGCACTGCTTTGAAATGTTAAAAGTTTTTAAATCATTATGCAGAAAATATTGGGATGAGATCACATAGACTCACAGACATCATGAATCTGCGTATGAACCTCAACAATGGTGACAGACAACTCTGAATATCACAAAACAAGCTACTAAAATCACAAAAAAAGGTTTGCATTGATTGTCACCATTGTTGAGATTCATGCGCTGATTCTTGATCTTTGTGTGAGTCAAAAAAACACAGCTCAAAACACTTTCTAACTAAAAAGAAAAATCTCAATACCGGACTGTCATAACATCACAAGTCTAACATTCTCAGGCATCTGATTCCTGATATAGTCTGTGAATCTGATCACTACACCAAGTCATCGTCAATAAGCAATCAAAATCATCTGATCAGAATTTCTCTCACAACTGTTATTATAACAAATGTGCTTGAGAAACACACAGTAGCAGCAGTCAGAGGAAAAACTGATGTTAAATATTCAAGGATCAAGAGTCCAGTTAACACAAACGCTTATCTCCACAACCAGGCGCGCAGATGGCACTAGGGACGGGGGGACATGACCCCCCCCAGATTCATGGTGACCCGATCTGTATGCTACATTCCTAGCTCTAATTAGTTGTTGTACATTGTGTGTCATCCAAGGCTTCCTATTTGATGCCACATGTACTTGCTTCCAGGATGTTACACTATCCACACAACAATTAATGTAATATAAAATATTTATGGTGTATTCATCCAGAGATTCACATGTAAATGTGCCCTCTCCCTTAAATACATCCCATGTTGTACGGTGAAAGCAGTCCTGGAGCATAGGAATAGCATCCTCTGGCCATATTCTCACATTTTTTAACATAGTCCCGGCTTTTTTAATCCTGGGTGTATACTGTGCGTGTAGCAAAAGAGGGAGATTATCTGACAGTCCTAGGTGGGGATATGTCTGGGCTTTATATGCATCTGTTATGTTAGTATACACTTGATCCAGAGTTTTTTCTCCCTCAGTAGCACACTTCACATTGCGGTGGAATTTGTGAAGAACCGTTTTTAAGTCAGCGTGGTTAAAGTCCCCGGCTGCGATGAAAACGCTGTCCGGGTGTGCGACCAAGCTATTGTTAATGCCGTTATAGATCTGAGCCAGCGCTAGCTTGGCATTAGCATCTGGTGGAATATACACCGCACAGATATGAACAGCAGTAAACTCCCTCGGGAGATAAAACGGCCTGCACTTGAGCAGCATGAGTTCCACCTCTGGGCTACACAGTTTATCCACTACCATGGCGTTTTTGCACCAAAAGTTGTTAATATAGATACACAATCCCCCGCCGATCTTCTTACCAGAGTCCGCAGTCCTGTCGGCTCGGTAGGCGGTCCGTCCCGCTAGCTCGATAGCTGCGTCCGGAGTGGTGCTGTCCAGCCAAGTTTCAGTGAAGATCATGCAGCAACAGTTAAATATAGCTCTCTGTGTGATCGTTTGTAGACGTATCTCATCTATCTTGTTGCGGATCGACCGGGCGTTAGAGAGAAAGATGGTAGGAAGCACCGGTTTAAACGGGTTAGCTTTTAGCTTAGCCCACACACCCGCCCGCTTACCGCTCTTCTGCCTCCGCACACAGCGTCTCCTTCTCCGACCTACTGCTGCGGGGGACCCGGTAGACGGTCTAACGATCTCAGGAGGAATGAAACACTCGGCTGGTAAATGGTATAAAAACTCCTGTGTTGAGTTGAAGAAGTTCCGTGCGACTGTACTGAAGTGCTGTTGCCTTAAAACTGTGTGAAATAATCCATAATACCACCAATAAAGTGCAAAAACTATGCCAGTTAAAGGAAGCTCCAAGCTGCTGCGACTGTGCGCGCCGCCATCTCTAGAATTCCACGTGTTCCCTATAACGTGAGGAAATGTTTTGGTCCGCATGAGCAAAACATGTTATAAATCATACTAAATTGTTTTGTTTGTTTGTTTTTTGAAAAATCTAAAATTGGAAAAAGTTTTCTTTGAGGGTTATGTTCAGGGATAGGGTTAGGGTTGGATGATAGAATATACAATTTGTACAATATGAAAATTATTATATAGAAAGTCCCCATAACACATGAAAACCAAACGTGTGTGTTTACTGTCATATTGTCAATTAATGAGAATATTTTGTAACAATATGCAGATTAAAATAAATGGTAAACATCAGTGAACTGACAAATATCACAGCTGTCTTATTTGCTGAATTTAATTTATTCTCTAATATGTTCCAGCTCGTCTGCCTGTCCCTGTCATCAGCACAGACTGTTCCGTTCTCAGACTGTTATTCAGACTGAATTGTTCATTGTTGTGTTCAGCTGTGAATGTGAGTGATGTGAGTCTCTCATGGTACAGAGGAAACAGTTTATTGTCCAGAATCAGTGTGTCTGATCTCAGCATCAGTCTCTCTCTGCCTCTGGAGGTGAAATATCAGGATAACAACACCTACAGCTGTGTGCTCAACAATTCATTCACTGACCAGACCACACATCTGGACATCAATCATCTCTGCAAGACAAGTTCAGGTTTGTTAGCAAACCTATATTTTTCCACAAACTAAATGAATCATATTTCTATTGTAACATTGTTCATTTCTTCTCTCACAAGACCATATCCACTCTTGTGGCGTTACTGAAGCTGTGATCCGATTGGCTCTCTCTGCTCTGGTGGGTGTGGCTGCTGTGGCTGTTCTTGTTTATGACATCAGATCCAGAAGTCTTCAACAGAAGAGAGAGCAGACATCATCAAGCTCTGATTAATTGGATTCTCAGGAAAGTGGAGTTCTTGAATGACTGCACATGTGACCCACCAGGTGGTATTGTGAGCAAATGAAGCCTCCAGAAATTAACCCTTTTGTGAACCACTTGGCTGAAAAGCTTAAAGCTCCATGAGGCTTCATCTGCCCATCACTACAAAATACCTAAAGCATATCACCACAGAACTTCCCCAGTTATTAGTTAATGAATTACATCAAGAGTGTTTTCCTTTGAAATAATCTTATGTGAACTGATTATTTTGTAAACATCTGTTAAAAAATGAAACAATTGGGTGAGTGTGAGAAAATTAAAAAAAATTGGTAAATAATTTTTTCTACACTTTCTGTTTCCTGTTTTAATGTTTTGAACATTAAATCATTATGCAGAATTTACTTTAAAGGGATTATGTAGACTCACACAGATATCAAGATTCAGCGTATGAACCTCAACAATGGTGACAGTCAACAAAATATTCTGAACATCACAAAACAAGCTTTTCGTTGATTGTCACCATTGTTGAGGTTCATACGCTGAATCTTGATATCTGTGTGAGTCTACACGATCCTGTCCAAATACTTTCTGCATTATGAGATAAAAATATTAAAGCAGGGCAAACTTTCATGCAGTGGTATTCTAGGGCTACTATAAAGTGAAATTTTTAAACATAAATAATGTTCTCAAAGATCAGCCTCTGGAGAAGATCAGTGAATCATCAATAAGTAGCCATCAACATCTGTTCAGTTTGTTTTCGCACAACTTTTGCTGTAACAAATGTGCTTCAGAAACACACAGTTATAGTAGCCAGAGAAACATTAAAGTTAAGAAGTCAAGGGTCAAGATCACAACTAAAGCAAGCGCTTACCTCCATAACGGTTACTTCAATCTTTATTATTTTCAATAAAACAGCGCTTAGGCTTCCTGGAGGCTAAGTGAGGGCTGCCCGTGCAGGGCCAGTGCTAAGGGAACAACGTTTTGCCAATGAGCAAATTTTCAGGGGCCCTGCGCTGGCAGCCCTAAGTGGGCCCGTAAAGGTCCAGTGCAGGCTTGTTTGCAGGGGTAATCTGAGCAGGGCTTAACTTAGTGAGAAAGTGATTTCTACACCTATAGATTTCTGAATAAAAGCTTTAGGAAAATATCTGTGTTTGCTGACAGAGTGTTAAAGGATACACGCTATAGCTGACAGTTTTTAAGCTCTTTTATATTTCATTAGTTTATCATAATATGAAAAAATATAGTGATACACCTGTATGTCCTCGCTCATGACTCCTCAGGAAGCGTCCTCGCTCCTCACCTCCTCGCAGTGCAATTAGAGAATTGAGATGCCTTTCAAGGTGGCTGAGGTTTTGAAGAATTAAATGAAATATTAATCTTTTTGTTTCTTTTTGATTATGTCATTAACTAACTGTATGATTTTTACAGTCCTAGAACTGTTCATTTTTGCCATATGCACATCACCTTGACATAGACACCACTGATAAACTACTCCTAAATGTAATGTAGAAACTTTTATTTTATGTGAAGCTGCTTTGCAACAATGTGTATCATGAAAAGCGCTATACAAATAAATGTGAATTGAATTGAATCTGACTTTGAGAAATTTGATGCCTGTTTTTATGTAATATATTCAGCCTTTCATCCAGACCATGTTTACTTGTCTCGTTAATCTTTGGCTACATTTAATTTTGAGTAATTAAATTGTGAAACAGTCATCTGGCTTTGTTAAGTTAGATGTCTGTATTAATATAGTATATTTAGCCTGTCATCCAGATTGTGTTCTCTTGTCAAGTTTTTATTTGACTGATTTAATTTAGAGGAATTAAGTAATAAAATATGTATCTGACTATGAGAAATTGATGTCTGTAGTACTATATTCAGTCTTTCATTCAGATTGGGTTTACATGTCTGGTTGTGCTTTGGCTGCATTTGTTTCTGAGGAAATCAAATTGTCTGGCTTTGAGAAGTGTAGATGTACTCAAGGCTACTCAAGGATGGACGGATCTGAGGACCATCATCCTCTTTATGGAAAGCTTCATTCATCCAGATGGAGTGGCTCTGACCTCATTATATGGTGCCCAATTTTCCTCTGTGCCCTCAGAGGGCCATTCTGCCAAATGGTGCTTCATTCAGGGTGTGAGTTTATGAGTTTGGCCCAGTGTCTGCCCAAGAATATTGCAGAACTGGGAACTCTATGGGACTGTGCTTGACATGACTCACAGTAGGACAAGCACTTGCCAGTATGGCATAGTGGGTATTATCCCCTAAGCACTGCTACTATGACGCAGCACAAGTTCCCTCAAATAGGAATGTCTCAGGTTAGGACTGTAACCATGGTTCCCTGAGAGGGGAATGAGACACTGCATCACCCTGCAATACTTCCTGCATGCCTGTGAGTGACTTACTTCAGCCAATCAGTAGCTGAATATGTTACTCCACCACGCATTATTTGATATGTTTCACCAATGAGTGATTAAGCAGGTGGTTCGGGCGCAATTACATTGAGGCGCTCCCAAAGTGTTGCAATTATGACACAGCATCTATATTTTGCAAGGGGTTTATTGAAAGTCCAAATGAAACAACGGCTGTGTCCGAAACCGCCTACTTTTCTACTATATAGTAGGAGAAAAGCAGTAGGCGAGCGAATAAGTATGTCCGAATCCTCAGTATTCCTAAATGAGTAGACGAGAATTACCTGGGTGACGTACTAATTCTCGCGAGATTCGGACGTGCGTCTACTTAAAGTGCGTCCGAAAACGCCTACTTCTCTACTATATAGTAGGGGAAAAGCAGTAGGTGAGCGAATAAGTATGTCCGAAACGAGTATTCCTAAATGAGTAGACGAGAAGTTCCCAGATGTCCTACTGCTTCTGCCCAGATTCTTGAGTGCTCATCCGACGGATACTTTTCAATCCCAGGAGGCCACGGGGGATCAATATGTCATCATCGAACGTGACGGAGAACAGCGACGAGGCTGTTTACAAATGTGAGTATTAAAGGGAAGTGGTGTGTGGCCAAGTATGGTGACCCATACTTGGAATTTGTGCTCTGCATTTAACCCATCCAAGTGCACACACACAGTAGTGAACATACACCCAGAGCAGTGGGCAGCCAATGCTGCGGCGCCCGGGGAAAAGTATTGTATTTTTTTTTTTTTGGCCTGTCAGTAGCACAGATAACACATGACAGTACATATGCATGGCTATACTATCATCATTCACAGCCTTTTTTTTCTTTTTTTTTTAAATTAAATATATTTATTTTTTTTATTTTTTTTTTTATATTAATTAATTAATTTAATTTTATATACCCTTTTACTTAACCACACTGTGACAGACAAGACCAGGGGACAGAGAAAACAAGAGAGAGAAAGAAGAAAGAAGAAAGGAGAAAAAAAAAAAAAAAAAAAAAAAAAAGGTTGTGGGGAAAGTCAACAAAGAAGGGGAAGAGAGAGAGAAAAAAGGAGAATGGGGGATAGAGAGAGAGAGGAAAAAAAAAAAAAAAAAGACAATTTGCTTCAATACCTGCTGACAAAAAGAGAAAACAACCGAAGACACAACATCAAAGAGACTGCAGCAACAACCAACATCTGTATAAATCACAATAAATTCTAAATGTTAAATGTTATTGAGCAGCACACATAACTAATATTACAAAATAAGTTTTGAAGCAACAGCAGATCAAGACAATGTGTGTCTGTGAGCACCTGTTTTTACACCAATGTGAATGCTTGAGTGTACACCTGTGTGTGTGAGCGCGCTTGTGTTCATAAGGTTCCTCCATGTAAATGTTTAATAGTGTGTGTGGGGAACAACAGCCCCATCCCGCAAGGCATGAAGCAGGCACGGAAAAGACCCGGGCCCCAAACATCCGGAGGCCCCCCAGGGGACGGGACCCCCAGGAGAACCACCGCAGGGACAACCGCGGCCTCCACCCAAAAAAGGGCAGAGGAGAGCCCGAAGGCGGGACCTCCGACAGCCACAGTGTAGGCGCCCCAGGGTGCCGTGGCGGCAAGCCCGCAGGCTCCACCGGCAGCCGACCACACCAGGGCGGACCGGGCCCTGGGCCCGGAGACCCAAAGGCCCCCCACCCCACAATCGGGGCCCAGCAAGGCCAGTAGGGCCAGGCCCCGCCAATCAACCGCCGAGAGTGGGCCGGCGCTCACCCGAGCATCCTGCCCCGGCGCGAGAAATCACCAACGCACCGGCGGCATCCTCCACCGGCAGGGCATGGTGGTGGGGTGGGGGTCGACTAAGATGATGAGTGAGGCGGAGTCTAAGGCCCGACCTGACACATAGATGTAGACGACAAGCACACATATACACAAGCATATGTTCCCACCCTCATGCACGCAAACGAATATTCACACCTTCGCCCCACATGTAGACACACAAAAATGGACACGGTACCCACACTCACACTCCCCATATGCACTCTATACTCCTAGGTCCAGGCACCACCACCCCCAGAGGGGTAGCCAGCGCCCGATCCCGGAGCTAAACCCCCTTCGCTCCGGCGTGGGGACAGGAAGACCACCCCAGTCCCCGCAGCAGCAGAGAAAATCAACAGCCCAGACCCCGACCGGGCGGCCAGCTCATCCTCACAGCCCCCGGCCCCAGACAGAGAACAGAGAACAGGGGTGTGAAAGAAAAAAAAAAAAAAAAGACGACCCCATGCTTCACCCCACCCGCTCAAATGTAGTGTTGGTGTGTGTTGTTCTAAGGTGCTTTAAAACAGGGGTGCTTTAAAACAGGGGAGGGGCACCCTCCACAAACTTGTGTCAGCTCGTCCCCTCCCTAGAGCCCTCAATGTCTATGTGCAACTTAAAATTGAGAAGTGGGCACTGGCACCAGAGGGAAGGCTGAATGAACAGACCGCCCTCCGGATGCCATTCAGTGTGCCCACCCCCAAGGCCCTATATGTATGTGTCATGTGACAGTAAGTAATGAGAATGTCTAAGCTGTAATGTGTAATTGAGATGCAGGCGGCCACGAGGAGACAGAGGAGTACCACCTCCCCCGCATCCCAGCGACTCACCCGCACCTCAAAACCCTACCTATGTGTTGGTGTGATGGAGCGGGAGAAGTGAAGCCTTAGGGATGGGGAGGAAAACATCAGAGGGGGCAAAATACCCCCCCTCTGGAGCCAGCTCCCCCGCTGACCCCCATAGGCACCCCCGTTACCCCAAATCTGCCCAGGGCAGGGGGCCCAGGCCCATCCAGACCAGGGCCCATGGCGGCCCACCAGACCCCACAGCAGAGGAAAAACTACCCCACCCCATCATTCAGTCAGTTCCCAAACTACATAAGACAATAAGACAAGTATTGTATTTTTAACAGCACGGTGTCATTTGATTTCTGTATTAGAAGTAACAAACTGATTTCATACTTTTTCTTATTTTAGATTTTTGTTTTAAGTTTTTCTTTTTCTTTTTTTTTTCCACAAATGCCGCTGTCACATGTTCCACCACAAAAGCTCTGCATCAAATGTACAGAAATCAAGAATCAGAAAAGTGCTGTAATAGCTCTGTTTGAAATTACAATAATTAAGATAAACTACAACTTAAGATTTAAAAGAAGTTTTATTGATGTCTTTAGTATACTCACTGAGAGCCTTTGATGGCAGCATTCCTTCATCAGTCACTCTTCACCAGATAAACACGTCTCATCTGTCCCTGTAACATCCAGACAAGAGTCAGTCACCTCTATGATTTATCTGCTCAATACTACATTTATTTACATATTGAGGTAGCTGTTGATGTGTTAACTCGCTTTTTATCCAACACAAATGTTCCTCAATTTATCAACAATATTAATGAAATAGATAACTTATATTTAGTTACTCCATGTAGAATTGTTTATTTACATTACTTACATTCATCTAAAGCAGTGCTGACAACAGTGAATTCTACATCTCTCACTCAGATGTCTGTTCATGTTGTGATGTGCTCATCTATAATTCTTTTAGAACATTTTCCTGTCTCATATTAAATAAACATCTAGTAATCGTCTTTATTTATGGTTTATGTAAATGCACGTTGGAGACGTGTGTGTGTGTTTACTTGAGCTCCGCTGTTCGCTATAGAGGCTACATAATAAAACGTGTTTTTACAGCAAAATCATAAATATACTGTAACGTTACTGTCTAGCGTCTTTACATCTTCAGCAAATGAACATGTTTACTATACAGTAGATCAACAAATGCGATTTTAACACATGTAACCGTGTTTTTGATTGCTAATACTCATGTTTCCTGATGTTGTCAGTAAATAAAATATAATGGCTTCATTAACATGCATTAATTCATTATTTGACTGAAAATTGAGATGTATTCACCGTGGCTACATTTGTTTAGTGTGAAGTCATGCATAGCTATGGCATATGACAAAAAAATAAATTTTGCTTATTTTACAAAAAAAAAAAAATTAATTATTGGTCAGCATTTATCTTTATTATTGTTCATAGTTTTTGGTGTGGACTAGCAATGCATTCTGAGGTAAACTTAATTTCTATGTAGTAATTCTTACATTTTTCGAGTGTAAAATCAACAGTCTTCTCCAAAGACGAGATCTTCGAGCAGCTGGTCGACGTCTCCTTTGTGCAGATATTGCAAACGCTGAGGAAAACTGTACTAGGTAGGGTTGTGGATTTAGTGATGCTATGAGGTGTTTGTGCGCCTGTCGCTCTTATTTTCATTTTAGAATTATTACTGCAGAACTTATAATTACATACAAGCTCAGGGAAAGATGGTAATATTTTTAACAATTAACAATTATAATGACAAAAAAACAAAACAACTATAATGGGTTTGCGTACATCATAGTATGAGATTATATACACAGGAAAAAAAGAGTAAATATCTGAATAATAAAATTCATATAATCATAATGCATTAAAAATTGCATTTGTTGTTTTTATTTATACTGTAAGACTCAGGGATTAAACGTGAGAGACATTCAACAAAAAAAAGAGGAAAACAAAGATTTAAGACAGTTTTGCGTGTGGATGAACAATTTTGCACATAAAATTAAGAGATTAATAACATATTCAAGAGAAACGATTACGGTTTTTCGTAATAAAAAAATCTTTAAGGATTAAACTGGGTTTTATTAGTAGAGTTAAAATTATAACGTCATAAATCACATGATAACGTCAACATGGCGGCTCGCATTCATACTCAAAGAGATTTGGCTGTAGAGTACATACTCTTTTAACGCTCGTTAAGTAAGTACTTATTGAAATTAAGTACCTACTCATTGAGTAGGCAGTTTCGGACGCAGCCAACGAGAAACACGGATAACAGGTAGGCACATGAAACAAATAGATTCCAGATTCTCCAAAAACAAATGTCTACAAAACAGAAAACACACAACAAAAAGTCCAGGAGGGTGGTGGAGCAGAGGTGGAACAGGGAAGGGATGGTGGGCCAGGCCCATGGAGTGGAAGAAGGCCTGGAGACTGTGGTGAATCAAATGACCAGGGCAGAGCAGGCAGAGTGGGTAGCCAATGTGGAGCTGGCGAATCAGGTGGAGAGGGCAGAACTGGAGACCACCACAGCGCAGGCGGAGCTGAAACAGAGAGCACAGAAAGGCTCATAACAACAAGACAGGCAGAGAGCACAGGGATGACCTCTGTGGTAATGACATGACAAGCAGAATATTCTGAGATGGGTTCTGTAGCGTTAGAGTTACAAATGACCTGCTCTTATCATCTGATCGTGGTTGTATCTCTCTATTAGTTCTACTGGATCTTAGCGCTGCGTTCGACACTATCGATCACAACATTCTTTTGAATAGACTAGAAAACTTTGTTGGCATTAGTGGAAGTGCATTAGCATGGTTCAAATCGTACTTATCTGACCGCCATCAATTCGTAGCAGTGAATGAAGAGGTATCATATCGATCACAAGTGCAGTATGGAGTTCCTCAAGGCTCAGTACTAGGACCGTTACTTTTCACGCTTTACATGTTACCCTTGGGAAATATCATTAGGAAACACGGGGTTAGCTTTCACTGTTATGCTGATGATACTCAGCTCTATATTTCTTCACGGCCTGGTGAAACACACCAAATTGAGAAACTTATGGAATGCATAATCAATATAAAAAACTGGATGACGAGCAATTTCTTACTGCTAAATTCAGAAAAAACAGAGGTGTTAATTATCGGACCTAAAACCCCCACAAGTAATAACCTAGAACACTGTCTAACACTTGATGGCTGCTCTGTAAATTCTTCGTCATCGGTCAGGAACCTAGGTGTGCTATTTAATAGTAATCTCTCCTTTGACAGCCACGTTTCTAGCATTTGTAAAACTGCATTTTTTCATCTTAAAAATATATCTAAACTGAGACCTATGCTCTCAATGTCAAATGCAGAAACATTAATTCATGCGTTTATGACCTCAAGGTTAGATTATTGTAATGCTTTATTGGGTGGTTGTTCTGCACGCTTAATAAACAAACTACAGATGGTTCAAAATGCAGCAGCTAGAGTTCTTACTAGAACCAGGAAGTATGAGCACATTAGCCCGGTTCTGTCAACACTGCACTGGCTCCCTACTAAACATCGTATAGATTTTAAAATCTTGTTAATTACTTATAAAGCCCTAAATGGTTTAGCTCCTCAGTACTTGAGCGAGCTCTTATCGCATTATAGTCCTTCACATCCGCTGCGTTCTCAAAACTCTGGCCATTTGATAATACCTAAAATATCAAAATCAACTGCGGGCGGCAGATCTTTTTCCTATTTAGCGCCCAAACTCTGGAACAATCTACCAAACACTGTTCAGGAGGCAGACACACTCTGTCAGTTTAAATCTAGATTAAAGACCCACCTCTTTAACCTGGCGTACACATAACACACTAATACACTTCTATTATTCAAATCCGTTAAAGGATTGTTAGGCTGCATTAATTAGATCAACCGGAACCGGGAACACTTCCCATAACACACGATGTACTTGTTACATCGTAAAAAGATTGACATCTACGCTAATATTAGTCTGTTTGTTTCTTATTCCGAGGTCACTGCATTCACCAGATCAGATGGTGGATCAGCACCTAGAGACGACCTCTACAGCCCTGAACGTCAGCGGAGACCAGGACACCTAGATGAGCCCCAGAGACAGACCCCCAGTGAGGACCCCGTCACCTAGACAGCCATCAGGACAAGATCTCGGGAACCAGATGAGCCCTCCAATCTGACTTTGCAGCAGTTGGAATTGAACTGCTGGTTTCGTCTGGCCAGAGGAGAAATGGCCCCCCGACTGAGCCTGGTTTCTCCCAAGGTTTTTTTCTCCGTTCTGTCACCAATGGAGTTTTGGTTCCTTGCCGCTGTCGCCTCTGGCTTGCTTAGTTGGGGACACTTAATTTCCAGCAATATCGTCGACTTGATTGAACAGAAACTTTTTGAACTGAATTGAGCTGGACGATGCCATCACTGGATTCAATAATGAAATGCCTTTAACTGAAAATTGAGTGTTTAATCTTGTAATTTTACATTATTGACACTATTTTCCCATTTTGATATTGTGCAGTTGCTTTGTCACAATTTGTATTGTTAAAAGCGCTATATAAATAAAGGTGACTTGACTTGACTTGACTGTAGCGGTCGCCACCTCGGGAGGATCTGGAGCAGATGACGCTGCCTCAGGAAAAACTGCAGCAGATGCCACTGCCTCAGGAAAAGCTGCAGTGGATACTGCTGCCTTGGGCTGATTCTGCCTCAAGCATAGCCCCCAAAAATGGGAAAGTTGTGTATGAGTAGTTCATTGAGTCCAGCTCGGAAAAACGTCCTGAGCAGAAAGTGTGTATGAGAAGCTAAATAAAAAAAACTCATGAGTATGGTCCTCGAAGGAGTGGTCACCCTGGTGCAAAAGGAGGAGATGTAACCCTGCTAGATCCATATTTAGCTCAGTAAATCTGTAACGTGAAGAACAAGAAATGCAGGAGAAGATGAGGCTGTAAGTGCAAGTGGTTTATTGAGGTCCAAATGAAACAATAAGGAACACGGAGAACAGGAAGGCACACACAACTAACAGCAAACATTGACTAACAAAGTACAAGTAAAACGCAATTAAGGACTACTTATACACAGGGGAGCAACAAACTACCACGGTAACAATATAACAAAACATACCATGGGAGACTAATCAAGGGAAAGACTATAACTGACTACAAAACCAGCACAGGTGTAACGAGGCATCTGAGAGAGATGTGCGGATCCAAATGCAAAACTTTATTCAAAGACATGGTCAAGACAGCCAGGGGTCGAACACCAGCAAACAGAAATAGCACAGGCAAGACAAAGAGTAATCCAGAGACAGGCGTGGGTCAGTCGAGGGCAAACGTAATCCAGAGTGTGAGGCAAACGGGAAATCCAACAGACAAACTATAGTCCAGACGAGGAGCAAACTGTATCCAAACAGGGTGTGACGACAGGGGTAATCCAGAACAAGCAAAATCCAGAGTAGGCAGGGAAACGCAGAATCGAGATACAAAGGCTAGGGTCTAAACATGAGAAATCAGGCAAAGAACAAGACAAGATACGACTGGGAACTAAGACTGGAGAAACTAGACTGGCTCTGTAAAGTAGCTATCACTAAGAGAGCGATAAACGCTAAACAATACTCGGCGTTGAATGGTTGTTTGAGACTGATTTTTATAGTGTGTGTAATTGGCTGCAGTAAACGTAATCAGTGAAATGGAACATGGGAAATGTAGTCCGGAGTGACCTATAACAGTCTGTGTAATGTGAGATGTGAGAGTCAATATAATGGGAGGGCAACCTCTGGTGGCAAGCGGACGGAAGTCCACGGACAGGATTCGTGATAACAGGAAACACTTCAACATAAAAATCCAAATACAAACACAAGGAATTTACACATGACAGTGTCCTTCTCAGTGAACCATGTTTACAGATGTAATTTTCAGATTTTCACAGTAGTGTCTGTGTTTTTTCATGTTCTGTCTTTTCCATGCACAACTGTGTATAAAAATTAAGTCTACTTAAGTTATTTCATTCAAATTAAATTATCTGATTCCAATTTATAAAGACCTCAAATTTAGGTGGAAAGGCCAATTCATTTTCGGTCATCCCTTTTAACTTGAGGTAATTCATTTGGATTAAAGAATAACTTTGCAGATTTTCAACCCGCTTTGTATTTTTACAGTGTTGGCAATATGTACATTAACAATGTTCACTCTTTATCCATGTTACCTGGGGCCCATACCATGAATGAATGAATGAGGCATTTATAGCCCTTTAATGTGGATTGCTGTACACCAGGGGTCTTCAACTAAAATGGCGTGAGGTCCAGTAATGAACCCTCCTCACCAGCCGAGGTCCAGACAATTATATAAAAATATTTTTTTTTTAAGACCTGCACAAATAAATTAATTAATTAATTGATTAATTAAAATGACAGTAAAAAGCATGATTTATGCAGGTTTGCACCAAAAAAAAGCTTTATAAAATTCTAAACTTTACATTTCAGCCTTTAAGAGTCAAAAGTATCAATTCCAATATTAATATAAACAATTATTATTAATTAAGTATTATATTATATTAATTAAATAACATAAATTAAATAACATACTCAACTGGCACCAGTGTGCAGCATCCACCGGAGGAAACAACGGTGCCAGTGCACGCACCAAACACCAGCAACAGGTGGAGAGGAGAGAGAGTCATAGTGCCATTCAAGTGGATCGGGATTATTAGGAGGCCATGACTGACCAGGGCCAGTGGAGGGAATTTGGCCAGGACACCGGGGTTACACCCGTACTTTTTACTCATTACAGAGGTTGACCTGCGACCTCCAGGCCGAAATATGAGATTTGTTTAAATTGGCCTTGTCAAAGTTCAAAATTTAAGATTTCAAGTCTGTTTTTGAACTTAATCGTCCGGGACAGCTGTGGAACACATGGGCTCAGTATCGGGTGGCACGCCATCACAGGGTTTTTGGTCAGTCTACATGGATGTGAGAAAGAGATATTGGTTTAAGGACAATATCAAATAATAAGTAAAAGAATAAACAATTGAATAAGCATATTGTGTATATATCTGTCTCAAGTTCAAGTTCAAGTAGCTTTATTGGTATGACATTTGTGTTACAGTACTGCCAAAGCATTTTAGATGTGTAAAATACAGAATATAATTACACCGCCAAAGTAAAAAAAAGAAGTCAATAAATGAGTAATAAATGAGAGAAAATAATACAATAAAATAAAAATAACTCTCTCACTCACACACACACACACACACACACACACACACGTTTGTTTTGGTATGCTTGTGAGGACTTTCATAGACTTCTATTGTTTTATACTGACCTAACAATATTTTCTATCCACTAAACCTAAACCTACCATCACAGAAACCTGTTAGCATTTTTACATTTTTAAATAAACTTCATTTAGTATTTTTAATAATTGATTTCCCTTGTGAGGACCACAAAATTCAAACAGTGTTTTGTGCTGACAAATAGTTATGTTTTATAAAATATAAATAAACACACACACACATACACACACACCATTCAAGCAGTTGTGTAAAAGGAACTTATCTCTAATTTAAAGATGGTAATAAATACAGTATTTGACTATATATAACACAATATAAAAAATAAACATGGCTCTAAAACACAGCAAAACATTTTGTATAGTTTTAGGTAACAGTAAATATGAAAAAAGCCTTACATTTTCAGAGTGCTAAGAGGTAGTTCTTTATGCAATGATGTCCAAACGTGGGTGAGTGATTTACAAAAAATTAAATAAATAAAAAAACGCATTTAGTTTATGTTGAGTCATACACTAAACCTTGCAGACCCTTGCTTTGTTCAGACCCTCACAGAGAGACGGGAGGGGTGAGGGAGGAGATACAAACCAGATGTTAAGCTAGTCAATTCACTTTTTTCTAAGTGAACGTTTTGAATGTGCTATTTAAATATATTTTACTGTAAAAAAAAGGAAGGAGCTATTTACTTAAACAAATGATGGTAACAATATTACACTTAATATTTTTGAATAGTTTTTAAGTCTTGGTTTTTTAATGGAATCTATCTGAATAAATCACGTAAAATCAGTTATAGCAGCCAGAGAAACATTAAAGTTAAGAAGTCAAGGGCCAAGAGCCCAACTAAAGCAAGCGCTTACCTCCATAACGGTGACTTCAAACTTTATTATTTTCAATAAAACAGCGCTTAGGCTTCCTGGAGGCTAAGTGAGGGCTGCTCGTGCAGGGCCAGTGCTAAGGAGCCAACATTTTGCCAGTGAGCAAATTCTCAGGGGCCCTGCGCTGGCAGCACTAAGTGGGCACGTAAATGGCCAGTGCAGGCTTGTTTGCAGGGACAGGTCTGTAGTCATTAAGTCCTGTTATCTTGGGTTTCTTTGGGACGGGGATGATGGTGGAGCATTTGAAGCATGAAGGGACTTCGCACAGCTCCAGTGATCTGTTGAAGATCTGTGTGAAGATGGGGGCCAGCTGGTCAGCACAGGTTTTCAGACAGGCTGGTGTCACACCGTCTGGGCCTGGTGCCTTTCTTCTTTTGTTCTTTCTGAAGACCTGAAGCACATCATCTTCACTGATTTGAAGTGCAGGTGTGGGGGAGAGAGGGGTTGCTGGAGGTGTTAATGGTTGTGTGGAGAGATGATCAGAGCAGTTGCAGGGTGTTAGACTGGGAGTTTCATATCTACTGTAAAACTCATTCAGGTCTTCAGCAAGTTGTTGATTGGCCTCAGTGCTGGGGGATGGTGTCTTGTAGTTGGCGATGGCTTTCAGACCTTTCCACACCGATGCAGGGTCATTGGCAGAAAATTGGTGTTCTAGCTTTTTAGCGTAGTTCCTCTTAGCCACTCTAATCTCCTTATTCAGTGTGTTTCTGGCCTGATTGTACAAGACTCTGTCCCCCTTCCTGTAGGTGTCCTCTTTGGCCTGACGAAGATGTCTGAGTTTTGCTGTGAACCATGAACCTGCGAACACTCCAATCAGTGAAGTCGAAACAGGCTTGTAATGCCCTCTCTGTTTAGTTAGTCCATCTCTTTACCTTCTTTACTGCAGGTTTAGCAGATTTAAGTTTTTGCCTGTAAGTCAGTATAAGATGAACCAGGCAGTGGTCAGAGAGTCGGAGTGATATACTCAGGGGACGGAGTGATATATGCATCCTTTATTGTGGGGTAACAGTGATCCAAAAAATTACTGACTTTTCTGGGACATGTAACATGCTGTCTGTATTTTGGCAGTTCACAGGAGAGATTTGCTTTATTAACCTGTTAGCCAGCACCCCCCATATTGGGAATCACAGCTGAAAATGACTAACTAACTTAAAATGGTAACAGTTCCTGACTTCAGTGTGCCTCACACACAATTTTGGTATCTTTGGAAAGAAGACCATTTGGGCTTTACTATTCATCATCCAAAGTTGATAACGCTAAAAAATATAAAAAGTTATAGACACAGAAGTGCCTTGAAAAAAATTGTACCACACTGATTTTTTTTATTTCATATAAAATACATGAAATCAGTCCTGGAGCAATCCAGAAAAGTAATGGGTTGAAAGTCACATGTCTCATGAGTTTATATTTCAAATCTGAAGAAGATACCATGAAAAATTAGATTCCTGCAACCAGATTTTTCGAGTCGTTTATTTATATAGCACATTTCATACACAGTGGTAATTCAAAGTGCTTTAAATAAAAGAAAGTGAAATAATCATTCACAGCAATAAAAACAAGGAATTAAAAATAATAAAACAAGGAATTTTAAAATGATATAGAAATTGATTTAAAATGAAATTTAAAACAGTTAAATAGAAAAGGATTATACATAAAATACAATGCAGTCAGTTCGGACGTAGCACAGTGCTCATTCAACAAATGCACAGCCAAACAGATGAGTTTTGAGTCTGGATTTAAATGTGGCTAATGTTTTAGCACATCTGATCTCTTCTGGAAGCTGGTTCCAACTGTGGGCGGCATAATAGCTAAAAGCGGACTCCCCTTGTTTTGTGTGAACCCTTGGTATTTCTAACTGACTCGATCCTAATGATCTGAGTGGTCTGTTAGGTTTATATTCAGTGAGCATATCTGCAATGTATTTAGGTCCTAGGCCATTGAGTGACTTATAAATGAGTAAAAGTACTTTAAAATCAATCCTAAATGTAACTGGAAGCCAGTGTAAGGACCTGAGGACTGGTGTGATATGCTCAGATTTTCTGGTTCTAGTCAGAATCCTGGCAGCAGCGTTCTGGATGAGCTGCAGCTGTCTAATGGTCTTCTTTGGAAGGCCGGTGAGGAGACCATTACAATAATCCACCCTGCTGGTGATAAAGGCATGAACAAGTTTCTCCAAGTCTTGACTGGAAACAAAACATCTAATTCTTGCAATGTTTTTGAGATGATAGTATGCTGATTTAGTTACTGCTTTGACATGACTACTAAAACTAAGGTCTGTCTCCAGAATCACCCCAAGATTTCTGACTTGATTTTTAGTTGTTTGACCCCTAGAGTCAAGGTATGCATTCACCTTGAGAACTTCATCTTTGTTTCCAAATGCAATGACTTCAGTTTTCTCCTTGTTTAACTGAAGAAAGTTTTGGCACATCCAACTGTTAATTTCATCAATGCATTGGCAGAGGGAGTCAATGGGGCTATAATCATTTGGAGATAAGGCTAGGTAGATCTGGGTTTTATCAGCATAGCTGTGATAGGCAATTTGGTTCTTCCTCATTATCTGACTTAGTGGGAGCATATACAGGCTAAACAAGAGCGGTGCAAGAATTGAGCCTTGTGGGACTCCGCATGTCATGGACGTCCACTTAGACTTATGCTCTCCTATACTCACATAATAACCTCTCCCTTCTAAGTATGACCTGAACCATTTGAGTGCCATCCCAGAAAGCCCGACCCAGTTTTCCAGTCTCTCTATAAGTATGTTATGATCGACAGTGTCAAACGCAGCACTAAGATCTAGTAGTACCAGCACTGATATTTTGCCAGAATCAGAATTAAAGCGAATATAATTTATTATCTTAATGAGTGCTGTCTCTGTGCTGTGATGCACACGGAAACCAGATTGAAAATTATCCAGGTAGCCATTTGAGTTTAAGTAGTTGTTCAGCTGATTAAAAACTACCTTTTCAATAATCTTACCTATGAAAGGAAGATTTGATATTGGTCTATAGTTGCTCAACATGGTGTTATCAAGATTGCGCTTTTTCAGAAGGGGCTTAACAACTGCAGTTTTCAGGGAGTTTGGAAGAGTCCCAGAAAGAAGTGAGGTGTTCACCACTTCTAAGAGATCTGCTTCTAAACAGTTAAGCACACTTTTGAAAAAAGATGTGGGAAGTGTGTCAAGATAGCAGGTTGACGATTTAAGATGCTGTACTATTTCTTCCAAAATTTTGCTATCAATTGTTTCAAAAACAGACATAGTCACTTCTTTTTGAGATTGCGGTCGAATCTGTGTGACCTCTGTATTACAGGAAGATGTGCCAATCTCCTTTCTGATATTACTAATATTCTCAGAAAAGAAGGAAGCAAACTCATTGCATTTGCTGTCAGAGAGCATTTCACTGGGAATCTGACTTGGGGGGTTTGTCAGTCTCTTAACAGTAGCAAAAAGAGTGTGAGTGTTGTTTAAGTTACTGTTTATAAGTTTTGAGAAGAAGGTCTGTCTAGCTGTGGCTAGTTCCACATTGAAAGCATGAAGGCTGTCTTTATAGATGCTATAGTGTATTTCAAGTTTTGTCTTCCGCCACATCCGCTCAGCTTTTCTGCATTGTCTTTTCATACTCTGAACTGCTGTTGATTTTCTCCAAAATGATTTTTGTCTGCCACTCTTCTTGCTGACCTTTATCGGAGTATTATCATCAATAACATTCTTAACTTTTGAGTTAAATGAATCCAGGAGAAGATCAACAGAGTCTGCAGAAATGCTTGGTGTTAAAGATATTGCCTTCATAAATAGCACACTAGTGTTCTCATTAATGCATCTCTTTCTGACAGAGACAGATCTAGATTCAGTGGTGACAGAGATCAATATATCAAAGAAAATACAGAAGTGATCAGACAGTGCTACATCCTTAATAACAATGGATGAAATGTTTAGACCTCTACTGATGAGTAAATCTAGAGTGTGTCCACGATTGTGTGTGGGTCCATGCACATGCTGAATCAGGTCAAAAGTGTTTAAAACAGTTATAATTTCTTTTGTAGTTTTGATTTCAGCATTATCTATGTGAATATTAAAATCCCCTGCAATAGCAAAACAGTCAAACTCTGAGGAAATCATTGATAACAGTTCTGTGAACTCTTCAACAAAGGCTGGAGAGTATTTTGGCGGCCTGTAAATGATGATAAACACAATGCGTGGGGCACCTTTCAGCACAATACCTAGATATTCAAAAGACAAGTACTGACCAAATGACACTTGCTTGCATTGATAAACATCTGTAAACAGAGCAGCTACACCTCCACCTCTCCTAACAGTCCTGCAGACACTTATAAAATTAAAGTTAGGAGGGGCTGTTTCAGTGAGGACTGTTGCACTGCAGTTGTCTTCTAGCCATGTTTCAATTAGAAACATAAAATCCAGGTTGTTTGTGGTTATTAAATCATTGATCACAAATGATTTATTTTTTAGTGAGCGAATGTTTAAAAATGCTAACTTGATGGAATTACATTTTGTCTCTACAGCAATCTTAGACTGATGCATTACAGGCCGCAGATTAGATGGGTCAGCCGTACGGCTTGAGAAGGCCTTAGACTTTCTATCACGTGATAAAACAGAAATAGAGAAGGCTACAGGCATACTGGGTTCCCGCTTTTTTTGTAAACATTTGTGAATGTTGCTGCTAATATAGCGGGGACCCGACACATATCACTGAGAGTTGTTATCAGTTGTTTTTGGTTCACCTACAGGCGATAGAGGAGGGTTTGGGCCCTGGCGTTGTGGCAGCGGTCGGAGAGCTCTCACAGGAGGAGGCGGGAGAGCTGAGCCTGCAGTCTTTGGTGGTTGGGGGGCCCGCCGTTTTTTGTTGATATCTGGGGGCTTGCAGAGAGTTTGGTCCCAGCATACACCAGTTCCTCCATTTTCTGTGAAAAGCTTAGAAGTGGAGATGCTGGAGAGAGGGATAGTGTGTCTGGTGAGCGGGGCTCTAGCTCTGGTGTTTCCGGTGACTGTGATGTGTTGTCCTGGCTTCCCAGGCTGTTTTGTCCTGGCTTCCAGAAAGTCGTCCTTGGGTGCTGAGTCTTGGAGCTGTTGTAATACGTCACAGTCTGCATGTGATGAGCTCTGTGGGCAGGGCTCAGCCGGGATGTCCATGAGCAGTGCTTGTTTTGGCTGTGTGGCGTTATCAGTGTCCTTGTGGGATTCTTCAACCACATGATGACTCGGAAGCTGATATGAAGTCCTGTGGTCACTCATATTCTGTCCAGGTGATTGTGTGAGTGGATTGGCACACACCACTGAAGGATGACGGAGGGAGAAATAGAAATTGTCCTTTAGCACTCTTGCACCAAGTTTGTCTTGGGGGGAGGCCATCCAGTTTAAACAGTTGTCTGTGGCCCCAGAAAATATTGAAGTTGTTGATGAAGTTGACTCCTTTTGTACTGCAGGTTCTTTGTAGCCATGTATTCAGCCCAAGCAACCATGAAAACATGTTAGTTCCCCTTGCTGGGAGTGGTCCACTGATGAACGACTGAACTTCAAGTCTTTGAAGTGTTTCAAAGAGTTCACTGAAATCTTGCTTAAGCATTTCTGACTGCCCTTTCCGAATATAATTTTTCCCCACATGGATGATGACTCGATTTGCAGTCTTGTGCTTCATCACAATGCTCCGAAGTTCCTTGTTCACATCAGAGACGGTTGCTTGAGGAAAGCAGCAGGTAGTAGTAGTCCTGGTACTGGCGTTTCTTATAATAGAGTCGCCCACTATCAGAATCCTGGGCTCGGCTGCGCTCTGAGCTGAATGCCGCTGTCTGCTCGACCTTGAGCGCCTGTTAGTAGCAATGTTAGCTGCTGGCTGATTCGATCCGAGTTTTGTCACATTATGGGATTCCTCATCTATATTCATCAATGCTTCAAATCTGTTCTCAAGATGTATAGGGGGTTGTACAATACCAGTGCTTACAAGTCTTGTCATAGCTGAATCTGGGGTAGAGGATGCTATGGCAGCAATACGAGATACTCGTGACAATCTGATGTCTCGAGAGCCTTTGGGTCTCGCTCCCTGTTTGTGCCATCGATTAGTCCGTCGATCAGTTTCAGCTTGTTCCTCTACAATTGGTATAAACTGTTGAGATTCACTAGATTCACAGGACTCACCGGCTGTATGCTGAGGGGGTCCGTGGTGACCATCTGCTGTATGTTCCGTCTGTTTTGGAAGTCCAGCAAGTAACTTTGTTTCAAGAACCGCAATCCTTTGTAGAAGTTTGTGGCAGTTCATGCAGCAAGTAAATTCCACTAGAGGCATTTTCTCTCGTCTGTTTGAATGTAGACAGTTGTATTTTTCTGTCTCCGGAATGTAAACTGCTGGCAGTGGGAGGCAAAGAGTCCTCTTTTTCCAAAAAATGTGTTGTTTGAGCACTGTGCTGATCTGCTGAAGTTAAAATCTTAGAGAGATCTGAGAAAAGAACAAAAATAGGGAGCAAAGCGCAGAGCAATAGGCAAGAGCGTCCGAACAGTATAGCAAAGCCGGAAGTCAGAATGCATATAGACCTGCATTCACGATGATAGCTGTCAACAGTCAGTAATTACACGCTGATTATCAGCCATACAGATGGTAATCATACAGATATAGCCACATTCCCCAAAAAACACGAAAAAATATATGAAAAATGTTGAAGAAAAAAAAAAAAGGTTTATTTGTCAAAAAAAAGCCGATCGTGAAGTTACGCCCCCATCAGATGACAGGTGCGTCACAGCGCGCGTCACGCGCCGTCACGAGAGTGCACCAGAATTCAAATAAACAATCTTCCGCGTATCTTTAACTTTTTTTTTTTGGATGGTCTCATTCTGTGTGTAACACTGTATGCTACAAAACAGTGTTGATTTTTTACCACCAAGATGCTGTTTTTGAGCATAATTTATTCCATAACGGACGCAAACAATAACTCTCCCTGAAGAAATGAAACGTAAACAAAGGAATAACGATCCAAATTACAGCGTTATTGTTTTGTTGGACTAAAAGTTCTTGATGGAATGTTGTTCCGTGGACGCTTACCTCTCAAACTAAACTGGGATTTACAGCAGTGGATACGTTTGTGTCTCATTATCAGGATAGGATGAATCTGGTATGTACTGCGTTTTTTTATAAATGTTTTGATGTGTACTGCTTACACAAATTTAGCCAATACATTCCTTATAAGCTTTCTATCGAAAAACAGCGATATTTCGTCGATGCTTGAGGCTTAGACCTTCAGAACAATATATAGTTTGTCAAGATTAACTTTGTCCCGTTTCATTTAATCTATTCACAAACAATGACATATGCAAACAAAGAGCGTTCAGTGCGCCGGCGTCCTGGTGCAGGCTAACAGGTTAAAGTCCCCAAGAATGATAATACTATAGTCTGTGTCTGTGATCTGATCAGCGAGTTTCTGTAAAGCTGAGCTCATGTGCGCATGTGGATGAATGTATACACTCACGAGAATGAATGAGGAAAACTCCCGCGGCAATTTCAATTAATGAAAAGCGCTTCTAGATCTGGACAGCACATCTTCTTTAACACTGTAATGTCTGTACACCACCTTTCATTGATATAGAAACAGGTCCCGCCACCACGCGATTTCCTCGTCGACTCTGCATCACGGTCCGCTCTAAACAGCTGGAAGCTCGGCAGATGTAAATCGCTGTATGGCATCGCGTCATTCAGTCAGGTTTCCGTGAAACACAGAGCAGCCGAGTGTGAAAAATCCTTATTTATCCGGGAGAGCAGAAGGAGTTCGACCGTTTTGTTGGGTAGAGAATGGAGATGGACCGCCAGATGGATGCTATGCAACGCTGTTCTAAATCCGCTCTGTCGAAGCTTCACGAGAGCATATTCCTCCGCAGGGCAGGCCGCCTCAGCTCTATGGCTGTGCTCCAGGTCTTTCAGGCTAAACTCCTTCAGGCATGGATAAGTCAGGACCTGATGCCGCAGCTTTCAGGGAGCTGTGCAGCGCTACAGACCTGGCTCTAAGGGCTACCAAGGCCACAGCACAGACCATAGGGAGGTCAATGGTCAATTTAGTGGTGCTGGAGCGCCACTTATGGCTAAACCTCACCGAGATTAAGAAGGCTGACAAGGTCCCCTTGCTCGACTCCCCGGTCTCCCCTACGGGGCTGTTTGGACCTGCCATCGAGGGGTTTGCAGAGCAATTCACCATGGCTCAGAAGTCGTCCCAAGCCATGCAACACTTGTTGCCGAAACACTCCAGCTCTGCAACGGCCACCAGTCGCCTCAAGTCTGCTCCAGCACAGCAGCCAGCTAAAGTTGCGTCGTCGCCTGCTCAAATGCCTGAACAGCACTCCTGCTCGACCAGACACTATCCATTTCCAAAGCGCCAAGGATCCCGGCCCAAGCTGACCTTGGACCTTGCGCCCCCAGCATCACCCTGATCCGCTGGAAAGGAAGAGGAGGGGGCAAAGTCTCGCAAGCACCGGACCACCCCCAAAACGTCCTCTGTTGTGCCTTTAAGCACCCCGTTCGGATCCGGGTGCCAGTGGCAGTACACTGTAAAACCCAACAAGTTAGGTTAACTCAAACTGTTTGAGTAAACCAATCCCCTTGGCTTAAACCATGCAAGTTTTAAAACTTGCAGTTAAGTAATTAAGTTATTAATTAAGTGCTGATTGAGCATTAGTGATGAACACCTGCTGTTAACAAACAGAATCACTGAAGAAAAGAGAAACACAAGAACTACTACAACTGACTTCAGACACAGCCTTAGATGAAATCAACTGAAATAAATACATTAAATCTCTCAAAATCTGATTAAACAACCCCACAAACAGCATCACCAGCTTCACTTATTAATAACCAGACTGACTTTATTTCTGTCAGACATCTACAGAAGACCTTATTGAGAATTAGCTAAGGTTTAGATGTTGATTTAGTTTCATTTGATGTAACCATGTTAGAGATCAGTGTCTGCTTTAGTTGTGCTCTTGACCCTTGACTTCTGTGTTAGTTATTTTTTTTCTTCTTTTTCTCTGGCTGTTGTAACCATGTGTTTCTGAAACATATTTGTTACAATTCAAAAGCCAGAGAAGATTATCAGTAGTTGGTTGTTATATGTTTATAATGATATTCCTATAATATAGTGTAGTCCTGTAAAGCAAAGCTGAATTTTCAGCATCATTACTCCAGTCTTCAGTATCACATGATCCTTCAGAAATTATTCTAATATTCCGATGTATTATCAGTGTTGAAACTGTTGTGCTGATTAATTTTTTTGGAACCTTTTTTCTTTGATTAGGCTAATAAAAAGTTAAAAAGAACAGCATTAATTAAAAATATAAATATTTTCTAACAATATAAGTCTTTACTATCACTTTTTATCCATTTAACACATCCTTGCTGAATAAAAGTATTAATTAAAAAAATAAGAAAGATTTACTGATCCCAAACTTTTGAATAGTGGTGTATATTGCAACACAAAATTTATATTTTGAATCAACACTCTTCTTGTTAACTTTTTGTTTCTCAAAGAATCCTGAAAAATATCACAGGTCCCAAAAAAATATTAAGCAGCACAACTTTTGTTGTGCACGGGCAGTCGTGGCCTAATGGATAGCGAGTCGGACTTGTAACCGGAAGGTTGTGGGTTCGAATCTCAGGTCCAGCAGGGATTGTTGGTGAGGGGAGTATCCTCCTTCAATACCACGACTGAGGTGTCCTTGAGCAAGGCACCGAACCCCCAACTGCTCCCCGGGCGCTGTAACATGGCTGCCCACTGCTCCGGGTGTGTGTTCACTTAGGATGGGTTAAATGCAGAGAATACATTTCACTGCTGGTTATATACTCTCTATGTGTATGTGACAAATAAAATAATCTTAATCTTAATCTTTTTCCAACATTTATTATAAATTAGTATATTAGAATGATTTCTGAAGGATCATGTGACACTGAAAATTCAGCTTTTCTTCACAGGAATAAATTATATTTTAAACTATATTAAAATAGAAAACTTTTATTTTAAATTTCAATAATATTTCACAATATTATTTTGTGAAATAATATTCAGTATTTTTTATCAAAAAATACAGCCTCGATGAGCCTAAGAAACTTCTTTAAAAAATTACTGATCCCAAACTTTTGAACGGCAGTGTATTGTACTGTAAAAATGTTTTCTCAGGTAACCTAAAATGTACATCATTTAGTTACATCAAGGGTCAAATCAAATGTAAATAGCACATTAAAGTTAAAAGTTACACCCTTTTTTGTGTATGCGCTGTACAGGTCTGGTATGAAGACTGTTTTCAGGTGGCCGAAATGTCCACCAAATAGAGAAAATTTTTGCTCAGCAAGAAAAAAAATTAGAGGGAACATTGATGGAAGCTCCACCCACATCCCAGATAACAACATATTGTCGGTCCAGATCCAGCCCACATCTGGGCACATGTGGAATGATGATCTGGCCCACGTGTAGCATGGAATGATGGCACTTGTCATTTCTTGAGCCCAACTAAAGCAAACACTGATCTCCATGATGGTGGCATCATTTTAACCAATAAAACATCAACATCTGATCCTCTGTAATTCTCAATAACAGCAGGTGTTCATCACTAATGCAATCATCATTTAATTAGTCACTTAATTATCTCGTTAACTTTAACTCTTTGAGGACTTGGGATTTGACTTGAGACTTGCTTGTGACTTGAAAGGAATGACATGGTTCCTCCTCTGGTGAAATCAGCTGCTGAGTTCATGGGTGGAATAAACCTATGGCAGGACTTTTACTTTCTGACCCCTGGATTATCCAACTCTGTCTGTAATATATCTGCTTGTTTTACACTATTTGGCCACCAGGTGGTATTGTGAGCAAATGAAGCCTCCAGAAATTAACCCTTTTGTGAACCACTTGGCTGAAAAGCTTAAAGCTTCATGAAGTTTCATTTCACCATCACTACCCATCATGCATTGCAGTATGTATAAATTATGAGCAGAATTGTCTTTGTAACTTATTTTATTCTTACTATTTATTATTATTCGTATTATTTAGTTTTATTAGTTTCACATTTTGAAATGCTGTCCTGCTTTGAAATTTTATAAGTTTTTAAATCATTAAGCGGAAATTATTGGGACAGGATACGACATCATGCATCTGTGTATAACCTCAACAATGGTGACAGTGAACTCTGACCTAGGGGTGGGCGATATCTTATCGTTTGCGATATACCGGTAAAAATTCTCCACACGATAAGAATTAGTCTTCCCGCGATAATAACGATAAAGTCTAGTTGTTGACATATTTCTGTGTGCGACAGTGCGAAGCGACATCACGGAAGGTAGATGTGAAATTGAGGAGGAGTATATCGCTAAATGATGAGCTCGAGCTCCTTTTACAATCTGTAACTGGTTTGGTTAGGCCTGTACAGTGCACAATAATATCGGTCTGAATAAATGTAGTACGGTAGCATGTGTGCGATTGTAACGAGGTTAAGATTGTTTTCTTTCACTAGATTTTCCTGTTTATGCATTCAATGTTGATCTATAATTGTTTAAATCAGTTTTTGTAAAATACATTAAAAAGGGTCTGTAAGGAGGTGATGGTTTCACTTTTTCCCCCTCTCCGTTAACAACAAAATGGTTCAGTCCAGGCAGCCATTCCTGTTGTATTGTTCTTTTAGTGGTCTTTTCCTTCTCTCTCCTGAAAGGAAGAGGTATGCTGTACTCCATGCTTCAGATTAATAGGTAGCATTGGTTGAAAATAAGTCGCACACAAAAATACACAATGTTTAAGTTGTTTTTATTAGTTGTATTAGTTTTTTTTTCGTTACTTACAGATGTAAGATCATATAACATGTTTCACTGATGTGAATTGGTTTACTATGGGATGTTATTTTTGTTGACAGCATTACTGATGTGTGAGCTGAAGCTGTTGTGACGATCTGTCTATATAAAAATATATTCTCTATGCAGGTATGCATTGACAAACATATTTTTGTGTTTTTATGTTGTTTTAACATCAATATTGTCGCGTTTCATACACTCTTCTTTATAAGTTGAAGTGTACAGAGTGTTTTCTTTTCCTTCTCTCTCCTGAACGGAAGAGCATTACTGATGTGTGGGCTGAAGCTGTTGTGACAATCTGTCTATATAAAAATATATTCTCTATGCAGACCCAATCCAGTGCTCTCCTGTTGTTATTTACTGATACTCAACACAACGCAGACCACAGAAGTATTTGGTTACACTGGTGACGTGACCCGTGCGATTGTTCAGCGCCTGCCGAACTCCCGAGGTTGCTGCACATTGAGGAGGACGTCGGACTTCAACGCTTTTCCGCTTCATCGTGGGACGCATGTACTAATGTTACGGAGATTTGAAGACATCAGATTTTGCCGCTTTGCTGCTTCACTGAAAGGATGCATGGACTGAGGTTACGGTACTCCTATACCATCAAGATTAAGACGTACTAAATGGACATTGATGTGATTTTATAGTGCTTCAACAACAACAACAAAAAAAAATGTCAATGACTTGACGGCTGGCTATTACAACATACCCCTCCATGAACACGACAGGAAGTATACTGCATTTTCATCACCGCTGGGATTGCACAAATACAATCGTCTCCCACAAGGGCTGTGTAATAGCCCAGCCACGTTTATGCGCATGATGCTTACCATATTTGGTGACCAGAACTTTTTAAGTCTTCTGTGTTATCTCAATGATTTGTTGGTGTTTGCCAAGTCAGAAGAAGAGAGCTTGGCCCGATTGGAAATGGTGTTTCAACGCCTGAAATAACATAACTTGAAAGTTTCACCTTCAAAATGTCAGTTTTTGAGGCGTTCAGTTACATTTCTGGGTCATCTGATTTCCCAGTCTGGAATTTCAAGGGATCCAGATAAAGTGGAAGCCATAATCAAAGTGACTGAGGCTGATTTGATGGAGTTAGATGGTGTCACTCCATCGCCTTCCAAAATACGTTCCTTTTTAGGGATGGTAGTCTACTATCAGCATTTTATTGAAAACTGTTCTGTACTGGCCAAACCCTTGTTTGCTCTGACTGGTGGTCAGAAAAGGCCTCGGAAATCAAAAAGCAGTAAAAGGTCTTTCCTGTCCCGCAAAATTGGCCCAGATGATTGGACCCAGGAGTGTAAACAGTCGTCTCGGAATCTTAAGGCAGCACTCGTTGAAGAAGTGCTTTTGGCTCACCCAGATTTTAGTAAGCCGTTCATTTTATCTGTTGATGCATCTACAGCCTGTCACAAATTCACGACAACAGTAACAAAGCGCAACCAATAGCTTTTGCCAGCAAATCTCTAAATCATGCTCAGGCAAAATACCCTGCACATCGCCTTGAATTCTTTGCAATGAAATGGGCAATTTGTAATAAACGGACATTGATTTGATTTTATAGTGCTTCAACAACAAAACAAAAAAAACAAAAAAAAATGTAAGTAATTGATCGATTTATTATAGCTGTAAAAATCAAAGTGTTAATCATTTTAGTTGTGGATGCAATTTTTTTTTTCCATAGAATGGTAATTAATGATGCATTCTAACAAGGATACCAGTCATTTTGGTAGTTATCATTTGGGGAGAGGCAGAGGTGTTTTGCCATTTAGTGGTTCATGTACTCCTGGGAAGACGAATGACATTGATTTTGATGCTAATAGAGTACAGTTTTCTACTCCAGTGTCTTATGATATACCACCACTTGAGATGAGTTTATCAGAACCTACTGTAGCACTGTCTGATGAACAGGTAAAACAACTGAGCTCTGATATCAGTCAGTCGATTAAAGCCAGCTTGTTTCCTAACAACCAGCTACCTACCTCTAACTGGAGTTATGACTGTCAAAGGTGCTCACATGTGAATCAGTGCGGTACCACCATCATTGATGCTTCAAAGATGAATCTTGTACTGAAAAGTGGTAAAGAGCCACCATACTTTCGTGGTGACAGCTCAGATAAGTGTTCAGTCTTTGAATGGGAAGATTTGATGAGAGCATACCTTGAAAAAGGGAATTATTCAGAACAAGAACGCATTGATGAAATCATAAACAAATTGATGGGCCGTGCGAGGGATGTTATTCAGATATGGTTGCGCAATAGTGCATCAGTCTCTAGGACTGGTGATGTAGATCTGGTGTTCCGTATCCTCAAACAACACTTTGGGGGTGTTATATCCACAGGTCTTCCCCTCGCTGACTTTTATGCTACCAAGCCTATCATAATGAAGGTCCTTTAGATTATTGGATTAGATTAAACAAAGCTGCTGACCTAGCTGAACGGCATCTTAAAAGTGAGGGCAGAACTTTGCAAAATCGGGACATGGAGATTGCTTTCATGTTCATACGTAATTGTCCCAATAAAGATCTCTCAATTATGTTTCTAAGCAAACCACAGCGTGAGTGTACCGCTGCAGAGGTACAGGATCGTTTGGATGAATTTGTGAGAGACCGCAAAGTCTCTGAGTGTCAGTTCTCACAACAAACAGCAAGTGCTATCAGTTCTGATGTGTGTGGTACACCACCGTGTAAAGCTCAAGTTGTTAGGGCTCCAGGAAGTGCAGTTGAGCCTGATCATGCGACATGTGAAAGTAACACAATGGATAGGATACTAAATATGCTGGAGAAAGCATTGACATGTAATACACAGTCCACCAGAGCAGCTGTGCATCGCAAACCTAATGTTAAGAGACCACAAGTGTGCAAAGTCTGTCAGAGTAATGACCACAGCACAGTTGCTCATTGTAGATTGCACAGATTGTGTTTCACATGTTACCTTCCTGGACATACACATGACATGTGTGAGATGTCTACAGCACAGGCTAACAGTTCGACTGCTGCTGTCGACGGTCACAGTCAAAGGCCTTCTCAGGGAAACTATTGAGCCTCCATCTGGAGGAGGGCGATGGTAGGCATATGAGTTCAACCTCCTTTGATAGTGACGACATTGAGTCTGTATATACTTTCTTTTGTGAAAATGTCCCAAAGTCTAGCAAAGTAATCTTTCAAAACACAATGAGAACAGCTCAAAGTGAAAGTTTGTTCTACACTAATGTATTAGTGCAGGATAAGGTTGAGTTGAAAGGAATGATGGATACTGGGTTGATGGCAACTACTATCAGTACAGATATAATACCCATGTTAAAACAAGCAGGCGTGTTGACAGAAGGCATGCTGGCCGCTGCAGATATTGTTTTAGTGGGTTGTGGGGGCAAACAAACCAGCCCTTTATGACTATGTGATTTGAAACTTGAGGTTTATGGGTACGAGTTTATAGTCCCAGTCTTGTTTGTCGAATGACAGATTGATCCTATTGTTTTGGGTACAAATGTGCTTAAGCCACTTATAAGACATTTCAAGTCGAATGATGGATTCTGGTGTGTTGTGAGTAAACCTGATGCACCATGCCAGAGTGACAGTAGCCAGTTTCTTCGTCTTCTGTCTAACCTAGAGAGATGACGAGGGGAGTCCATTCCTGACAAGGTTGGAACTCTAAAGTTGAAAAGTGCTGTAACTCTTCAGCCAATGACTGAACATTTGGTGTGGGGTCGTTTGCCCACGGGTACCGTGTTATCAGCCGGCAGCACAGTACTTGTTGAGCCATGTGCATCTCCATGTGTGAACAAACAGATTTTGGTTGGACGAATAGTTTCTCCATTGTGGGGAGATGGGTGGCTACCCATGAAGATTATCAACCCCACATCGGCAGAAATAACTCTACGCAGAAACTCAAAAATTGCAGATGTTTTCCCCTGCATTGCTTTAGAGGACTTTGATCCGTTGCCTGACAACTTGACTGTTCAACAAAACGTGGGGAAAGTGCAAAGTAATAGTTCTTGTTGTAGCCTTACTGCCAGAAGCATGTGCAGTAACATCTGTGATGTGAATGATAAGCTGGAAAAGCTAGGGCTTAGCTCCATTCCGATTGGTGATTGCGAAGTTTCGTTACAGTGTAAAGAGAAACTTGTTGATTTGATTGGGACATATGAGTCTGTCTTCTCGAGGCATCATCTGGATTGTGGTGAGGCAATTCTGCCATCGGATTAGATTGACAGATGACCGACCATTCAGGTTGCCATATCGCAGAATCTCGCCTGCTCATTATCATAAATTGAAAGAGACTCTGGATGAGATGGAGGCAAAAGATATAATTCGCAAATCCTGTAGTGAATTTGCCTTTCCCTTGGTCCTTGTGTGGAAAAAGAATGGCGATCTGCGAATCTGCACGGACTTCACGTGGCTTAATGCCAGAACTGTTAAAGACGCCCATCCGCTTCCACATCAGAGTGATGTTCTGGCTGCGTTGGGGGGAAACATGTTTTTTAGTACCATGGACTTGACGGCTGGCTATTACAACATACCCCTCCATGAACACGACAGGAAGTATACTGCATTTTCATCACCGCTGGGATTGCACAAATACAATCGTCTCCCACAAGGGCTGTGTAATAGCCCAGCCACGTTTATGCGCATGATGCTTACCATATTTGGTGACCAGAACTTTTTAAGTCTTCTGTGTTATCTCGATGATTTGTTGGTGTTTGCCAAGTCAGAAGAAGAGAGCTTGGCCCGATTGGAAATGGTGTTTCAACGCCTGAAATAACATAACTTGAAAGTTTCACCTTCAAAATGTCAGTTTTTGAGGCGTTCAGTTACATTTCTGGGTCATGTGATTTCCCAGTCTGGAATTTCAAGGGATCCAGATAAAGTGGAAGCCATAATCAAAGTGACTGAGGCTGATTTGATGGAGTTAGATGGTGTCACTCCATCACCTTCCAAAATACGTTCCTTTTTAGGGATGGTAGTCTACTATCAGCATTTTATTGAAAACTGTTCTGTACTGGCCAAACCCTTGTTTGCTCTGACTGGTGGTCAGAAAAGGCCTCGGAAATCAAAAAGCAGTAAAAGGTCTTTCCTGTCCCGCAAAATTGGCCCAGATGATTGGACCCAGGAGTGTAAACAGTCGTCTCGGAATCTTAAGGCAGCACTCGTTGAAGAAGTGCTTTTGGCTCACCCAGATTTTAGTAAGCCTTTCATTTTATCTGTTGATGCATCTACAGCCTGTCACAAATTCACGACAACAGTAACAAAGCGCAACCAATAGCTTTTGCCAGCAAATCTCTAAATCATGCTCAGGCAAAATACCCTGCACATCGCCTTGAATTCTTTGCAATGAAATGGGCAATTTGTAATAAACGGACATTGATTTGATTTTATAGTGCTTCAACAACAACAAAAAAATAAAAAATAAAAAAATTTAAGTAATTGATCGATTTATTATAGCTGTAAAAATCAAAGAGCTAAATCATTTTAGTTGTGGATGCTAATTTTTTTTTCCGTAGAATGGTAATTAATGATGCATTCTAACAAGGATACCAGTCATTTTGGTAGTTATCATTTGGGGAGAGGCAGAGGTGTTTTGCCATTTAGTGGTTCATGTACTCCTGGGAAGACGAATGACATTGATTTTGATGCTAATAGAGTACAGTTTTCTACTCCAGTGTCTTATGATATACCACCACTTGAGATGAGTTTATCAGAACCTATTGTAGCACTGTCTGATGAACAGGTAAAACAACTGAGCTCTGATATCAGTCAGTCGATTAAAGCCAGCTTGTTTCCTAACAACCAGCTACCTACCTCTAACTGGAGTTATGACTGTCAAAGGTGCTCACATGTGAATCAGTGCGGTACCACCATCATTGATGCTTCAAAGATGAATCTTGTACTGAAAAGTGGTAAAGAGCCACCATACTTTCGTGGTGACAGCTCAGATAAATGTTCAGTCTTTGAATCAGTCTTTTTCACGAGTTCATCAAATAACAGTGGTAAGTGGTAGGTGGTAAGTGGTAAGTTAAGTTGGTATCATTCATCAATCACGGTGAGTAATGGCTTCTTCTCCTGCTATTGTTATTTGCACAGTTTGCCACATGTATAGTTTATCTCTCTCTGTCAACGATGAGGGATTCACATGTGATAAATGTAGGGAAATAGTTAGGCTGACAGAGAAGGTTTTAGAACTAGAGACACGCATCCAAACTTTAGTTGAGGACAGTAAGAATGTGAGGGCTGTAGATACTGCTTTGGATGTGATTAGCTCAGGGACTCCTGTACATTGTTCGGTTCCGGTAACGTTAGCGCCCCCGCAGCAGGGCAACTGGGTGACAGTGAGGCGGCCTAGTCACGGGTCAAAACACCGCTCTTCCGTTCCGATCAGAACATCAAACAGGTTCTCCCCACTCAGTGATGCACCCACTGAGAAACCTGGTGAAAGTGCTCTAGTTATTGGCGATTCTATTGTACGGAACGTGAAAATAGAGACACCAGCCACTATAGTCCATTGTTTACCTGGAGCCAGAGCGCCTGACATCTTGGCAAATTTAAAAGTGCTGGCTAATGCTAAACGTAAATTCAGTAAGATTGTTATCCACGCCGGCGCTAATGATGTTCGACTTCGCCAGTCGGAGATCACTAAAAATAATGTTAAAGAGGTGTGTGAACTTGCAAGTACGATGTCAGACACTGTAATATGCTCTGGCCCCCTCCCTGCTTACCGGGGTGATGAGATTCATAGCAGACTGTCATCACTCAATGGCTGGATGTCTAAGTGGTGCCCGCAGAATAGCATAGGTTTTATAGACAATTGGACGAGTTTTTGGGGCAGACCTGACCTGTTGAAAAGAGATGGTGTTCATCCCTCCTCGGGTGGTGCCGCTCTTCTCTCTAGAAATTTGGCACATAGTCTTAGAGTTCATACTTGACTAACTGGAGCCCAGGTCAGGAAGCAGACAGACTGGCTGAACCGACCGTCTGCTAGCTGCCTAACAGCACAGAAGTCAGTTAATTCTCAGCACATAGAGACTCCTTCACCTAGATATCACACTATAGAGACTGTGTCTGTTCCCCGAACTAGAAAATACAGAAAACGTCCAAACCAATTTATGAGTAACCATTTAATTGATGTTCAACAAATAAAAAATGTTTACAACACACAGAAACAAATTATAAAACTTGGCTTACAGAATATCAGGTCCCTTTCTACAAAATCACTTTTTGTAAATGATTTGATTAATGATCATAACCTAGATTTGCTCTGTTTGACAGAAACATGGCTAAAACCAGATGAATACATTACTTTAAATGAGTCCACCCCTCAAGATTACAGCTATAAAAATGAGCCACGTCCAAAAGGCAAAGGGGGAGGTGTTGCTACAATTTATAGCAATATTCTCAGTATTTCTCAGAGGGCAGGCTTTAAGTATAACTCATTTGAAGTTATGGTGCTGCGTATAACATTATCTAGAGAAACACGTGTTAGTGATAAATCCCCTGTGATGTTTGTATTGGCTAATGTATACAGGCCACCAGGGCACCATACAGACTTTATTAAAGAATTTGCTGATTTTCTATCTGAGTTAGTACTGGCTGCAGATAAAGTCTTAATTGTTGGCGATTTTAATATCCATGTCGATTTTAATATCCATGTCGGCATTCATAGACATTCTGAACTCTATTGGGGTTAGACAACACGTTTCAGGACCTACTCATTGTCGAAATCATACTCTAGATTTAATACTGTCACATGGAATTGATGTTAGTGGTGTTGAAATTCTGCAGCAAAGCGATGATATATCAGATCATTATCTAGTCTTGTGTAAACTCCATATAGCTAAAACTGTAAATTCTATTCCTTGTTACAAGTATGGTAGAACCATCACTTCTAGCACAAAAGATTGCTTTGTAAGTAATCTTCCTGATTTATCTCAATTCCTCAGCATATCCAACAGCTCAGAACAACTTGATGATGTAACAGAGACTATGGACTCTCTCTTTTCTAGCACTTTAGATACAGTTGCTCCTTTACGCTTAAGGAAGATTAAGGAAAAGAGTCCAACACCGTGGTATAATGAGCACACTCGCACTCTAAAGAGAGCAGCCCGGAAAATGGAGCGCAGCTGGAGGAAAACAAAACTAGAGGTATTTCGTTTAGCTTGGCGGAAAGTATCCTATCCTACAGAAAAGCATTAAAAACTGCTAGATCTGATTACTTTTCGTCTCTTCTAGAAGAAAACAAACATAACCCCCGGTATTTATTCAATACAGTCACTAAATTAACGAAAAATAAAGCATCAACAGGTGTTGGCATTTCCCAAGAGCACAGCAGTAATGATTTTATGAACTACTTTACTTCTAAGATCGATACTATCAGAGATAAAATTGTAACCATGCAGCCGTCAGCTACAGTATCGCATCAAATAGTGCACTATAGATCCCCTGAGGAACAATTCCACTTATTCTCTACTATAGGAGAGGAAGAATTGTATAAACTTGTTAAATCATCTAAACCAACAACATGTATGTTAGACCCTATTCCATCTAAACTAATAAAAGAGCTGCTTCCAGAAGTCATAGATCCGCTTTTGGCTATTATTAATTCATCATTGTCATTAGGATATGTCCCCAAAACCTTCAAATTGGCTGTCATTAAGCCTCTCATTAAAAAACCACAACTTGACCCCAAAGATCTAGTTAATTACAGACCGATCTCAAATCTTCCTTTCCTGTCAAAGATACTAGAAAAGGTAGTATCCTCACAATTATATTCCTTCTTACAGAAAAATGATATCTGTGAGGATTTCCAGTCAGGATTTAGACCGTATCATAGTACTGAGACTGCTCTCATTAGAGTTACTAATGATCTGCTTCTATCATCTGATCGTGGTTGTATCTCTCTATTAGTTCTACTGGATCTTAGCGCTGCGTTCGACACTATCGATCACAACATTCTTTTGAATAGACTAGAAAACTTTGTTGGCATTAGTGGAAGTGCCTTAGCATGGTTAAAATCATACTTATCTGACCGCCATCAGTTCGTAGCAGTGAATGACGAGGTATCATATCGATCACAAGTGCAGTATGAAGTACCTCAAGGCTCAGTACTAGGGCCGTTACTTTTCACGCTTTACATGTTACCCTTGGGAGATATTATCAGGAGACATGGTGTTAGCTTTCACTGTTATGCTGATGATACTCAGCTCTATATTTCTTCACGGCCCGGTGAAACACACCAAATTGAGAAACTAACGGAATGCATAGTCGATATAAAAAACTGGATGACGAGTAATTTCCTACTGCTAAATTCTGAAAAAACAGAGGTGTTAATTATCGGACCTAAAAACCCCACATGTAATAACTTAGAACACTATCTAACACTTGACGGCTGCTCTGTCAATTCTTCTTCTTCATCAGTCAGGAACCTAGGTGTGCTGTTTGATAGCAATCTTTCTTTTGAAAGCCATGTTTCTAGCATCTGTAAAACTGCGTTCTTCCATCTCAAAAACATATCCAAACTGCGACCTATGCTCTCAACGTCAAATGCAGAAATATTAATTCATGCGTTTATGACCTCAAGGTTAGATTATTGTAATGCTTTACTGGGTGGTTGCTCTGCACGTTTAATAAACAAACTACAGTTAGTCCAAAATGCAGCAGCTAGAGTTCTTACTAGAACCAGGAAGTATGACCACATTAGCCCGGTTCTGTCAACACTGCACTGGCTCCCTACTAAACATCGTATAGATTTTAAAATCTTGTTAATGACTTATAAAGCCCTGAATGGTTTAGCTCCTCAGTACTTGAGTGAGCTCTTATCGCATTATAGTCCTCCACGGCAGCTGTATTCTCAAAACTCTGGCCGTTTGATAATACCTAGAATATCAAAATCAACTGCGGGCGGCAGATCGTTTTCCTTTTTAGCACCAAAACTCTGGAACAATCTACCAAACACTGTTCGGGAGGCAGACACACTCTGTCAGTTTAAATCTAGATTAAAGACCCATCTCTTTAACCTGACATACACCTAACACACTACTACACTTCTATTATTCAAATCCGTTAAAGGATTGTTAGGCTGCATTAATTAGATCAACCGGAACCGGGAACACTTCCCATAACACACGATGTACTCGTTACATCGTAAGAAGATTGGCATCTACGCTAATAGTTGTTTCTTTCTTATTCTGTTTCTCAGTCCGTGTCCGGATCAGATGGTGGATCGGCGCCGGGAGATGATGTCTGCGGCCCTGATCGTCAGCGATGAGCCCCAGAGACATATCCCCAGTGAAGACCTCGACTAAAATACAATAAAGCTAAAAATAAGACAAATAATTAAAAATTTAATAATAAAATACCTAACTACATAATACTATTATTGTTAGAAATTGCAACAATATAAAAATAGAAATATAATACATTTATACATTTAAAAATTTAATTAAAACAATAAGTAAACAATAATATCCTGGCCAGAGGAGAACTGGCCCCCGACTGAGCCTGGTTTCTCCCAAGGTTTTTTGTTCTCCACTCTGTCACAGAGGGAGTTTTGGTTCCTTGCCTCTGTCGCCTCTGGCTTGCTCAGTTGGGGACACTTAATTTCTAGCGATTATCGTAAATTTGATTTCACAGATACTATTTAAACTAAACTTAGCTAGACAATGACATCTCCGAATTCAATAATGAAATGCCTTTAACTGAAAATTGAGTGTTTAATCTTATTATTATACATTACTGACACTCTATCCTCCAACTTGATACTGTTAAGTGCTTTGACACAATCTGTATTGTTAAAAGCGCTATATAAATAAAGGTGACTTGACTTGACTTGACTTGAATGGGAAGATTTGATGAGAGCATACCTTGAAAAAGGGAATTATTCAGAACAAGAACGCATTGATGAAATCATAAACAAATTGATGGGCCGTGCGAGGGATGTTATTCAGATATGGTTGCGCAATAGTGCATCAGTCTCTAGGACTGGTGATGTAGATCTGGTGTTCCGTATCCTCAAACAACACTTTGGGGGTGTTATATCCACAGGTCTTCCCCTCGCTGACTTTTACGTTACCAAGCCATATCATAATAAAGGTCCTTTTGATTATTGGATTAGATTAAACAAAGCTGCTGACCTAGCTGAACAGCATCTTAAAAGTGAGGGCTAAAATTTAGCCATTGGTTACGCGGTCACAGGTTCACTGTGTGGACCGACAACAATCCCTTGAAGTACATACTGACCAAGCCCAGGTTGGATGCCTGCGAGCAGCGCTGGGTGGCGCAGCTTGCACCATTCACCTTTGACATCCAGTATATTCCGGGCACTAAAAATGTGGTGGCTGACGCCCTCAGTAGAGAGCCTTTTGTGCAGTCTAAAATTTTGCACAGATTGACTAGGGCTCCTTATTCCACCCTTCTTGAGCAGGCGGCCAATTTCAAAAAGGATGATGTTCAGAATATGTTTCGGCTTTCAGCTGAGGTACCTGAGATGAGGGATGTGAATGCTCAGATTGAGCCTTGAAATGCTACCTCTGAAGCTGTGTGTACTGCAGGAAGTGTACAGGTGTGCAGTGATGAGATTTCTGCCATCATGCAAACACATAAGCTTCTTATAGTCCTCTTTTCAAATGCAGGGACTATAAGAGCTATTTCACATGTGCAGTACTTAGAGTCTCTTGTTGCAGTAGGGCAGAACCCTGTGCCCGTTTTTAACCATGACGAACTCTTTACTGAACAAGTCGATGATGCTCTTGTCGGCCGGGTCAAGTTTTATATTGACCGTGGTCATCGTCCTTCAAGACGTGAAAAAGATCATGAATCACGTGGAACATTGAGAATATTGAGACAGTGGGGTAAATTGACCACACGCTTGGGGATAGTGTATCGAGTGTCCAAGCATCCAGTGACTAAACAGAAAACTTACCAATATGTTGTACCTGCATCACTTCGCATGGCAGTGCTGAAAGGCATTCACGATGATTCAATTCAATTCAATTCAAGTTTATTTGTATAGCGCCTTTTACGATACAATCGTTGCAAAGCGCTTTACATGAAATTAAGTTTCTACAATATATTTATACATTGTAGAAACTTAATATATTAACTTATGGCAAAATTAGTTAATTCTGCATGTTGTTGGGGGATCAGAGGTGGCATCCTCTGAGGTCCTCCGAGGGGTCGGCATCATCTCTTCTCAGGTGTTTGGTCATCTCAGATCATTTAGGGGCTGGATCCAGACTGAAGCTTGTGTAACTCCTAGTTACCATGGGATGTTAATCCCGTGGCAGAAACAGAGAAACAAAGAGACAATTAGCGTAGCTGTTGTTCCATTCAAGCAAAAATTATTTGTTCAACCCAGGCTAAAGAATAATAATGTGCGTTTTGATCAGATATAACTGCAGTACAAGATTATGAGATGCATTATATGAATGCATTATGTGAATGCTTGGCTAAAGAGATGTGTCTTTAATCTAGATTTAAACAGAGAGAGTGTGTCTGAACCCCGAACGTAATCAGGAAGGCTATTCCAGAGTTTGGGAGCCAAATATGAAAAAGCTCTACCTCCTTTAGTGGACTTTGCTATTCTAGGTACTACCAAGAGTCCAGAGTTTTGCGACCTTAGGGAGCGTGATGGATTGTAGCGAGATAGAAGACTAGTTAGGTACGCAGGAGCTAAACCATTTAGGGCCTTATAGGTAAGTAATGATATTTTGTAACTGATACGGTACTTAATAGGCAGCCAGTGCAGAGACTGTAAAATTGGGGTAATATGATCATATTTTCTTGACCTGGTAAGGACTCTAGCCGCTGCATTTTGGACTACTTGTAGCTTGTTTATTGAAGATGCAGGACAACCACCTAGCAGTGCATTACAATAGTCCAGTCTAGAGGTCATGAATGCGTGAACTAGCTTTTCTGCATCAGAAACAGGTAACATGTTCCTTAGCTTGGCAATGTTTCTAAGATGGAAGAACGCTGTTTTTGTAACATTGGAAATATGTTTTTCAAAAGACAATTTGCTGTCTAATATAACACCCAGATTTTTGACTGTAGAGGAAGTAACAGGACATCCGTCTAGTTGCCAATTGTAATCCAAGAGATTCTGTGTACTGTTATTTGGTCCAATAAGTAATATCTCTGTCTTATCTGAATTTAATAGGAGAAAATTATTGGTCATCCAATCTTTTACATTTTTAACACACTCAGTTAACTTAGATAATTTAGAAGTTTCGTCTGGTCTTGTTGAGATATATAGTTGAGTATCATCAGCATAACAATGGAAACTAATCCCGTATTTTCTAATAATATTACCAAGGGGCAGCATGTATATTGAAAACAGCAGAGGACCTAGGACAGATCCTTGTGGTACTCCATACTTTACTGGTGATAATTGAGATGACTCCCCGTTTAAATAAACAAAGTGGTAGCGATCGGACAGGTAGGATCTAAACCATCTTAAAGCCTGCCCTTGAATACCTGTATAGTTCTGTAATCGATCTACGAGTATTTCATGATCTATAGTGTCGAACGCAGCACTAAGATCAAGTAAAACTAGCAATGAGATGCAGCCTTGGTCTGACGCAAGAAGCAAGTCATTTGTAATTTTAACAAGTGCAGTTTCTGTGCTATGGCGGGGCCTGAAACCTGACTGAAATTCTTCACAGAGATCATTTTTTTGCAAGAATGAGCACAATTGAGCAGACACAACTTTTTCTAAAATTTTAGACATAAACGGAAGATTTGAGATGGGTCTGTAATTTGCCAGATCACTAGGATCTAGTTGTGGCTTCTTAATAAGAGGCTTAATAACTGCCAGTTTGAATGGTTTAGGGACGTGACCTAAAGATAACGATGAGTTAATAATATTGAGAAGCGGTTCTTCTGCTACAGGTAACTCTTTCAGTAATTTAGTGGGTACAGGATCTAATAGACATGTTGTTGGTTTAGATGCGGTGATAAGTTTATTTAGCTCTTCCTGTCCTACAGTTGAAAAGCACTGCAGTTTTTCTTTGGGTGCGGTGAATGAGGCTGAAGTACTAGACGCCGTAGAATCTACATTAGTTATTGTATTTCTGATGTTATCTATTTTATCAGTGAAGAAATTCATAAAGTCATTACTATTAAACTGTGAGGGAAGATTTAGATCGGGTGACGTCTGGTTATTTGTTAGTCTAGCCACTGTGCTAAATAAAAACCTTGGATTATTTTGGTTATTATCTATGAGTTTGCGGATATGCTCGGTCCTGGCAGCTTTTAGAGCATGTCTATAGCTGGACATACTGTTTTTCCACGCAATTCTAAAAACTTCCAAGTTAGTTTTTCTCCATTTGCGCTCAAGATTACGAGTTTCTTTCTTGAGAGAATGGGTATAACTGTTGTACCATGGTGCAGCACGTTTTCCTCTAACCTTTTTTAATTTGATGGGAGCAACAGTTTCTAACGTATTAGAGAGGATAGTGCCCATGTTGCTAGTCATTTTGTCAAGTTCATTTGTATTTATGGGTACACAGAGCAGCTGAGATAAATCAGGCAGGTTATTTGTGAATCTATCTTTAGTTACTGGAACAATAGTTCTGCCCGGACGATAACGTGGGGCCGTACAGTTAATATCAGTAATATGCAACATGCACGATACAAGGAAATGGTCAGTAACATCATCACTTTGAGGTACGATATCTATATCAGTAAGATCAATTCCATGCGATATAATTAAATCTAGCGTGTGATTATAACGATGAGTGGGCCCGGTGACGTTTTGCTTGACTCCAAAAGAGTTTATTAGGTCGGTAAACGCAAGTCCTAATGCATCATTTGGATTATCAACATGAATGTTAAAATCTCCGACAATTAGCGCTTTATCAGCATTTACCAATAGGTCTGAGAGGAAATCTGCAAATTCTTTTAGGAAATCTGTATATGGCCCTGGTGGTCTATACACAGTAGCCAGAGCAAGAGATAAGACAGATTTCTTTTGCATATCTGACAGTGTAACATTAAGCATAAGTATTTCGAATGAGTTAAACCTGTATCCTGTTTTCTGAGTAACATTGAGAATATCACTATATATTGTTGCGACACCGCCGCCACGACCAGTCTGACGGGGCTCATGCTTATAACAGTAGCTTGGTGGAGTAGACTCATTTAGACCAATATAATCATTTGGTTTAAGCCAGGTTTCAGTTAAACAGAGTACATCAAAACTATTATCTGTGATCATTTCATTTACAATTACTGCTTTAGGTGTGAGTGATCTAATGTTTAGGAGCCCAAGCTTTAAAAATAGTTTTTGTTCATTTATTTTGCATTTTTCTGGTTTAATCACGATCAGATTATTTCTAGATCCTGTGTTAAATTTATATTTTGACCTCAGTATTCGGGGAACAGACACAGTATGTATAGATTGAACAACGCAATTACTTCTATCATTTAAGTGGGTAGAACAAAAGTCATCATAGCAGTTATTTGAGAATTGGCTTACTAGTCAAACGGAGCGTAGCGTCCTGGAGATGTTGTCCGACAGGAGTTCCGCCCCGACTCTGCTGGGGTGCAGGCCATCAGCACGGAAAAGCCTAGGACGCTCCCAGAAAAGATTCCAATTATTAACAAAGAGCAGTTTCTGTTCTTTACACCATGACAATAACCATTCGTTTAAAGCAAACAGTCTACTGAACCTTTCGTGTCCTCGTCGGTACGTGGGAAGCGGTCCTGACACGATGATCGTTGTTGCGGGCGATGTGCTGCGTACCGTCTCGATCAGGCTCCTGAAGTCCCTCTTCAGTGTCTCCGTCTGCCGCAGCTTGGTGTCGTTCATGCCCGCATGCAGCACGACTGCTCCGACGCTCTCCTCATCCTTCAGGATCGCGGGTATCTGCGCAGAAACATCGAGAACACGAGCACCAGAGAAACAGTGTGTGTGCACTTTACCTTCAGCTAACGTAGCACGGACGTGCCGGACGATGGAGTCTCAGATGATCACAGCGTCACGTTCCATCTCGTGGAGGGGGGCGAAGCGGTTTCGGGTGGAGATCTCGAAGACCGGAAGCAGCGGAGGGGGAGATGATGTAGCCCGATGCCTCGCTCGCGTCTTCCGCTGCTGCCGCACCCAGGGTCCGTGGTGTCCCGGCGCCGGAGTGAAGGACATCTGAGAAGATCGCGTCCTGGGTGCACGGGGCCTGTGCAGAGAAACACACGGAGTAGAGGTGGTGGGAGTGTTAGCAGCGTGCTGTATACTTACCCCGGACCTGTGAGCGTCAGCCCGGGATGTTTCCAGCGCAGTTTGCCGCTCTCTCAGCTGGGCCTGTCTCTCCAGCAGCTCGTCGATCTGCTTCTCCACGGACTCCAGCTCCAGCTGCACCGAATGCAGCTCGAACGCGTCCTCACCTGCACTCAAAGGTAGACACAAATCTGCCATTAAAGTAAGTAGCAGTGGAACAATGGTTATGTGTGTGAATAAAGTATTAGCAAGCGCGCCTAGCGGCCGCCGCATGGCGGTGCTAACGGGCTATAAGCTAATAGCGGACTCGGGAAATCAAAATAAAACTAGTGATAACAAGGCGCCCTGATTGTTTTTGTTGTAGAATGCGATAGGGGATATATTCACACGTTATAGAAACGAAAAATGATGGTGTATAAAATTGATTTTAAGAGATAAAATAGACGATAACGAAATAACTTGACGGAGCTCAAACTCAAAACACGCGTCAGCAACAAACAGGAAGATGCGGGCCATCAGGGTCAGCAGCGCTCATTGGGGTTGGCCAGACAGAGGTTTTATTGGGATATGATGGAGAAAGATGTCAAGGACTATGTCCACAACTGTAAGAGATGCATTGTGAGCAAGGCTCCTGAGCCAAAGGCTAGGGCCCCATTAGTTTCCATTACCACTTCGTCTCCACTCGAATTAGTCTGTATAGACTTTTGGTCAGCTGAAGATCACAACAATAAGTCTATTGATGTCCTAGTAGTCACTGACCACTTCACGAAGTTGGCGTGTGCATATCCTTGCTCTAACCAATCCGCTATGACAGTGGCACGGGTTCTTTGGAATAATTTATTTTGCGTGTATGGTTTTCCTGTTAGCATTCACTTGATTGCGGAGCTGTGTCAGTTGGCTAGTATTGTCAAAACTCACACCACACCATACCACCCAATGGGCAATGGCCAGGTGGAAAGAATGAATCGCACCCTTGGTAACATGATTCGTGCACTGCCCCCCAGATCTAAAATCAGATGGCCGCAAATGTTGAACACCCTGACTTTTGCATAAAATTGTACAGTTCACGAGACAACAGGTTTTTCACCTTTCTTTCTCATGTACGGCCGTACTCCGAGACTGCCTGTTGATCTGATGTTTGAAAGTGTACTTTTGAATGGAGAAACAGTTGACATTGACAAGTATGTGCAGTCACTCAGGCGTGACCTCTGTGAGGCTATGAAACTTGCACAGTCACATTCAGAAAAACAACAACGTAGACAGGCAGAAATGTTTAACAAAAGGAGTAAGGGACAACCAGTTGATATTGGTCAAAGAGTTTTATTGGCCAACAAAGGTGAAAGAGGAAAAAAGAAACTGGCAGATCATTGGGAGAGTACAGTTTACGTAGTGATTGACAAAAATTCCTTGTTCAACACGTACAAACTCAAAAGCCCTTTTGGTGTTGTTCAAACTGTTCATAGGAATGTGGTGTGTGAAGAAACTGCTCAGGCAACTGGTGTCGTAGAAGTTGAAGGGGACTTGGTAGCATCTTCTACCACTGAGTGTGATGTTACTTTTGTTGGTGTTGATTCCAATGTGAACTGTGATAAACGTGGTTGTGGCCCTTCTGAATACAGGAATGGGAATCAGGAAGATTCTGCATCAGGTGTCATTCTGAGTACAGAGTATGACACTGAGGTTAAGGCAGTTCATGAAGGAAGCCCTGTTAATGAGCCTTCCCCTACTGTACAACCATCTGCCTTGGAGAAGACTAATTTGTTAGTGAAAAGACCTGATCAGAGTGAGGGATTTCGTACCAGAATGGCAGACTTGTAAAGCCGTTAAATAGGCTCATTCAGACTATGTCTAATCAATTTGTTAAGAATCTTTTTGGGGAAAACAAAGTTATACTATGAGTTATTGGTAAATGGTTATTATTTTCGTATTTTTATTTTTATTTTTTGTTGTTCTGTTGTTTCTGTATCTACTCATGTACAGTATATTCTGTTTTATATTTCCTTAAAAAGGAATATTATGTAATTGTGTATAGTCTGTTAAGACTGGGGAAGCCGTTACATAGGCTCATTCAGACTATGTCTAATCTATTTGTTGTGAATCTCGTTGGAGAAAACATAACAATGATTTGAGACGAGAGAGTTTTTGTGTGTATCACTTTTGTTTTATGTTTTTTTTGTTTTGTTTATTTCTTCATTTATTTCTTGCTTTAAATTTCCTTAGAATGGAAGAACACACATTTGTGTGTAGTCTATTAAGATATATATTGATAAGCAATCTTGGATGTGATCTATCGATAAGATGTGTATATGGCATGTCTTCCTATGGTTGGGTAAAGGAGTAGCTAACCTTTGCCTTCCCTAGTCCTTCAGTGGACAGCAATAATGTTGGTAGACTTTCTTCAGTCTGTATGGTTGGGGGTTACACCTGGTTGCTAAGTAATTTAACTGTAGATTTGAGTATTTCGTGTATTATTTTATTTTATTTATTTATTTATTTTTTTATTATAAATTAATCTTCAGTATGTTATGATGTTATGTGAAATCTAGTGCAATCAGTGGGGGTGAGTGTAACGAGGTTAAGATTGTTTTATTTCACTAGATTTTCCTGTTTATGCATTCAATGCTGATCTATAATTTTTTTAATCAGTTTTTGTAAAATACATTAAAAAGGGTCTGTAAGGAGGCGATGGTTTCACCTTTTCCCCCTCTCCGTTAACAACAAAATGGTTCAGTCCAGGCAGCCATACCTGTTGTATTGTTCTTTTAGTGGTCTTTTCCTTCTCTCTCCTGAAAGGAAGAGGTATGCTGTACTCCATGCTTCAGATTAATAGGTAGCATTGGTTGAAAATAAGTCGCACACAAAAATACACAATTTTTAAGTTGTTTTTATTAGTTGTATTCGTTTTTCTTTCGTTACTTACAGATGTAAGATCATATAACATGTTTCACTGACGTGAATTGGTTTACTAAAGGATGTTATTTTTGTTGACAGAGTTACTGATGTGTGAGCTGAAGCTGTTGTGATGATCTGTCTATATAAAAATATATTCTCTATGCAGGTATGCATTGACAAACATATTTTTGTGTTTTTATGTTGTTTTAACATCAATATTGTCGTGTTTCATACGCTCTTCTTTATAAGTTGAAGTGTACAGAGTGTTTTCTTTTCCTTCTCTCTCCTGAACGGAAGAGCATTACTGATGTGTGAGATGAAGCTGTTGTGACGATCTGTCTATATAAAAATATATTCTCTATGCAGACCCAATCCAGCGCTCTCCTGTTGTTATTTACTGATACTCAACACAACACAACACAGACCACAGAAGTATTCGGTTACACGATACAGTTTTGCATGTGTATGAGCCTGTTTACAAACCTGTTGTACCAACAAAGATATAATTTATTGACATGCTTTTTCTCCAAATTATCTTAATAACATAGTCGAGTGTTTTAAATACTTATTTTTGTGACCAGACGTGGTTTCATATTACAAAATTATAGTATTATATACAGTGATAAAGGCTATGTCGATTAGCATTGCATTATAAATATACTTTCCTTATAAAAATACCCAAGATTGAAGAACACAGATAAACCATATATTTTGTGCAATCGTATTGTGGTGAATGCCGGTTAGCGGGAAGTTTACACCTCAGGCGGTTAATTGAGTAGTATCGCTGTGTATATAAAGGGCATCCCCCTGAATTGAGGTATGCCACGTTATCGTGTTACTGCGTCACTGTCACTTCTGGAATCCAGCAGCTCTGAGTCTGAGGTATGTGTGTTTGGTGTTTAGTTCATGGTCGTCATGTGTATCGTGGATTTTAATACGTTTCTGTGCAGCCGGTGTTGGTCCGTGGAGTTTATATGACTGCCTAAGAGGGTTGGTTTCCCCAGCGACCCTGTTATATTGCCCGTTTGGAAAGAAAACGACTGTAGATACATGTTGAGTAACCTGAGTGACGACTGCTCTCCTATTTGGTGGGTAACGTAATTTTATTAGTGCGGGCACGGAATATGAATGAGTTTGTGGCACTTTTGCATGACGTGCTCTTTTTCCCGTTCAGTGATCAGTATAAGGGATTGGTTTGCCGGATATTTGATAAGTCCAGTTGAGGGTATGTAAAATGATTTATATCCCTACGGGCATTCAAAAAGGTATACATTTTAACTTTTGTCTTTTGGTGTATTTTAGCCTTGCAAGGGTGACATGCTCTGTGACATGGCCTAGCCTCGACATTGCTGTTTTGCTTTGTTTTTTTCTTATTGTTTATTTTCACTGTTTTTGTGGAAATGAAGCCTATTCGTTGGCGTCTTTGTCTGTGTTTCAGTGTTTCTGATTGGAGTTTAATTTGTTTTGAATCGTGTCTTTTGTGTGTGAAACTTATCTTTTGTAATAATAATAATAATTATTGTGAATAGGATTAGTTGTTTCTGTTGTTAATTGGGAGATTTATCTTGTATTTTCTTTGCTTTGTTTTTTCTTTTGTGTTAATTTGTTATCGTTGTTATTGATTTGGTGAAAGTCTATTTAATTCTGTTTGGTATTAATATCGACTTTGGTTGTAGTTATCTTTTTCTTTTCTTCTTTAGGAGCGGAGTGAGCCAGAGTGGGCGGGCTATCTGGTGCGAGGAGTAGAAGCTCTCCCAAAGTGTGGGGTGTAGGTTTTTGCTTGCAGTGCAATTCCACTAGAGTGTGTGGGTGCTTGTGGGATTTCAGTCACAGAGGGCTGGTTCATCGTGGGCCGTTGTGATGCCCAATGCTTAGCCTGCCCACCCTCTGGGATACCCCAGGTCTGTTAATAGGCCCTTTTTATTTAATTTAACTTATTAATTGTGATTGATTGCCTTTCTTTATTGTTGTGGTTCTGGGTCACTTGTCGTCATTTTACTGTTTCCTTCGCCATGGTCTCTATTTTATTATTTATGATTTAATAAAATTTCATTGCTTTGTATCCACGTCTCTTTGTTTGGTGATTTGTGGGAGTGAACAAGCTTGCGTGCCTTTCTTTGATTAGTATTTACCCAGGTGTTTAGGCAGGGGTGGAGTAGTCGCTACTAGTGATAATTCAGTAATCTGAGCTCGTATACCTTTATGCCACATTTGGCATAGTTGGCAGGGTTTTCTCCCTCATAACACCTCAACTTGAGATGTGGATGTCGGTAGTTATTCGTGCACTGCCCCCCAGATCTAAAATCAGATGGCCGCAAATGTTGAACACCCTGACTTTTGCATAAAATTGTACAGTAGATTCTCTCCTTTTTTTCTTTTTTTCCTCTCTCTCTCTTTTCTGGTCTCTCTCTTCCTTTTCTCTTTTTGTGTTTTTTTTTCTAGTAGAAGCAAAACAGCAGTGTCCATTCGGTTGGGAGTGTTTCTTTGGGTGAGTTTCATCTTTACCTGTGATTTACCCCTTTATTGAAGATTTTGGTAAGTGGTATTTTGGTAAGTGGTCCTTGTTATCTTATCATGGAAGAAGAATTAAAGGAATTATGAGAGTTGGTAGCCCAATTAAAAGCTGACAATTTTAAGCTACGACAAGAGCAGACCCAGGCCAGTTTATCTGGCCCTAGTGGTGACCCTGTTAGTATACCGGAGCCCTCTGCAGCAGCCATGCAACCTGCCACTAAAAATGTAATGGCAGGTCTGGCATAGGGATTAATGAGTGGATTGAAGAAGTGCAGGCTTGTATTCAGGCTTGGCACTTATCCAAGGCAGACCAGTCCTTCGTTTTGTTTGATCACTTGGAGGGGGAGGCACGTGAGGAAATTAAGTATAGGTCAGTAGGTGAACGGGAGGATCCCGATAAGATTATTGCCGCCTTAAAATAATTATATGGGTGTACTCAGTCATATGTTGCGTTGCAGGAAGCTTTCTTCTCCAGAAGGCAACTGGAGGGAGAAACACTTTTAGAGTTCTCTCTTGTTCTGATGGGCCTTCTGGAGAAGGTTAACCTGTTAGCCAGCACCCCCATATTGGGAATCACAGCTGAAACCATGAAAAATTAGATTCCTGCAACCATTTTTCTGAGATTTTAACCCCCCCCCCCCCCCCCCCCCCTCAGGAAAAATATTTACCAAATGTATTGAAGAGTTCTACAAGCTATTTAGTCATTACACTAACTCCTGCACAGTTTTTCAATTATAAAACAGTAGACAGAATCTTAGACATCATATAAGTGATTTATTTGAGCACTAGAAAAATACAATAAGAATAATTTTTGAGTGATGAAAAAAATTTGAATGTCAAGTAGCCTACATACTCTGATTTCCTGACATAAGATAGCTACTCATCAGTAATCACATGCTGACGATCATTCATACAGATGGTAATCATACAGATGGCCGCCCATATAGTCAATAATCACATTATAATGGCCTTTTATATAGACTGCATTCACACTGATAGCTGTCAGCAGTCAGCAATTACAGATGGTAATCATACAGATACAGTCACATTCCCCACAAAACACGCAAACATATATGAAAAATGTTGAAGAAAAAAAAAAAGAAAGATTTATTTGGCAAAAAAACAATCACTAAGTTACGCCCCCATCAGATGACAGGTGCGTCACAGTGTGCGTCACGCGCCGTCACGAAGGAGCGCCAGAATTCAAATAAACAATCTTCAGCGTATCTTTAACTTTTTTTTTTTGGATGGTCCCATTCTGTCTGTGAGACTGTATACTACAAAACTGTGATTTTTTTTTGACCACCAAGACGCTGAGCGTAATTTATTCCATAACGGACACAAACAATAACTCTCCCTGAAGAAATGAAACGTAAACAAAGGAATAACGATCCAAATTACAAGGTTATTGTTTCCTTGGACTAAAAGTTCTTGATGGAATGTTGTTCCATGGACCCTTATCTCTCTAACTAAACTGGGATTTACAGCAGTGGATACGTTTGTGTCTCATTATCAGGATGAATCTGGTATGTACTGCGTTATTTTATAAATGTTTTGATGTGTACTGCTTACACAAATTTAGCAAATACATTTCTTATAAGCTTTCTATCGAAAAACAGCGATCTTTCGTCAATGCTTGAGGCTTAGACCTTCAGAATGATATATAGTTTGTCAAGATTAACTTTGTCCCATTTCATTTAATCTATTCACAAACAATCACATGTTCAAACAACGAGCGTTCAGTGCGCCGGCGTCCTGGTGCAGGCTAACAGGTTAAGCAGCGGTCACCAGTTATGTTGTCAAATGCTGATACCTTGTTGCGCAATCAATTTGTGGAAAACGTTCTCGATAGTATGCTCCATCGGGAGTTAAAGCAGTTGGTTCGTCGTCAACCCGAAGCAACATTACTAGATGTTCGTAGTGAAGCTATCCGATGGGAACGTGAGGGCATGCCTGGGGGTGCAAGAAGTCATAGCCATTCCGTCCCCTTAGCCCATGGCTTTCAATATGGGGTTCAAAATAGGGCACCTTCGCGGGTAGACCAACCCTCTCAGCTCCCGGAGATGAGTGAGTTTAGAGAAATGTTAAAACAGCAGCAAGAACAGTTAACTAAGCTTGCCCAAAGTGTTGCCAGTTACGAAACCCACCGTGTGGTGTTCGAGCACTAGGTAGTGGCTTAGTGATATGCAGAAGGTGCCAAAAACCTGGTCATTTTGCAAGAGACTGTGATGGAGAACGGGTCCCCCCTCGCTCTCCCTCAGTTACTCGAACTAACACTAGGGCATTAGGAGATACATCGTCTCGTTCAGGTGCGGAGTCTGGAAACTAGTTCCCGCCGAGTTGTCGAGCCACAGCTTGGTAGGGGAACAGTCTGGCTCTGATATTCCATGTAGCGGTGATTCAGGGTCCCATTTAATGTCGTCTTACCCTCATTTGATGGTAGCTATGGGTTGTTCCCGTGTTTAGTTGATACAGGGTCAATGGTTTCCACTATCACCGAGCATTTTGAGCCTTGGGGTCAAGATCGTCTTAAGACTTGTCAATGGTTACAGCTTAGGGCTGCTAATGGGTTGTCCATCCCTTATATGGGATATATGGAGTTGGACATTGAGTTATGTGGGAAGTTTTTTTCCAAAATGTGGTGTTTTGGTAGCCCGGGACCCTCCCGGTGGTATTTCTGCACAAGCAACAGGTGTATTGGGCATGAATGTATTGGGCCGTTGCTACCAGGAACTTTTCGGGTAGCACGGGCCTTCACTCTTCGAGTCTCCACCAGTGTCGTCTGTACCTAAGGTAGTCTTTCAGGCATTGCAACATTGCCACCGGGAGAGCATTCAGCCCCCTTTTGAAAAGAATGGTACAGTGAAGGTACGTGGTTCTCGAGCGGGTCGTATCCCAGGCAGCACTATCAAATTGGTAGCGGCCACCTGTTCGGAACATTACTCTGGTGGCATAGTACTTCTTGAGCCACCCGAAGGTGGGCTCCCAATGGGGCTCTTAATCTCCCCTGCTTTAGTCCCAGTGATTAGGGGTACAGTCTACGTACCCGTTGTTAATGTGGGGACGACTGATGTGCTGTTGTTTCTTCGTTGTGTCGTAGGCTCATTGACTAGTGTATCGGTTGTTAGTTTATCTCCCGGTGTCTCTGAGGTTAAGCCTGGGACAGTTTGTTCGGTCTCTTCCCAGACAGGTGTGTTGTCTGTACAGGGTCAGCTGGAGGCAGTGGATTTATCCCTTCTGTCTGTAGGAGATCAGAGTAAGGTTAAGGACCTCCTTCGGAAGTATCAGTAGGTGTTTTCTACTTTTGAGGGAGATTTGGGATGCATGGATTTGATCTCTCATGACATTCCTTTGCTTGACGACTCACCTGTTCGGCAATGGTATCGGCGTGTACCTCCATCTGATTATGAAGTGGTACGGGCACACATAAACCAGTTATTAGAGACCCAAGTGATCCGAGAAAGTTGTAGTCCCTATGCTTCTCCAATCGTGCTCATGAAGAAAAAAGATGGGAGTCTACGCATGTGTGTAGATTACCGCCAATTGAACACCAAAACGAGGAAGGATGCTTTTCCTTTACCTCGTATCGAGGAGTCTCTGGATGTGTTAACAGGTGCCCGCTGGTTTTCGACTTTGGATTTAACCAGTGGGTATAACCAGGTTCCCGTTATGGAGGGGGACAAGTATAAGACCGCTTTCTGCACCCCATTTGGCCTATTCGAGTGGAATAGAATTCCGTTCAGTCTGAGGTGAAGTACCTGGGCCATGTGATTTCCTCCAAGGGTGTGGCCATGGACCCTAGTAAGGTCCAGGCGGTGGTTCAATGGCGGCGTCCGACTAATGTTACCGAGCTACGTTCCTTTCTCGGCTTTGCTAGCTATTACCGCCGGTTTGTGGAGGGGTTTGCCAGGATTGCAGCCCCTCTGCATAGGTTAGCGACAGAATTTTCTAGTACTAAGGTTAGGCCTAGGACGCAAGCTGGGTTAGGGTTTGTGGCGGCCTGGAGCAAATCATGCCAGCAGAGCTTTGAGGAGTTAAAGGTTAAGCTCACTACTGCCCCGGTGCTCGCATACGCTGATTTCTCCCAACCTTTCATCCTGGAGGTGGACGCTAGCCATGGTGGCTTAGGAGCGGTCTTTTCCCAAGAACAGGAATGAATGAATGAATGAATGATGCATTTATATAGCGCTTTATTGTGTATTGTTGTACACCCAAAGCGCTTTACAATCATATGAGGGGGTCTCTCTTCAACCACCACCAGTGTGCAGCATCCACTTGGATGATGCGACGGCAGCCACAGCACAACGGCGCCAGTGCGCTCACCACACACCAGCTACAGGTGGAGAGGAGAGAGAGTCATAGAGCCAATCAAGTGGATGGGGATTATTGGGAGGCCATGATTGACAAGGGCCAGTGGAGGGAATTTGGCCAGGACACCGGGCTTACACCCCTTCTCTTTACGATGAGTGTCATGGGATTTTTAATGACCACAGAGAGTCAGGACCTCGGTTTAACGTCTCATCCGAAAGACGGTGCTCTTTTGACAGTATAGTGTCCCCGTCACAATACTGGGGCATTTGGACCCACACAGACCACAGGGTGAGCACCCCCTGCTGGCCCCACTAACACCTCTACCAACAGCAACCTAGTTTTCCCAGGAGGTCTCCCATCCAGGTACTGACCAGGCTCAACCTTGCTTAGCTTCAGTGGGCAACCGGTCTTGGGCTGCAGGGTGATATGGCTGTGGCATAGGTAAGGTAAGGTAAGGTAAGTTAAGGTAAAGTAAAGGAAGGTAAAGTACATCCTATTGCATATGCTAGTCGCAGTCTAAGGCCCACTGAGCGCAACATGTCTAACTACAGCTCTATGAAGCTGGAGTTTTTGGCACTCAAGTGGGCCATGACTGAAAAATTTAGGGAGTACTTGTTGGGTAGTCAGTGTGTGGTTTTCACAGATAACAATCCCCTGAGCCATCTGTCTACGGCAAAATTAGGGGCCACCGAACAGCTTTGGGCCACCCAGTTGGCCGCTTTCAATTTCCAGATATGGTATAGGTCTGGAAAAAGTAATAAGAATGCTGATGCCCTCTCCCACCAGAATTTTCCAGAAGAGGTACCCCTGGGTGGATTAGCCCTGGGAACAGCAGTACCAGCATTGCTGCAGCAAGAGGAGGAGGAATTTTGCCATTTTGGAAGCGGAAGGCCTGTCCCGGGATGAAGGAGTGGCAGCGGATGTCTAGGGAGGCACTGAAGTTGCTCCGCCAGTGGGACCGTTTTGTGGAACGAGATTGGATACTTTACCATAGGGTCCAGTGTCCTGATGGTGGGGAGGAGGTCTTGCAGCTACTATTACCTGCTGTATTGAAGACCGATGTGCTTACACAGTTGCATCAGTGTCATGGACACCAGGGCATTGAGCGAACTGCTGAACTGGTCCGGCGACGGTGTTACTGGCCAGGATTAACTTCAGATGTTACCCGCTGGTGCCAGGAATGCGAAAGATGTCAGTCTGCTAAAGATACAAGGCCAGTGGCGCAGTGTTTCATGGGCCATCTTTTGGCTTCACGGCCAAATGAAATTCTGGCCATCGATTTCACAGTGCTAAAGCCTTCTAGCTCAGGTGTGGGAAAATGTGCTTGTGATGACTGATGTCTTTAGTAAATATACTCTCGCTGTTCCTACTCGGGACCAGCGGGCTGAAACGGTTGCTCAGGCCTTGGTCAACGAATGGTTTTACAAGTTTGGTATTCCAGGTTGTTTACATTCGGATCAGGGATGTAACTTCAAGTCTTCACTCATTCGACAACTGTGTGGCTTGTTTGAAGTGGTGAAATCTCGCACAACACCTTATCATCCGGCAGGAAACGGTCAATGCGAATACCAGTACCGGTATCCAGAAAGAGGGACTGGGTGTCATGTTTGCCCCAGGTTCTCTTTTATTATAATACCACTCCCCATCAAGCCACCAGTGAGTCACTCCATTTTTTGATGTTGGGACAGGAGCCGCGGTTGCCGGTGGACTTTCTGTTGGGTAGGGTACAGGAACCAGCGGCATGGATCCGGGAGCACCAAGCCAGGTTACAAGTGGCATTTGAAGGAGCACAGGAGTGATTACAAGTGGCGGCCAAGCGGCGCAAGATGAAACATGATCAGCAGGTGCGGGATGCACCTTTGGTAGAGGGTCAGTTGGTGTACCTTCGAGAACATGCCCATAAGGGTCGACATAAGATTCAGGACATGTGGAGCCCGATCGAGTATCAGGTGGTGAGGGCCCCTCAGGATGGGGGTGGGGTCTATTCCATCGCTCCTAAGGATGATTTAAGTAAGGTAAGGAATGTACATCGTTCCCTACTTAAAGGGCGAGTACAGGGAGCTGCTCCTGTGGGGGTATATCTAGAGCAGTGGTTAGAGCGCCCAGAAGTGCCTATGTAGGAAGAGGAAGAGGAGGTGGATTTGGTACGGGTTATAGCTGGAGGTCCCCCTGCATCGAGCAGGGAGTGTGTGATATCTAACTTGCCCACAGGCAATACAGCTCAGTCACCAGAAGGAGTGTTAGAGCTGGCTGCTTCAGGGCCCGTAGGTGCTTCTGCTGAATCAGAGGTGGGAGACGTTTGGCCTGCTCCAGTATCTGTTTTGGGGGTGGATAGGCAGCTGGAAGTGGGAGAAACAGTAAGACGGACAGGGCGAGTAACAGCAGGCCACCAATCTAATCCTCATCACCTTCCTCGAATGTCAAGGGTGGCAGGGACAATGGATTTGGCGTCCAATTGCGTAGTGGCTATTTTTAGACCTTGGAATTGAGGTGAGAGGGTTATTATTTGCTTGGGCATTGTCGGGTCGGCGATGCAAAAGTGGAGGGGGTAGATTGTGGTGAATGCCGGTTCGCGGGAAGTTTACACCTCAGGAGGTTAATTGAGTAGTATCGCTGTGTATATAAAGGGCATCCCCCTGAATTGAGGTATGCCACATTATCGTGTTACTGCGTCACTGTCACTTCAGGAATCCCGCCGCTCTGAGTCTGAGGTATGTGTGTTTGGTGTTTAGTTCATGGTCGGCATGTGTATCGTGGATTTTAATAAGTTTCTGTGCAGCCGGTGTTGGTACGTGGAGTTTATATGACTGCCTAAGAGGGTTGGTTTCCCCAGCGACCCTGTTATATTGCCTGTTTGGAAAGAAAACGACTGTAGATACATGTTAAGTAACCTGAGTGACGACTGCTCTTCTATTTGGTGGGTAACGTAATTTTATTAGTGCGGGCACAGAATATGAATGAGTTTGTGGCACTTTTGCATGACGTGCTCTTTTTCCCGTTCAGTGATCAGTATAAGGGATTGGTTTGCCGGATATTTGATGAAGTCCAGTTGAGGGTATGTAAAATGATTTATATCCCTACGGCATTCAAAAAGGTATACATTTTAACTTTTGTCTTTTGGTGTATTTTAGCCTTGCAAGGGTGACATGCTCTGTGACATGGCCTAGCCTCGACATTGCTGTTTTGCTTTGGTTTTTTCTTATTGTTTATTTTCACTGTTTTTGTGGAAATGTAGCCTATTCCGTTGGCGTCGTTGTCTGTGTTTGATGTTTCAGTGTTTCTGATTTGAGTTTAATTTGCTTTGAATTGTTTATTTTGTGTGTGAAACTTATCTTTTGTAATAATAATAATAATAATAATAATAATAATAATAATTGTGATTAGGATTAGTTGTTTCTGTTGTTAATTGGGAGATTTATCTTGTATTTTCTTTGCTTTGTTTTTTCTTTTGTGTTAATTTGTTATCGTTGTTATTGATTTGGTGAAAGTCTATTTAATTCTGTTTGCTATTAATATCGACTTTGGTTGTAATTATCTTTTTCTTTTATTCTTTAGGAGCGGGGTGAGCCAGAGTGGGTGGGCTATCTGGTGCGAGGAGTAGAAGCTCTCCCCTTTTGTCCAAAGTGTGGGGTGTAGGTTTTTGCTTGCAGTGTAATTCCACTAGAGTGTGTGGGTGCTTGTGGGATTTCATTCACAGAGGGCTGGTTCATCGTGGGCCGTTGTGATGCCCAATGCTTAGCCTGCCCACCCTCTGGGATACCCCAGCTCCGTTAATAGGCCCTTTTGATTTAATTTAACTTATTAATTGTGATTGATTGCCTTTCTTTATTGTTGTGGTTCTGGGTCACTTGTCGTCATTTTACTGTTTCCTTCTCCATGGTCTCTATTTTATTATTTATGATTTAATAAAATTTCATTGGTTTGTATCCACGTCTCTTTGTTTGGTGATTTGTGGGAGTGAACAAGCTTGCGTGCCTTTCTTTGAGTATTATTTCCCCAGGTGTTTAGCCAGGGGTGGCGTAATCGCTACTAGTGATAATTCAGTAATCTGAGCTTGTATACCTTTATGCCACAGTATGTTTATTGTCTTCAAGTTTCATCAGTTAAAATTTTGCTATCTCCGTTGTGCGTTTTATTCAGCGATAATTGGATACCTTCATGGAGCGTCGTCAGTAGTATTGCTTCTGCATTGATTGTCACCATTGTTGAGATTCATGCACTGATTCTTGATCTTTGTGTGAGTCAAAAAAAACATAACTCAAAACACTTTCTATATAATAATATCTGGCTGTGATAATATCATGAGACTAACAGTTTCTCAGACACCTAGCATGATGACTGAGCTACCATCTGATCACAGTTTCTCTCACAACTGCTGCTATAACAAATGTGATTCAGAACCACCCATTTACAGCAACCAGAGAAAAACACTTATTTTCACAACGGTGACTTCAAACTTGATTATTTTCAATAAAACATCAACATCTAAACCTCAGTTAATTCTCAATAAGGAGTTTAGTATGAAATAAAGGCAGACTGGATTGTAATAAGTGAGAGAGAGAGATCTGTTAGCGTTTAATGTTTTGTTGCTGCCAGTTATGTGACATTTTATTTATAAATTTAAGGTTTTTTTTTTTTTTTTTTTTTAACAGTGGTTACCATTGTGCTGAAGAGTAGTGCCCCAGCTAGAAATGTTTCATGTTCTGGGAATGTCTTCACTGGCAAGTTTTATTTTAGTTCCCAGAATATTCTTTTAAAAAGTAGGATGACATTCTCTAAAACATTCTAAAAATGTTTATTGATAATATGATTAGAACATTATTATCTAACGTTCTAATAAAGCTTCCCATCACCCTAGATGTGGATTTCCATTGATCAGATATCAAATTTAGGTTGAAAGTGAAAACTCAACCTTTGTTTGATGTCAAGCTCCAGTGTCATTAAATAACTCCAAAAACAGCATTACCAGCTTCACTTATTATAAACCAGATTGACTTTATTTCTGTCACACATTTACACAAGTTTTTATTGAGATTAATAGAGGTTTAGATGTTGATGTCTGTTTGAAAGTAATAGTTTGGTTTGATGTCACCATTGTGGTGATAAGCGTTTGCTTTAGTTGGGCAATTTGACTCTTGACTCAATGTTTCTTTTTAGTTGTTGTAAATATATTTGTTATGGCAAAAGCAACAAGAAAAAATGTGATCAGATGTTGTTGGCTACTTGCTGTTAACGGTATCATCATGTAGTGATCTGATCATCTAGAGTCTAAACGATGCAATTAATAAACAAATAGTGACTGTAGTAATGCGTTTCAACAGCATAAGATCCAGCAGTGTTTTAATCAGATAACCTGTATTTCTAGCTTTAATTTTTAAACCATTGTTCACAAATCACTTTGAACTACTGTACATTCAGACACACACAGACATCAAGAATCAGTGTATGAATCTCAACAATGGTGACATGCTTCACACTGCAATGTATTCTGGGAGCCCTGGATGAGTTTTGTATGATTCACCCAGAATATATTGCAGCATGTCACCATTGTTGAGATTCATACGCTGATTCCTGATGTTTGTGTGACAAACAAGGCTGATTTTTTTTTTTAAATGGAAGTTATCTGATTAAAATTCTGCTGGATCTCAGTCTATAGAAACCATTGCATTGCTATAATAAATAATGTACAACTCACACCATAGATTAGATTGAATTAAATCAGATAAATACATGACGATATCTGAACCATCAGCAAGTAGCCAACATTATCTGGTGACCTTTTTTCTTGCTGTTTTTGTTATAACAAACATAGTTATAGCAGCTAGAGAGAAACATCCAAAAGTCAAGAGTCAAATTGCCCAACAAAAGTTGTAGGAGCCATTTGTTTACCTTATTTGAAGGTTTATATTGTTAATAATTTTTTAATCTTTCATTTTGAAAAATGAAACTTCCATTTTTAATTTTACTTCCATGGTCTTTAGACCTTACCTTCTGTTTGTTTAGCAGCAAAAATGGTTTGATTTCTTTAAGTTTGTATTACCTGGTTTTTATTAAGTTTATTTGCTTATTATTGTAATCAAGCTTACAATAAACAACAAGAAATGCACATGCAACCTGGTGTTCCATGGAATTACAGACATAGTAAGCGGCTAAACGCTCAGCAAACCCAAGATGTGACTAATGTGACAATGGGATTAAGGATAGTCACAACAACAGTCTAAAGACCTGGCTACTAAAGTAGACAAAGTAATCAAAGCTGAGCCATGAACTTGGGTACTTCTATTTTTTGGACAGACAGTGAATCTGTACTAAAATATATAGCCAACGAGCGCACAAGATTCCACACCTTTGTTGCAAACAGAGTATCCTTGATAAGAGAAGCCACAGAATTATCACAATGGAAATTTGTAGACACAAAAACTAATCCTGTTGATGACGTCTCTAGAGGTCAGAATGCAGAAAGGTTCCTGCAAAATAAAAGATGGATTCATGGTCCAGACATCCTTTGGGGAACAAAATGGAATTGGCCCTCAGTAAAGCTTAGAGAAATTCACTCTCTGCCTGAAGATGATCCAGAGGTAAAGAAAAGGCCAACTGTGAATGTAATTGTTCAAGATGAAATCAACCCTATAGCCAGAAAAAAACGCCTAACACCTCAAGTTGCCTCAACATCTAAGCAAGACTCAGTATTGTATCAAAATCTGCTGAAAACTCACAGTACAAAAGATGGAATGGAGGATTACTTTAAGAAGGCACACAAAACTTCTGTTTCAAAATCACAGATAACTGAAGAGGAACAGGAATCAGTAATGGTCAAAATGGATATCCAAGGTGCGCATCCTGAAGAACCCCTTTCCTCAAAGAATCCAGTGACCCTGAAGGCAAAAATGAAAACCCACCCAGCTTTTTCAAAAGGGATGAGATTTGATCCTGCGTACAATTCTGACCAGACTTCTGAATCTGAAATTGAGTCTCAAACAACTTCTGTGTAGACTCAAGCTCACAGGTCAAGGAAAAACACCTCAAGTTGCCCCAACATCTAAGCAAGACTCAGTATTGTATAGTATTCTACAAAAGCAAAATAATATCACATCATCTCTCATCAAGCAAACACTTCTGTCTTCTTTGACTTCAAAAGAAGTGAAAGTCTTTGATGGTGATTCTTTGGAATTTAGAGCATTTATGAGATGTTTTGAACACGTTATTGAATGCAAGGTTGATGATGCCCAAGACAGACTGTATTTTCTAGAACAATACACCAGGGGCAACCAAAGGAACTGGTAAAAACGTGTCTTCACATGGACCCTGCAAGAGGGTATATAAGAGCCAAAGCCCTTCTTAAAGAACATTTTGGCAATGAATTCAAGATCTCTAATGCTTACATTGATAAGGCCTTGTCATGGCCAGCTGTCAAAGCAGAAGATCCAAAAGCTCTGCAATAATTTGGACTGTACCTCAGAGGATGATGTAATGTTATGGAGGAGATAGCATTCATGGAAGAGTTGGACCTTACTTCCAATCTAAAATCTCTGGTATCCAAGTTGCCATACAAGCTTAGAGAAGGATGGCGAACAAAAGTCTCTGAACTTCAAGATGGAGCAAACTACAGAGTCAGATTTCCTGACTTGGTAAAGTTCATTGAAAGGCAAGTCAAAATATTAACAGACCCTGTGTTAATATATAGACCCTGTGTTTGGTAATATCCAAGATTCAACTAGTCGAATCGTAGCAAAGCCAAAGTCTACAGTTAAGACTTTCAAACCTAAATCTTCTAGCAGTAGTTTTGCCACCACTGTGGACAGTGTAACAAAATCTGCTGAAAACTCACAGTACAAAATTCTTAACCCTACAATGCCTTTCTGCCTGTTTTGTACAAATGGTTATGTGTTGGATGATTGACCTCAGTTTAAAAAGACACTGCATAAAAACAAAATTCAGTTCATAAAAGGAAAAAGGAGTATGTTTTGGATGTCTTATTCAAGGTCACATGAGTAAAGCATGCACAAAACATGAAACCTGTAGAATCTGCAATCAAAAACACCCCACGTGCTTCACATTGGAAAAGTAGATAAAGGGATAGGAACTAAAGAACAACCTCTTGATGCCAATCAGTAGTGATGGTGAAATGAAGCTTCATGAAGCTTTAAGCTTTTCAGCCAAGTGGTTCACAAAAGGGTTAATTTCTGGAGGCTTCATTTGCTCACAATACCACCTGGTGGCCAAAGAGTGTAAAACAAGCAGATATGTTACAGACAGAGGTGGATAGTCCAGGGGTCAGAAAGTAAAAGTCTTGCCATATGTTTATTCCACCCATGAACTCAGCAGCTGATTTCACCAGAGGAGGAACCAAGTCATTCCTTTCATTTTACATTTACATTTACATTTATGCATTTAGCAGACGCTTTTATCCAAAGCGACTTACAGTGCATTCAGGCTATACATGTTTTATCAGTTATTTATCAGGCTATACATGTTACATCAGTATGTCAAGTCACAAGCAAGTCTCGAGTCAAATCCCAAGTCCTCAAAGAGTTAAAGTTAATGAGATAATTAAGTGACTAATTAAATGATGATTGTGGATTAGTGATGAACACCTGCTGTTATTGAGAATTACAGAGGATCAGATGTTGATGTTTTAATGAATAAAATTACCAACACCATCAGGGAGATCAGTGTTTGCCTTAGTTGGGCTCTTGACCCTTGACTTACTGTGTTAGATCTCTCTTTGTAGAGATGCATGTGCTGTTGTAAAGCAGAGAGAGATCAGTGCTGTGCAGTGAGTAGCTATTAGCTGTGCGCCCCCCCGTTTGAGGAAAAATATTTACCAAATGTATTGAAGCGTTCTACAAGCTATTTAGTCATTATACAAACTCTTGCATAGTTTTTCAATTATAAAACAGTAGACAGAATCTTACACATCGTATAAGTGATTTATTTGAGCACTAGAAAAATACAATAAGAATAATTTTTGAGTGATAAAAAATAAATAAAAATAACTTTGAATGTCAAGTAGCCTACATACTCTGATTTCCGGACATAAGATAGGTGCTCATACATAAGTAATCACATGCTGACGATCATTCATACAGATGGTAATCATACAGATGGCCGCCCATATAGTCTATAATCACATTATAATGGCCTTTTATATAGACTGCATTCACCATGATAGCCGTCAACAGTCAGCAATTACACACTGATTATCAGCCATACAGATGGTAATCATACAGATACAGTCACATTCCCCACAAAACACGCAAACATATATGAAAAACGTTGAAAAAAAAAAAAAAAGGTTTATTTGGCAAAAAAAGCGATCGCTATGTTACGCCCCCATCAGATGACAGGTGCGTCACAGCGTGCGTCACGCGCCGTCACGAGGGAGTGCCAGAATTCAAATAAACAATCTTCCGCGTATCTTTAACTTTTTTTTTTTTGGATGGTCTCATTCTGTGTAACACTGTATTACAAAACAGTGTTGATTTTTTACCACCAAGATGCTGTTTTTGAGCGTAATTTATTCCATAACGGACACAAACAATAACTCTCCCTGAAGAAATGAAACGTACACAAAGGAATAACGATCCAAATTACAACGTTATTGTTTTGTTGGACTAAAAGTTCTTGATGGAATGTTGTTCCGTGGACCCTTATCTCTCAAACTAAACCGGGATTTACAGCAGTGGATACGTTTGTGTCTCATTATCAGGATGAATCCTGATAATCGAAGGCTATTGCCTTCACCCTGCACACTGCTCTCTCCCACCTGGAAAATAAGAACACCTATGTAAGGATGCTGTTCGTGGATTATAGTTCAGCATTTAACACCATAGTGCCTGCCACACTGGTTGAGAAGCTCCAGACTCTGGGACTGAACAGATCTCTGTGCAGCTGGATCCTGGACTTCCTGACAGGTAGAAGTCAGGTGGTCAGAATGGGCAACAACACCTCATCTCCCCAGATCCTCAACACTGGTGCCCCGCAGGGCTGCGTCCTCAGCCCGCTCCTGTACTCCCTGTACACACACGACTGTACAGCTACACACAGCTCCAACGTCATCGTCAAATTTGCCGATGACACAACGGTGATAGGCCTGATCACCGACAACGATGAGACGGCCTACAGAGAGGAGGTGAGTACCCTGACTAAATGGTGCCAGGAGAACCACCTCTCACTCAACATCGACAAGACCAAGGAGCTGGTGGTGGATTTCAGGAGACAGAGCAGAGAACACACACCCATCTCCATCGACAAGACACCTGTGGAGCGGGTAAACAGCTTTAAGTTCCTCGGCGTTCACATCACCGAGGATCTCACATGGTCCACTCACACAGATGCAGTGCTGAAGAAGGCACATCAGCGCCTCTTCTTCCTGAGACGGCTGAGGAAGTTTGGAATGAGCCCCAGCATCCTCAGATCCTTCTACACCTGCACTGTGGAGAGCATCCTGACCGGCTGCATCACCGCCTGGTTTGGAAACAGCACCGCTGGCAACCGCAAAGCTCTGCAAAGGGTCGTGCGATCTGCCCGCCACATTGTTGGAGGTGAGCTTCCCTCCCTCCAGGACATCTACACCAGGCGGTGTATAAGGAAAGCCAGGAGGATCATCAAGGACTCCAGCCATCCATCCCACAGACTGCTCTCTCTGCTGCCCTCAGGGAGACGTCTCCGCAGCATCCGATCCCGCACTAGCCGACTGAGGGACAGCTTTTTCCCTCAGGCTATCAGGCTAATGAACAGTCTGAACTAATTCACTGTAACGTTGAAACGTAATATTAATATATAATTTAAAGGGAAACAGGTCAATTTAGCTCAAAGGGAATCATTAATGATTGTATAGGGAATTTGAACAGATTCACTGTTTCACGGCGATTCACTGAACAAGCCGTATAACAAACTGCACTGGATACTAAAATCCAAAATATAGTGAAAACACTATTAAATAGCACAGTAGCACAAATCGGCAGATTAAGACATTAACTTATGAGCACAAAACACAAGGTACTTCTCTTTTCAATATAAACAAGGCTTTATTTGATCAATCTAAGACATTAAACTAATCTAACACATGAACACACGCATTCACACATTCACACGTTGCAGAAGAGAGAAAGTAAGGAAAGGTGAGTTTAAGAGAATGAAAATATGAAATCCCAAGTTTATAGCAATATGTGCAATTGCATAGACCTTAACAACCATCAATCACTTATTTAAACCTCGCTTTGAGTTTCTCAATAAGTCTAAAATTTGTGTTAAATGCACCAATTCAGCTAAAGGTCTGGAGTTGTTTTACTTGCTTTGCCTTTGTGTTACGGGATTCCCTTCTGTCATCTTCATTGCAGGAAAGGGGGTTTCCCAGGTTGCTGGTTGGTTGGCTGACAGTTCAGTGGTCTTTCGTAGTGATGTCTTGGGCGTTGGCTGACGAATGGTCCGAGTCCGTTGCTAGTTGAAGTTTGAAGCGGGTGCAGTCGGTGCTGGACTTTGCGGCAAACTTAACTTTTGAACACGAAACTCAACGGAAAGAAATTAAACTAAAATAAAAGAATATACGGATGTAAAGAGACTAGGTGGTATTTCTTCTCATCATGGTCACAACTGGCCGCTAGGCCAGAGCACATGGCGCTCAAAGAGCAGCGTCAACACGTGTGGCAAAAGAGAAGAGTTTTAGAGAGGACCAAGAGCATTTTAAGAAGAGTAAGAGATTTTAAGAGAGCATTTTAAGAGTAAGAGATTTTTAAGAGCAAGAGAGTTTTAAGAGCAAGAGATTTTTAAGAGCAAGAGATTTTTAAGAGCAAGAGATTTTTAAGAGCAAGAGAGGACGTTTGAGGGTGTCCTGAGGTTTTAAACTCTGCTTGTGGACACCTCCTAATGCTTGTCTTGACCAATTAGATACTGTTCTGGCTCGGGGTGTTGCTTTGTTTCTGCCCCCAATCATAAATCATGTTATGTTATCTGGTCCGAATTTTCCAGGCTCTTGCAAAGTATACTTTTTGGATGTGATCTTATAACAAGACTATGATACATTTGACAAAGAATTGATTGGAAGAAACGTTTAAAGCATGATTTTTCACACTCACACATACCAAACATGAATATTAATCCTTCAGCTATTCAATAATGATTAAAAAGACATACATAATATTTGATTGAAACATGATAGTCTAATTGTGTGGGTTACATACATGATATGGTTATTTCTATGCAGAGAAATAATTCCTAAGTCCCTTTAAGATGATTTTTGTAGCATATGGAGAAGAGTCTCTGTGACAAAGGAATTCCCGTGTGGTCCTTTGTCTTGTGTGGGGGTAGTCCATCTAAACAAGTCTGTTTCTGTGGTTTTCCAGCGTGGAACCCATGTGATGGTCATCTGGTGACCATTAATCTTGATTACTTGCCCCAAATTTGACAGTCTCTTTAATGAATTGGAATTATCAATAAGTGTTCTTTTGTTTTAATGTTGCAAGCCGTTCTGTGAATGAGTTGGTTAGTTTGCTTGCTTCAGACGGGCTGAGCTAGGAATCTGATTTATGACATTTCCTTGGTCTCTCTCTGGAATGTTAGCTCCTCAGGTTTCAATGTTCTGATCGCATCTGAAATTTTGTCTGAGTTAGTCTCTGATATTCTACATATCCCCCCTTGATTGGCGATGTGTCGAGTTGGAGACATCGGCAAGCACTGGGAAAACAAGGGCAGAAGAAGCAGACAAAAACACAGCAAACAACAAGACAACACTTCCATGACCATTACTGTACTGGTGCAGGGCATCAGGTTATTTAGGTACAGGCGGTTATTTGAATTAGTCAATATAGTTTAGTAAATTGAATAGTTCAATTTGGAAATTGTTGTTCTAATTCGGTTCAATACTCCGATTCTTCGATCAAGTTTTGTGATTAAATTTGTTTGTTCCTTTTTAGTTGTCTTAACTTAATGTTCACCTTTAGTTTCTGATGACATCATTTGTGGTGAAATTAATTGACCTATCGTGCGTGGAGCTCTCTGGCTTCCATTCAGTTTAGAGTGGCTTGCGGATATTAGGTGTGGCGCGTCAATCCTAATATCAGACCTTTGACCCTTGCAGGGTGTCTAGGTGTTTCACCTACTAGAGAAAGAGGGTAAGGAAAAGGATAGGTAAAAGAAGAACAAAACAAAACAAAGCTGCTGTGGGTTTTCCTAGCATGGTTTGCAACTACTGTTGAGCTAGGATGTCATGTGCAGCTAGGGAGTCATGTACCTTAACTTAGTGTCAGGTGTTCTACCTATTGTGACGATAGCTGCATGTTTCTTCATGGTGGTGTATGTAACTTTGTTACGCTAAAATTTAGATATTCTACTTGTGGGAAGAATATGTTTGTTGAGTGTGTTATCAGTAGATGTGGTTACCTCTGGGTGTAAGTAACTTTGTGTGTGTTAATGGTGTAGTGTAGGTGTGTAGGTGTGGTCAGATCTGTTTCAGTCTGTGTTGTCTCCCCCCTTTTCGGGTATGTCAGTGAAGACGGGCTCTCTGCATCCTTGGCTTGGATGAGGGCGTGTCCCTGATCTAATGGGGGTCAGTCCAGAGAGGCAGGAAGTTCTTTAGCAGACAGTCGGAGGTAGTTTGGCATGACTGTGTGAAGCTGGGATGCAAACTTCGTCTCCTATGTTGCATTCCTCTTGTGCTGCCTTCTGGATGTGGCAGACTTTCTGACCTTCTGTGCTGTGGTGGTTACTGTTGCACAGACAGGAATATGGTTCTTGAAGTTGGAGTTCATTTAGCAGTTTGCTAGTGAGTGATGAGTGAGTGAGGTGATGTTCTCTGGTACCTCAGTTTCATCAACGGCTGGCCGTGAGAGACTTGCTCATTCTGGGTGGTTGTTGAACAGGTGCTCGTCATCTCTGATATAGTGGTGTACCATGTGATCACCGGCCTTCCGTTCTGTCGCTGGTCACAGCGAGCATGACTCAATTTTGTAGTCATCCGTGTTCAGCTTATCTTGAAGGAACTCATTCAGTTGTCTCATGACTTGTTCCATGTCTTCTGACGGTAAGCTGTATTGTTCTTGAGCATACTCAGCACTGTGCATGTCTGAGTGATGCTGAGGTGGGTTTCGTTGTCGCTTACCCACACGAGTTGCTCTTGGATGAGTCAGGCGATTACCTTTGGATGTCTGGTTAGGTTTCCAGTTGTTCTCATCTTTTGGGTTTCTCGAGAAGCGTGGCTGGTCCCATGGATTTTTCCAGCGGTTGGGCTGATAGCTGTCGTGGACATGGGGGTCACGTTCTCTGTGCTCTTGATGGAGGACTCTGGTGTTGTGATGCAACTGGGTGTCGTCCAGTGCAAGGCTTGAGTCTTTGTTGACAGAGTTCAAGAGTGTAGATGTTTTGTTACCTTTCTTTGAGGCCATCTTCTGCTTGTTGTAGGCCTTCTGTGTTAGGTCACGCAACTGTTGGATGGTCATGGAGCGTGGACAGGCCATGACACCTAGATGGTGGCTGACTCCAGGGTGCAGATTTCTAAGGAAGAGGCTTTTGAAGTTCACATCCTCTTCAAGGTCAGGTTCATTGTGTGCACCAAAGTAGGCTTGTCGGAGTCGGTTGTAGTAAGCTTGTGGAGCCTCTTGTCGACCTTGTTTGGTTTCTAAGGCAGTTAACAGTCCATTTTCCGAGTCAGGGTCGGAAAACTCTTTAATCAGGACCTCACGAAGTAGCTGGTAGTCTGACTTCGTTCGACTGGGCTGTCGATCTAGGAAGTTTCGTACCTCGGAACTGGACGTGGCTCTAAGGAGGTATAACCTGTTTCTGTCAGTCACATGAGGTCTCATTTCTAGATAAAAGTCAATATCTTGCAGATGGGCCTGGATGGTGTGGCCCTCTGTGGAGTTCGGGTTGAACTTGCTGATGTTCTTAGACAGCTTGTCGAGGTCTTTGATGGTCATCCCATGTGCAGCTCTGAGGTCTGCTTGGATGGGAGGTTTTCTTTCATTTACAGGAAAGAGTTCTGTAGCGAAGGCAGTTGAGGTTTTGGGTTGTGGCCCTTCACTTCTTTCGATGTATACCAGTTCTTGGATGTGGGGCTCTGCTCTGTTCAGCAGAGGTGAGGCTGAGTGATGTTTCTCTCGCCTTGGCTCTTGTTTCTGCTCATAAGCATGTTTCAGTTCTTTTCTGACCATGTAGAGCTGATCGTTGTTATCGTCTAGCTGTTGGGTCAGATTGTCTATTTCCGTTCTGTACCTTTCAAGGTGGTCTTTCAAGGCACCGATTTCAGCATTCTTGTCACTGATGTCATTCTTGGCTTTCTCTAGTAGCTGTTCGGCATACTGGAGTCTGTTTACCAGGTCTTCCTGGGCAGCCTTTGCATGTTGTTGATCGAGCTGAGCTGCTGTCAGGGTTGCTTGTAGCTCCTTAACTTGTTCCGTTGTTTCCTGCTCCCTCTCGTTGGGTGCTTGGAGTTGATCTTGAACTTTCACTTCCAGCTTGTCTATGCGGCGTTGAGCACGTGTCAGTTCCTCTTGCAGGTGGGTGACGTGCTTGTCGCTCAGTTTCAGCTGGGTTGTGAAGGCATAGCTTAGGGAGCTGGTGATTTTGACTAGCTCCTCGTGGTTGTTGTTCTGGCTTGAATCTTGTGTCAGGAATCTTCTCAGAATTAGGATTATTATTAAAAATAATAACAGTTCAAACGTCTTGGGGGTGAGGCTGTCTGTCGTGCCTCTCAGCCAAGTGTTCACATCTTCCCCTTGGGCAAAGTGGTCTGCAGTCTGCGGCATGTTGGCACGCTGGGGAGAAGAGAGACTGACACAGATCTGTGTGGAATACAAGCCTATGTGTGGTGCGACAACTAAGTGTTGTGTCAGTGATTTTGAACCACTAGTGAAATGTGGTGATGACTGTGTTGGTCTCAGGGTATCTAGGTAGACTAGAGATGTGAAGACTTCGTCACTCTAATGAGGACGAGGGAAAAGAGAGAAACAGGTGAAAACAAATTCAATTAAAAGAAACAATTCCCTTTTTTTTCAATGAAGAAAATTCTTTTTTTTTTCTTTCAATTAAAATGTTATCATCAAGGAGGCAAACAATATTATTAAATCTCTGTTTTAGACAAATGAATATAATAATAATTTTTATATCTCTTTCCTTAGTCTGACAGGATTGACAACCGTACACCTTACAGTTGGACCGCTCACCTGGGAGGCTGCGAAGGCAACGATTGCTCAAAACTTTCCTATTAAATTGATCTCAGCATTTGGATGAGATGTTAAAATTTGGATTGCGTTTTCAAATGTGGGGAGGCTAGGAAGAACGAAAGAGGGTTTTATTACAATCAAATTCATAAAGATGAGTCATCTTTTTTTTACAAGATTGTGTATCTCATTCACTTAGAATTGATTGATGGTTCTTACAGCCAGGTCCCTACAAATGTGACAAGTGAAGAGGAAAGAAAGCAAGATAGAACAGGAGAGAAGAGAAGAAAAAAAAAAAACAGCAAGTTGAGTGGATCAGGTCCACTAGCAAGCAGTTATGCCCGACTACGAGTAGTGTATTGTTTTCAGTTGTTACACAACTATCAACAAAAATAAATTTTGTGTGAAAGAGATTTGTCTCTTTAATTTATTTGAACTCGTAGTGAGGGATAACAATGTCTCCTATTAAGGCTCAGGTCGTTCCCAAGCTAGGATACACAAAGGAAAGACGATGGTAAGCACAAGTAAAATAAAAAGGTAATAAATGGTAAAATAAACAAAAAAAACTTTAATTAAATAAAGGAGGAAATCAGTAAATAAAAATAGTGGCTAAGTTTATAACAAAAACAGGAAGAACGAAGGGGTAAAACGCAATAAAGTAATGAGTGAATCTAAGTCCGAATAGAATCTAATAATATGGGTAATAAATCAATTAGGTAGAATAAGTTTACTTAAACTTTCCAAGTTCAAGACTTATTTGTTCCTAAAATGATTGGACCCAGAAGAGAATACTAGAAGTAATGATCATATGAAATGACCTGAGGGGAAATTTGAATGATTCCAAATAAATTTAATGTTTTAATTAAAATTTGAATTTGGCACAATTAATAATTGTGAACTCGTATTTCCCTTCCTAGTAAAAATACAAATAAGTGGTAAGAAGTGAGAAATTAGAGAAATAAGAAAGAGAAAGACCAACAAGTGTATTAGTTGAGATGTTTAAAGGGTTAAACCACTTTAGCTTTTTCAAACACACACTATATTCAACCACTGGTTTTCAATGCTAACGGCTAACCTTTGAGGATAATGCCTTTAGCATATACTTCACTGTAAACACAACCTTTTCATTAGCTTAGCAACAGCATGGAGTTTTGTTTACAGTAGCGTCGAAGTGCTCAGTTCAAAGTTGCTCCGGAAGTAGGTTAAGACTTCCGTGTCACTATCGTCACTGTGGCAACCAAAACAAACTCTAGTAGACTAAGTTAGCATCTTTGCATTGCAAGTACAGTTAACGTATGTTACATGAAATGTAAGCGCATCTCAACACTGTACAAATAACAACACCGCTTGTAGTTGGCTCTGCGATGTGGCACTTAAATTCTCCGTTCGTTCAGAGTTTGATTAAACTTTATTCAAATAGCAGCTTGGTGCTGCGGTTGAGGGAAACGGTGATAACGATCATAAAAGCCCGTGCCAGTTTCTCTGGCCACGTAAACACAACAGGTTTTCTTCGCTGTTGGTTCAAGTTAAACTTTATTTGATCAAGCCCAAACTCCCGTTCAAATCTCTCGGACACGCTCAGTGTTGCGCGAGATTAAATTAAAGTTAGTGAACAGTGTAACATTGCAGGCAAGCATTATTCTGTAATGTTTACCCAGGGAGGCAAATAGCATAGATGATTTTACAGTGGAACACGCACTTAATCAAACTATGAAAAAGAAGGCTTTGATAAATAGATTTGAGGAACACGCTCAAAACTATTATACACCGATTTATTCCCGTTTACTCGCTGCAGTTTAGCTCGTTCAGTAACAGTTAACTGAGATTCGAGAGTAACGTTATAGCTATTGAATGATCTGGAACTCGCAGGGCATCAATTTAGCTTTAACACAAGGTATTACAGAAAAGAGGAACACGCTCAATTTATACCTTATCGTACGATCTCAGATAACTAAGTTCACTTACTGCAGTTTGAGAAAATCTTTGCTCCAGTTACAGACTTCTCTATGCTCATTCATTCAAACAAGCGGGGCGCGCGCAGCTGACGTCACACGCACACACTATAGTCTCCGCTCAGAAGCGTCTCTCATCCGCGGCAATAGAAAAGATTAAATAACTCGGTTTATGCTCACAATTTAGATTTATCTGCCCGCATCCTCCACCAATGTAACGTTGAAACGTAATATTAATATATAATTTAAAGGGAAACAGGTCAATTTAGCTCAAAGGGAATCATTAATGATTGTATAGGGAATTTGAACAGATTCACTGTTTCACGGCGATTCACTGAACAAGCCGTATAACAAACTGCACTGGATACTAAAATCCAAAATATAGTGAAAACACTATTAAATAGCACAGTAGCACAAATCGGCAGATTAAGACATTAACTTATGAGCACAAAACACAAGGTACTTCTCTTTTCAATATAAACAAGGCTTTATTTGATCAATCTAAGACATTAAACTAATCTAACACATGAACACACGCATTCACACATTCACACGTTGCAGAAGAGAGAAAGTAAGGAAAGGTGAGTTTAAGAGAATGAAAATATGAAATCCCAAGTTTATAGCAATATGTGCAATTGCATAGACCTTAACAACCATCAATCACTTATTTAAACCTCGCTTTGAGTTTCTCAATAAGTCTAAAATTTGTGTTAAATGCACCAATTCAGCTAAAGGTCTGGAGTTGTTTTACTTGCTTTGCCTTTGTGTTACGGGATTCCCTTCTGTCATCTTCATTGCAGGAAAGGGGGTTTCCCAGGTTGCTGGTTGGTTGGCTGACAGTTCAGTGGTCTTTCGTAGTGATGTCTTGGGCGTTGGCTGACGAATGGTCCGAGTCCGTTGCTAGTTGAAGTTTGAAGCGGGTGCAGTCGGTGCTGGACTTTGCGGCAAACTTAACTTTTGAACACGAAACTCAACGGAAAGAAATGAAACTAAAATAAAAGAATATACGGATGTAAAGAGACTAGGTGGTATTTCTTCTCATCATGGTCACAACTGGCCGCTAGGCCAGAGCACATGGCGCTCAAAGAGCAGCGTCAACACGTGTGGCAAAAGAGAAGAGTTTTAGAGAGGACCAAGAGCATTTTAAGAAGAGTAAGAGATTTTAAGAGAGCATTTTAAGAGTAAGAGATTTTTAAGAGCAAGAGAGTTTTAAGAGCAAGAGATTTTTAAGAGCAAGAGATTTTTAAGAGCAAGAGATTTTTAAGAGCAAGAGAGGACGTTTGAGGGTGTCCTGAGGTTTTAAACTCTGCTTGTGGACACCTCCTAATGCTTGTCTTGACCAATTAGATACTGTTCTGGCTCGGGGTGTTGCTTTGTTTCTGCCCCCAATCATAAATCATGTTATGTTATCTGGTCCGAATTTTCCAGGCTCTTGCAAAGTATACTTTTTGGATGTGATCTTATAACAAGACTATGATACATTTGACAAAGAATTGATTGGAAGAAACGTTTAAAGCATGATTTTTCACACTCACACATACCAAACATGAATATTAATCCTTCAGCTATTCAATAATGATTAAAAAGACATACATAATATTTGATTGAAACATGATAGTCTAATTGTGTGGGTTACATACATGATATGGTTATTTCTATGCAGAGAAATAATTCCTAAGTCCCTTTAAGATGATTTTTGTAGCATATGGAGAAGAGTCTCTGTGACAAAGGAATTCCCGTGTGGTCCTTTGTCTTGTGTGGGGGTAGTCCATCTAAACAAGTCTGTTTCTGTGGTTTTCCAGCGTGGAACCCATGTGATGGTCATCTGGTGACCATTAATCTTGATTACTTGCCCCAAATTTGACAGTCTCTTTAATGAATTGGAATTATCAATAAGTGTTCTTTTGTTTTAATGTTGCAAGCCGTTCTGTGAATGAGTTGGTTAGTTTGCTTGCTTCAGACGGGCTGAGCTAGGAATCTGATTTATGACATTTCCTTGGTCTCTCTCTGGAATGTTAGCTCCTCAGGTTTCAATGTTCTGATCGCATCTGAAATTTTGTCTGAGTTAGTCTCTGATATTCTACATCACCCTACATCACACTCCCACTCACACATCATGCCATGCACTGCACTTTACCGCCGTTCACTGGACTACACGCACACACTGCAATAATACAACCTATCTGCTATCACTGGATACCATACAATGCACATCCACGACATTGCATATGTATAATCTGTTGCACCTTTGCACAACTATCTATTGCACAACTAATCTGTTGTATATGTATAATCTGTTGCACCTTAACATATTACTATGTATAGATGTGTACATAATGTAAAATGTGTACATACAGTGTATTGGTAACTAAGTATGTCTGTATAGTACACTGTGTATATTGAGTATGTGTATGTGTATTATGCACATTGTCTTCTGTACAGTCTGTAAATATGTACTGTCTATATGTAAATTGTTTTGTTTTTTTTGCACTGTCTGGAGCACGCTCTCAAGAATTTCACTCACCAAGGCACTCGTGCTGTGGTGATGTGACAATAAAAGTGATTTGATTTGATTTGAATCTGGTATGTACTGCGGTTTTTTATAAATGTTTTGATGTGTACTGCTTACACAAATTTTGTTGTTTTTTCTGTTTAGTTATTCATATTACAGTCAACATTTCATTTTCTTTCTAGCGATCATCATCTTCTTGAAATAGAGTGGGCCGCATCCATGATTAGTTTAACGTTGGGCACTTTTAAAAAAATAAGTTTTGAAATATTTATTCATTAAAATCATTTTACATTGTATTTAAATTAAATATGTATAAATTATATATATGATTATATATATATATATATATATATATATATATATATATATATATATATATATTATTGCTGTCAATCGATTAAAACATTTAATCGCGATTAATCGCATGATTGTCATGAGATAACTCGTGATTAAGAGCAACTTAATCGCACATTTTTATTTGTTCTAAATGTACCTTAAATTAATACTTTTCAAGTTTTTAATACTCTAATCAACATGGGCATGGACAAATATGGATGTTTTATGCAAATGTATGTTTATTACTATTGAAACCATAGTCAACATAGAGCATGAAGACTAGACATGTTTCAAAGGTCATAGATGTTTTTCAAAGAACTTGTTCATAATAAATAATAATTATTATTAAAATAATAATAATAATAATTCATATCTATTAGACAAATGAAAAAAGAACATAGAAATACCAGGTTCTAGGGGTGGGCGATATCTTATAATTTGCAATATACCTGTAAAAATTCTCCCCATGATAAGTATTAGTCTTCCCGCGATAATAACGATAAAGTCTAGTTGTTGACATATGTCTGTGTGTGACAGTGCGGAGTGACATCACGGAAGGCGGACGTGAAATTGAGGAGGAGTTTATCGCTAAACGAGGAGCTCCTTTTACAATCTGTAACTGGTTTGGTCAGGGTTGTACAGTGCACAAAAAAAATCGGTCTGAATAAATGTAGTACAGTATGTGTGCGATACAGTTTTGCATGTGTATGAGCCTGTTTACAAGCCTGTTGTCCAACAAAGATATCATTTATTGACATTCTTTTTCTCCAAATTAACTTAATAACATAGTCGAGTGTTTGAAATAACTTATTTTTGTGACGAGACGTGGTTTCCTATTACAGAATGATAGTATGTCGATTATCATTGCATTATAAATATACTTTCCTTATAAAAAATACCCAAGATTGCTTGAAGAACACAGATAAACCATATATTTTGTGCAATTGTATGTTTATTGTCTTAAAGTTTCATCAGTTAAAATATCTCTATCTCCGTTGTGTGTTTTATTCAGCGATAACTGGATACCTTTATCCATATTAGGGATTTCATGGAGCGTTGTCAGTAGTATTAGATTACTTCTGCGATGCATGTGTAGTTTCTGCGCAAGGGCACACTCCGGCTTCCAGTATGAATTAAACAGTCATTACATTACGTGTGTAATCAGTAATGCTCACAACACCCTATTTTGGGTAAAAATAGGAAAGATAATACTTTTCTCTAAAGAAACAGGATTCCCTGAAATATTGTCATTGTTATAATTATCGCAATAAATACCAGAAATACCGTGATATATTTTTAAGCCCATATCGCCCATCCCTGCAAGGTTCCCATTACTTCTCTTTCTTTGCACTGAGCAATTTACTTACACAAGCCTTTTTTACATTTTCACACGACAGGGCAGCTCACTTCTTCTGAACATGCAAAATGTACATTTATTATTTATTATTACAATTGTTAGCCTCTCTGTGCCCAAATACTGTATTTTGATGCAGCTAAAACGTACTCGGTTACTATCGTAACCTCGGTTCCCTGAGATACGGAACGAGTACTGCGTCTTGATAAAGACGCATATGGGAAAAAGCCTTTTTTCTCCTGAACTGAAGTCTATTTCAATCACGCAGTGAAACTGCACGACTATTGGTTCGTGCAGTGGTAAAAAACGAACCAATGGGTCGGCAGCGGAGCTGCACGAACCTATGGCGACGATTCCCGCCAGATCCCGCCAGATCCCGCCAAAATGGGAGGGGAATCTGGCTATATAAGCGGTCGTTTCGCCATAGGATCCTCAGGTTACTTCAACTGAAGCGACGACTGAGTCGTGCAGCTACCTGGCACGGCAAAGTACGCAGTACTCGTTCCGTATCTCAGGGAACCGAGGTTACGACAGTAACCGAGTACGTTCCCTGTCGATACTCCACTCGTACTGCGTCTTGATAAAGACGCATATGGGAACTGAATTTAATCACGCCGTGCTAGGGTAGATGAACGACTGTATATACCTCCATAAGCATAAATGCCCATAGGGAAGTAAGTAGTATACTTCAGGCTAAAGCGAGCTAAACTCATAGAGGTCATGCTCGGCCTGGATGATCGTTCCATATGACTCCTGTATACTCCATTAACCGGAGTATGCAGGGTGCCAATCAGAGAGCCTGAGCACATTGCGGTCAAGAAATCTCTGACAGGATTGTTCCCACAGCGTATGTATACAAGCTCATCTAAGCAGAGAGGACTCTGGCCTGTAAGGCCGGAATGTCCAGGTTATAAAACCTAGCAAATGTGGACGGAGTGGCCCAGCCAGCCGCCGCACAAATCTCTGTAATGGACACACCGCTAGACCACGCCCATGACGAGGCGATGCCTCTAGTCGAATGGGCTCGTACTCCAATGGGGCATTGCAGGCCCAAAGAAGAGTATGCCAGCATGACAGCATCCACTATCCACTTAGAGAGTCTCTGCTTCGTGACCGGATGCCCTTTGGCGCGGTTACTGAAGCCAACAAAGAGCTGTTCCGTATGCCTAAAAGGGGCGGAACGCTCAAAGTAGATTCTCAGAGCTCTGACAGGGCATAACAAGGATAACTCCCGGTCCTCCTAAGACGGAGGAAGCGCGGAGAGCGTGATGACCTGAGCTCTGAACGGGGTTGAAAGTACCTTAGGTACGTAACCATGCCTTGGTTTCAGGACGACCTTGGAGTCGTTAGGCCCGAATTCCAGGCAGGCAGGGCTAATAGAGAGTGCCTGCAGGTCTCCAACTCGCTTAACCGACGCTAGTGCTAGTAGCAGAGCAGTTTTCAGCGAAAGTGACCGGAGGTTCGTAGACTGTAGCGGCTCAAAGGGAGGGCCTTTCAAGGCCCTCAGTACAGTGGGCAGATCCCATGTAGGGACAGTAAGGGGCCAAGGTGGATTCAACCTCCTGGCTCCCTTCAGAAAACGGACAACGGAGTTGTCTCTGCCTACCGACTGGCCCGCTATAGGGGCATGAAAGGCCGCTATAGCTGCTACGAACACCTTGAGTGTAGAGTGAGAACGTCCTTTATCTAGCAGTTCCTGCAGAAAGGACAGAACCACCGCTAAATCAGAGGTAGAGGGGTTTTCACCATGGTTGAGGCACCAAGTGGAGAAAACAGACCACTTAAGGGCGTAGAGGCGTCTCGTAGACGGGGCTCTAGCCTCAGAAATGGTGTTTAACACTCGCTTTGGGAGGCCAGTAGGCTCCCGTTGAGCGGCCCACAGCTCGGGTCGAGGGTGCCATATTGTTCCGTTCGCCTGAGAGAGGAGATCCCGTCTCAGGGGCACGGGCCAGGGGGCTGCTGTCAGTAGCTGAGTCAGCTCTGACAACCAAGGTTGGTTCCTCCACAAGGGGGCCACCAATAGCACCTTGTGACCCTGTTCCCTGACACGCCTGACGACCTGTGGAAGCAGGGCGATCGGGGGGAATGCATAAAGGAGGAGGTTGGGCCAGTCGTGGGCCATCGTGTCCCTGTCCTTCGAATAATAAATTGAGCAGTGAGAGTTGTCTTTGGAGGCGAAAAGGTCTACTTCTGCCTTGCCAAAGATCTTCCAGATCTTCTGAACCACCTGCGGATGGAGCATCCACTCCTCTGAGGGGACATTGCTCCGAGATAACATATCCGCTCCTTGGTTCAGTCTGCCCGGCAGGTGTGCTGCCCTCAGCGAGCGCAGGTTGAGCTGAGCCCATTCCAGAAGGCGCTCTGCCAGAATAAAGAGGCGCTTCGAGGAGACACCTCGCTGGTGATTTATATAGGACACCACTATATAAATCTGAGCGAACCAGCACATGGCGTCCTATTAGGTCCGGCAGGAAAAACTGGCAGGCTCGACAAACTGCTAACATTTCCAAGCAGTTGATGTGGAAGCCGCTCTCCGCCTTCGACCAATGGCCGAAGGTCGGTTTGCCTTCGGTTTGTCCAGAACTGTACCCAGGAATGATACTCGTTGGCTGGGAGACAGTGCGCTTTTGGCGAAATTGACCCTGAGCCCCAGGCGCTCTAAGTGGCTGAGGATGAGGGTTCTGTGTGAAAGTAGTTCCACCTCTGACTGGGCCAGAATGAGCCAGTCGTCGAGGTAGTTGAGAATGCGGATTCCCATCTGTCTGAGAGGGCACTTCGTAAAAGTACGGGGGGCCAGAGACAGCCCAAAGGGTAGGACCGTGTACTGGTAAGCCACTCCCTCGAAGGCGAATCTCAAGAATCGTCTGTGATGGGGGGCTATCTGGATGTGAAAGTATGCATCTTTCAGGTCCAGAGAACAGAACCAGTCCCCTGTGCAAATCTGCGAGAGGATCTGCTTCAGCGTGATCATCCTGAACGGCCGTCTCATGAGGGCGTGATTCAGACGTCTGAGATCGAGGATGGGCCGGAGGCCGCCATCCTTTTTGGGGACGAGGAAGTAACGGCTGTAAAAGCCTGACTCGCTCAAAGCTGGAGGAACCATTTCTATGGCTCCTTTTTCCAGCAACGTCATCACCTCTGAGCGTAGAACGCGAGCGTTCTCGCCGTGCACCGAGGTGGAGACCACGCCGCTGAAACGCGGGGGTCTTCGAGCGAATTGGAGTGAATAACCTCGTTTTATTATCCCCATAACCCACTCTGACACTCCGGGGATGGCCTGCCAGGCCTCGGCCCGCGTGGCAAGGGGTTGGATAAACTCGAGTGGCCGGCTGCACGGAGGCAGGGCACTCGTGAGGGACGGAAGAGGAAAACTCCTCTTTTTTTGAGAATGTTTGTGTTTTATTTTTTCCACTATCACAGAGGACGGTTGCATGGGCGCTTGTACGGACCCTGTAGCAACAAACACAATTTCCTCTGCACCCGGAAGAAAATGGGGTGCAAAGAGGTTTCTCATGAAAGGCCTTTTGGTGGGCGGTCCAGCCGTGGCGGGACTCGACCCTCTCCTCTTCCTGTCCTGCAGATCAGGAGGACGCCGGAGGCGCAGGGTACAACGCTATCTTGGGTCGGGGGCCCTGGCGCTTCGGAGGGGGGTGGCGTCTGGCTGAGCGTGAACGCCCTCGCGGCTGCTGAGTCCTAGCAGGCTGAGGGGCGGAAACGGCAGGTGCAGGTTTCGCGGGCTGCTGAGTCGGCGCAGTTCTGGGGCGACTCTGAGCAGCTGCTGGGCTGGAGCGCTTGGGCAGGAAGTGTCGCATAGCCTGTGATGCCTTCTGTGCCTCTGTGAAGCGCTCAACGAATCCTTCCACCGCAGGTCCAAAGAGGCCGCTGGGGGAAATTGGAGCATCAAGGAAGGAGACCCTGTCCGCGTCCTTAATCTCCGTCAGCGTGAGCCACAGGTGGCGCTCGAGCACTACCAGGCTGGCCATAGACCTTCCTATGGCCTGGGCGGTAGTCATGGTGGCTCGCAAAGCCAGGTCCGTTGCACTTCTCAGCTCCCTGAGAGTCGCAGGATCAGGCTCAGACTCATCTATGGCAGAGAGGAGCTTGGCCTGATAGACCTGGAGAACCGCCATAGAGTGGAGCGCCGAAGCCGCCTGTCCAGCTGAAGTGTAGGAGCATCCAGCGAGCGCTGAAGTGGTCCTGCATGGCTTGGACGGGTGATTGGCTTTTGCCTTCCAGCCGATGGCAGTGGGTGGGCAGAGATGTGCAGCCACTGACTCATCCAGTTGAGGCATCCTCTCATATCCCTTTTCTTCAGCGCCGTCAATTGTAGTGAGGGCGGATGAAGCAGAAGTACGGAGGCGGGCAGAGTAAGGCGATGGTCGTTGCTGAGGGGCCTGACGGCGCCCCGGCAGAAACCACTCATCCAGACGGCTGCGAGAGGGCTCCTCTGGTGGAGACCACTCCAAAAGCAGCTCTTCAACCGCTTTTGAGAGGACACGGAAAAGTTCGGCATCCATCCCAGCTTTGGCGGCGCTGGGCGCGGACAAACCTGAGGAGGCGGGGTCAGTCACTGAGCCCGACAGCTCCTCAGCATCTGAAGCTACCAGTGACATGCTGTCATCGGCCAGCTCATCGTCACTTCCCCCGAACGAGACCAGATCGCTCACGCTTGCAGAAGGACGCTGGTCAGGTTGGGAAAAAAGGACGGGGGACCTGCACGAACCGCAGTAACGGCGCGGCATTATAACGCCGATTTGCTCTTTTAGAGACTTACGTGATAATCGCCGGATGGCGGCAGCGAACGGGACCGGAACTGCTGCGATACTGGGGCGCGTAGAAAGGCGGATCAGCCGAGCAGATCGAGGTTGCTGGGTCCAGCTGTGAGGCGTGTCAACGGCGAGTAGGCTTCTGGGTCAGTGTAGACGAAGTCGTCGTCGCTGAAGGAGAAGAAATCTGAGGATCCTATGGCGAAACGACCGCTTATATAGCCAGATTCCCCGCCCATTTTGGCGGGATCTGGCGGGAATAGTTGCCATAGGTTCGTGCAGCTCCGCTGCCGACCCATTGGTTCGTTTTTTACCACTGCACGAACCAATAGTCGTGCAGTTTCACTGCGTGATTGAAATAGACTTCAGTTCAGGAGAAAAAAGGCTTTTTCCCATATGCGTCTTTATCAAGACGCAGTACGAGTGGAGTATCGACAGGGAACTGTTTTAATTTATATATTTTACTGTTTCTTTTGTCAGACATCAGAATGAATATTAAATAGTGACTGAAATGCGACCCATTAAGACTACATAACCAGCTCAACAAGATTTGTTGCTAGGCCCTTTTTTTTTTTTTTTCTTTTAAATGGGTCTGAGAAGCCGCTAAATCTAGTGACAAAGTCGCTAAGTTGGCAACACTGATCTCCATTTCTCCAACTATGCTCTAGGTCATGGGTCAAACAGAAAATGCACGCTGCGTTAATCACGCGTTAATAAAATCAGTGCCGATAAAATGAATTTGCGTTAACGTGTTATTAACACATTAATTTTGACAGCCATAATATATATATATATACAGTATATATATATATTTATGTATGTTTTTATTTATTTATTTATTTATTACTGGGGGCCAAGCACCAAAGAAACTGTAGCAGCCATTGGAATCATTAGTTTTCTTATTATTCATTCTGAATGGGAGTCTGTGGCACCCCTAAAAACCATACGTAGGAAAATGATAAAAATTGGCACACTTGTACTGATGGTCATGAATAATGATGTGACCAACTTTGGGGTCTCTTGGATTAACTCTATAGCGCCACCACCAGCTCAAAAAAAAACCCTTTTCAAATGCATATGTTACACCTGGCTCAAAGATGTAACATAAAAGGGAGACGACACGGCGGACTAACTTCAAGCATAAAATTTATTACAACAAAAACTAACCAAAAATAACAGTCTCAAAGTCAGTATCAGTAATATCAATCAGTATGAAATGCAGATGAGTGGATGCACAAAGTGAAGTGTGGTCAGCGGAAGTGAATGGATGCGAAACAAAACATAATGCCACAAAATTGGAGCGCGGCTCTGGCAAACTGCTCGAGCAACAGGGGAGCATCAGCGCCGACGAACTCTCACACCAGGTTTAAATAACAGCCATGACGAGCATCATGTGTGCTCCAGTCACACCCCAATCACAGAACCTGCCACAGAAAAAGAAACCAAAACACTCAAACCAACACACTCAATCCTAACACACTGCAACAAATTTCTGTAGTTTTCGCAGCATTATTACAATAAAATGAACAAATCCATATTGTAGAATATATATACAGTATGTTGCTGTAAATTTGCAAAGCATCATGGGTAAAATTACAATAGGGGGGAAATTTTACAGTAAAATTGTATTTTCCTGTGAATCATGTACAGTCATTTTGAGCGGGATATTTTTCTCAGTTGGATTAACCGACGTGCTACACATATTTTTTTCAATTTGACCTCAGAAAGGTAAGGTAGCTCATTATTTTTTCATTATTTTTGTCATTATTGTTATATTTGCATTTTTCACTCGTGAAGTTACGTGCTTTAACTTTCAGAGTCTACCGTTAGAGAGAGAGAGAGAGAGAGAGAGGTGGAAAAGGACATCCACATTAAACGGTAAGTGTTTGCATATTCTAAAAAAAAAACATAAAATTTTGATATATGTTCTCTCTAAGAGCAGATTCTTTGTAGCAAACGAGAAGAGCCGACTCCCGTCAGGTAGAGCCGAATCTTCAGCCGAAGCCTTCTATTTCAGCCCAATTAGCAATTGTGAATAGTTTGTGTGTTGGTAAGCATTTTTTTGTGTGTTTTCATAAAAGCCTTATTTTTATTCACAGTAATCTTTTTACAGTGTGGTTGTAACTTTTGAAACCTTTGCCTGAACCCTTATTTCAACTGATTCCTCTCCTCATGCTGATCACATTCTTACATTAAGACTCCGCCCATTACAAAAGTGCCCATTTTGAAAAGTACAGTATTCCCCCCCTTTTTTTTTTTTTTTTGCTACTCCTCCTTCTAATTTTGTGATCTTGGGAAGATGATCTTGGGATGGAGCTGCACAGAAATGACTGAACAGGTTTTTGATATCCACTTTTGTTCAGAAGTTATGATGTTGCAAACTTAACAATGTCGACCCCAATTGGGTCAGAGGCAGTATCTCAGCAAAACTTTGATCAATTTGAAATGAAACTCAGTATGCTTCATCAGAGACATGATCTGAAGGTCCATGCCAAATTTGGAAACAGTGCCACCTACAGGCCAACTTTTGAACAGTTAATTGTCAGATCATGGTGTCATGATCTTGGTGTCAACGGATTCCTTGTGTCATGCCAAATCTATGCCATTTTGAAATTTAGCATTAATTTGACAACATTTTGGCATATCAGTTTGAAGACAGCACCACATAGTATTCTACATATATATGGGTTTTTGCAGAAATCAACAAAGGAGACTTGACTTGACTCTTCCAGGTCTGCATTGCGCTTGCTGCACCTTTAGGGATTGGACCCGAATCGCTGCTTGCAGCTATATTATTACAATTGTTTGTGTCACAACTAATGGCCTAATAGAGTCTCTGTTATGTTATGCATAACAGTGTCTGTTAAATAAACAATTGTAAGTAAATGTGCCTAGAAAAAAGATGTTATTGTGAACAAAATAATGAAAAAAAATAGAGGATGTTAGTACAAATTATTATTCTTGAAATTATATATTTTTATTTATTTATTTTGTTTACTACAAAATGTACTAGAACAATATACTATAAACAGGCAAATAGGCATACAGTTCAAGCAATATGGTTTGAAGAATTTGAAAGATATATCTTGCATATCTGGATTTTAAAATATGACAGTGGGAGAGAGCTGTATGAACTTCACTGGGGTTCACTGTATCAGCAGAGAGACACGGGACTGTTTGTACACCATTACTACAGAAACATCTGAAAACAATACAAACATACACAAAACAAAAACCCTGCTCCAAAGCCCTGGGATAAAATACAATAATTTTCAGTTAATACCACATTAACATCGATGAACCCACTTTTTTGAATAATGTCAACAGGATTGTGTGAGGGTTAGGTTCAATAAATATCATTGTCTTATGTATAAATATCTTTAGCATAATATTCTCAATATTCAAAGGCCTGTGTGTGATTCCTGTGACATGCATATATGCATATATCATTATACACAAAATATCTGCACTAATGCAGTAATCCCTCTCTCCCATTTTTGGATCTGTGGGTTCTAGAAAGTTGGCAGCTCTTAAACAGAATCACATTTGTATCAGTGTATAATGGCAACTCCTGCATACACCACATCTTCCTGCTCTTGAACACTCTAAAAGAAAACACAAACATACATTTGCATAATACATGTAGTCATCAAGAACATAACTGACCATTTATTAGAACTCATAATAAATTATTTATTTATTTATTTTTTGGTGTGGTATGATGCACACATGCAAAGTTGGTTGATAACATACTGCAATAAAGTAATAACCAAGTGAAAAATTACTTGTTAACATACTTTTTTTATAGAAATGTGTCTTTAAACATTTCTACATATTTATAGAAAAAAACAACAACAACATATTGACACTGATTCATGGATTCAAGCTGAAAACAGCATCTTCTCAACATGCTGAAAACACAAGGCCAAACTCTTCCAGGCCTCAGCTACAGCTACAGTGTTTGTCAAAGTAGATGTTGTTCATGGGCAACCAATGAAGACCACTGGCTGGAATTATGCAAATGTGTTACATTGTTAAGTAGATATGCAACTAGGGTTGGGAATCGAAAATCAATTCTGATTCCAGAATCAGATACTTAAGATCAGGAATCGGATACTTGTTGTCAAATTAAAATTTCAATTCCGCCTATCAATTCCTATGTGCTTTTTTTTTTTCTTCTTCATCTGTGAAAACCCGAACTAGCGATCTGCCAGGACCTTGCTCGCTAATCTAAGCGCTCCAAAGTTTGGCCAGAGATTTTCTTACTATAGGGAGATGAGAGGGTCTGTATTACTTACTATTGGAGAAAGCGTAATGGTCAACTTGGATCACGTGTGCCTTGATAACCAATCACATTACAGCCCTGACGTCACTGAATTTCAGTCAGAGTTGAGCGACAATCATTGGCCGTTTACGGATCCAATAGGAATGAATGAGAAGTGCCATAAGCTGAATCCCACGTTAGCTTTAGCTGTTACGCTTTTCGGCTAATGGTTGCAGGCTTGCCTTCTAGTGGCTTTGGTTTGGCTACATTTGCGATCAGAAGCCAAAAAAGCAAAGTATAATATCTGTGATAGCTATGTTGCAAGAGAGGTGTCGGCACTTTAATTTAATAGATTGTTAAAGATTACGAACATGATTCAAACACTAACGTGATTCCATTCCTAAATTACAATGATTCATCTGCTTCATTCCTCAACCTTTGACGTGTGCGATCAATGTTGTAATCACTCTTGGTTCGTCCGTGCAGCGTATGATCAGATCACATCAGTGTGATTTGAGCATTTAAACCTGCGTTCACGCTGCCACTGACCTGAAGAGAGCAGCGGTCATCTGTCTGGAATGAAACAGCCTCACAGTCTTTTCAACCACACAGTATCATTATTTCTGTATTACAAACATTCAGATCATAGAATTACTGGGATAAAAGTTTATAGTTCAGATATAAACTATTGATGTGTACGGTAGCGATCAGAATAGCCCTTGTGAAAAAGAAGTGTGCTTAATTGCAGTGAAAGTGTACTTTTTGTGTACTTAAACTATTAAAAGTATACTTTTTAAAAAGTGCACTTGCAGATAATATAATATAATCTAAATTAAAGGCCACTTAAGTGTATTTAAAGAGAGTACACTTTAATGACAATAGGTCTTAACATACTTAAGTGCACTTTTTAAAAATGCACTTTATAATAATGTCTAATTAAGTATTACTTAAACATACATATTACATAATTATGATTTTATTGTGTTTTAAATAAGTACACTTATTGTGATATATTTATCAATATATTAAAGCACATGTAAAATAATTGATTTTAATTTAAACTTTATTGTGTTCTTCAAAATTACATTTGTTAATATATTTTAAATGTATTTAGTCTATATTATATACTATGTGCATTAATGCACTTGAAATGTATTTTTTACTTCTAAACTTCTAAATACACTTTATTATACAGTATACTCCAATAAAACATATTGTTGAAATTTTCATCACCAGCTCTTGCGCTATGAACTCTATGAAGTTTAATTTTTGACATAACATTTGATACAATGTCATTTATGAGAGTACTGTATTTGTATGTAATAGTACTGTACTTTACAGAATACTTTATATTGTTCTCACTTAAACACACATTTAATTGCAAGCAAAAGTTTAACAGATCTAAACAAAATAAATTTTCATTCAAATACATTTGATTTTAATTAGACTAGGCTACACAAAATTACTGACTTTTAGTTAGGTGAATGAGTCATGAATGAGTCTAACAATAGTCTTTGGTCTAACTACACAATGAATTAGGACAACTTGAACTTGAACAGAAATGAAAAGCCTGAAATAACATGTAAGCACGCACAAAGTAGCTCTTTTGTTTCATGCGCATGCGCCAAAAATACTACGTCATGATGGCGCGCTACTTCAGCAGAGTTTGAAAAATGCGCCGCTCGCCATGTTTCTGTAATCGCGACGCGTGAGGAGCTTCGCTGATCAAACGACAACAGAGGAGTGGCGCGTTTGGATGATTACAGATGAGACTTTATGTACTGCACATAATGAATCAAGTAAGTATATCTTGATATAAGCTTTCTTTACTCTTAATTTAGTCGTGTCATTCCCGGTGTAGCAGTCGATTCTGTTCCCCTCGGAATGTCTGTTTCCCTTTACTCAACCATACTACAATTCTTGCGTAGTTGCCTAGTTACCATATGTACGATCAGAACTAGCGTGCGCAAGAAGCACAACTGGTTGTACGGCAAGTCAAATGGTTCAAAATACCGTCTTTAATCCTAAACTTGAAAATTGTTTTAAGAAGAGAGGTTTTTCAACCTGAAATTTAATTCTGCTTATTTTTTTCCAATCAAATTTATTACCAATTTCAATGTGATGCTTAAGGCTTTGGCTATTCTGTTTTATAGGCTAATGTCTTAGACTTATTCATTTATGCTCATTTATTTGTATTATGTGTCTTGCTGTTGTTGTATTTATGTGCACTGAAAGCTTAACAAAAATCCTTGTGTGTGGTGTGTGCAAAACACTAAAATAAATATACAATGAACCATAAATGTTGTGTACAAATCAGAATCCTATGCAAACATGAACATTTTCATGGATACTGATTTTTTCTTTTTTTTCCTTTCCTTCATTCAATAAACAACAAAGCTGGTTAACAGACTCTGTGCCTTGGTCAGTAAGAATTATCTTTGATGCCCCAAACCTGTAAAATAAATGAATGCAGTGAGAGACAACTGCTTCAGATTTATTCAGAATAGCATAGGCTATTTTGTGTAGTAGTCAACCAGGACACAAATGTACTCATTTCCATTGTTGGTCCTGGGGACTCCACTAAATCCATGCCCAGCAGTTCCAGAGGCTTGTCCACCTTAAAATTAAAATAGCAACATTAATAGATTTACATTTTGTGACCTCATGACTTCCCTATCTCAAAACCCATGCACATCTGTGGACAACAAGCTTACATACACATGTACTTGGGCTCCTGATATTCAGAAATAGGCACATGAGAAATGCATTCCATAACATAATCAGTTGATATGTCTCACAGCAATGTTGAAAAGGAAAAAAAAAAGCCTATTTACCCATTTATCAATGTCCAACCGCGTTCTGGGCCAGTAGAATCTAGCCGAAATGGCAAGCTTGTTTTGTTTTTTTTTGGTTCCACAATTTTCTAATTCTAAAATAAAAATTGGCTGGCCTCTTTTTGTCCAGCAACCACTTTTATTCTTAACTTTACATTGTTTTTGAGGAGATGTGATAAAGTTTGCCATCAATTGAAATAGCTTTATTGTTAAAATCTAAACAAATAACCTGCAATGAGGTTCTAAAGGACCAATTGAAGGAATAGGCCCATTTAAACTGAAATTGGAAACAGGTTATTGTCAATGGGCTAGTTGCTTCAAGTCAGTTAGTTCCTTGACAAGCATTGACTTTTTGTCTTGGTGTATCACTATACCTCACTTCTCTATGAGAAAACTTGTCAGTGTAGAGGAGTTATCACTTAAATAGTTTGCTTACCATCAGAGGAACATCTGCAAATGAAATATTTATGCTCTTTTTCAAGGTTCAAGGTTCTTTATTATTTGTCACATACACAATCATACAGGGTATAATCAGTAGTGAAATGTGGGTAAATTTTATGACAAATGGATAAACACCTCGAGTTTTGTAATTTAGAATTTCCTCACTGGTTTGGATCCACTGCTTTCATATGCCAACAAGAACAATCATTCATGTGACAACATTTTGTGGTCATCTCCCTAATTTATAACTGAGCTATTTTGAATGATTGATAGATTGATTTATCTGGTGCACTCTGAGACTGTATGCCAATTACAATTACAACATTATTCCACACTTGCATCTTGTATGCAAGGCTTTCTTGTGAAAACAATAACATTTGGATAAGTGTTCAGATATATTCAGATATATATAAATATATTCCACTGTATCAGTAAGAAGGTAAAAAGATTAATCAAACAGAATATTCATTAAAATGAATTGTTGCTCTATATGGAAACAGTAATAGCCTATGCCCTGAGTTTGGACGTCAGCACGGACTGATTACACTAATTTGCATAGGCAGAATTAAACTGCAAAAACTCGGACATAAGACAAACACAAAGGAACAATTGCAAGATGAATAAAAAAAATCACAGAACATTAACTGGAGTGTGAGAATCAGTGTTGCCAAATCCAGTATTTTTTCCGTGGAATTGGGCTTCTTTAGGGCAATGTTTGATTAACAATTTGGTCGGGTTTATTGCGCAGACCTGGCAACCCGCTAAGCAGACACGCTTCGTCGAGGGGGAACAGGACTTCCAAAGGGGAACGGAATCGACTGCTACACCGGCAGTTCTTGCTGTATGGACTCAGGAGGGGAATTAATCGTGTCATAATTTATCTATGAATGCGTTCTTATATCGGAATGTTATCGCGTGTGTGGACCAATAAATTTGGCTGCTGAAAATACAATATTGTGTGTTTAACTAAACGATTTAAAATTCAATGTAACGGCTACTAAACAAAATTCAAAGATCCAATCTTCTAATATTTAATGACTTGGGTAAAGTTGATTTTATATTCGCACATTCACAACATTCACACATTTCCGCGTTCAATAACTTTCTAATTAAATGTGCAATAAAGTATTTTTTTTGCAAATTCTAATCAGCGACATCATTGTCAACCTACTTCATTTTTTTTCACAATCGATCAAAATGGCCAAGTATTGTTTTGATGGCATATTTACTTGCGAATGTCCAATGAATGTCCAATGTAGTGTGGTTAACAAAGTAACGTTAATTAGTCAGAATGTGCGAATATAAAACCAACTTTACCCAAGTTATTTAATGTATACAAGCGATATTATAACCACCAGTAATATTCAATATATCAGCCACCTCTAGAAATAATGTTGTTGTGGTTTTTTTGGGTTTAGTTTTTTTGCATTTGATGAGCGATATGTTCCATTACTGGTTGTGTTTGTAATATGTAATATTTTTGTACTTATCTGGAGTGATTCATTTTGCAGGATCAGTACAGATTTGTTACTGGACATACAGTGTGGAAACACAGACCGGTACTGAAGAGGTTATATTAGAAGTATGTCAGCTCACCCTGATCACACGACAAGCTAAAAGTGCTGTATTAAGTCACTATCCATATGGATTTTAAATGCTTTGAATCTTTTCCATTTGCAAGTAATATATTCCCACCTGTGCATTTACAGATCCCCTCTAATCATCTTATATTTTACAGGTAACAAAGCAAAGGAAGAGGACAGCAGCTTTGCTGTGTCAGTCGTGGTGAATACAGAAACATTCTTCATGAATATGTGTGAGAGAAGCTTGCAAAGCAAGATGAGGGAAAAAAATTAAGGTACCTTTCTTAATTTTCATAGATTTTGGGATATTTATCTATATTTGGGTAATTGATAAAGTTATGTTTTATTCCCTGTAAAGTAGGACTAAAAAATGTTTGTAATAATGTTATTTATTTTTAAAGCCCAGTGTCAGTGAAGATGGTGTGGTCTGGAAATCTGAAGGAACATCTCCCAGCGTTCTACTACGATGTTTCCCTGATGATTGAGGTAATTCACCTCTTAGGTGATGCAGATGTGGTCAAAAGTTTACATACACCTTGCAGAATAAACTGCTTCATCAGCAGAAATTGCAAATTTTTAATGATTCTACCCTCTTACTGCTTAAATTATTAACATTTTGCAGATACTGCAAGGTGCATATAAACTTTGGACTGCAACTGTTGTCTATTGCTTTCACTCAACTGAACCATTTATAATGACTAGATATGTTTTATAACAATTGTTGTTCTTTCTTTCCTCAAGGAATTTTTTTCTGACTTTCCTGCCTCTTTGGAACATTTCCGTTCACAGAGACTGTGGAAAGATGGTGTGCAGCTTCATGACATTTGAAGTTTACTGCCGATGAAGAGCTTCTGGGACACTGACAAACACCACTTCCCAGCAAGTTCATTTGGAACTTTATTTATTTAGTCAAACTTGCATTCACTAATGCTGGAGTAAGATTTTAGAAGAAACCTTTCGGTCCGGTTCAATGTTGGTGCTAGTAAAGGTTTGAGAATTTATGGCCTGGTTTCACAGACAGGGCTTAGACTAAGCCAAGATTAGGCCATAGTTCAATTAGGACATTTAAGTCATTTTCATTAAAGGGATAGTTCACCCAAAAATGAAAATTCTGTCATCATTTACTCACCCTCAAGTAGTTCCAAACCTGTATGAATTTCTTTGTTCATGCTGAACACAAAGGAAGATATTTTGAAGAAAGTTTGTAATCAGGCTGTTTTGGGGCACCATTGACTTCCATAGTAGGAAACACAATACTATGGAAGTCAATGGTGCCCCAGAACTGCTCTGTTTCCCTCATTCCTCAGAATATCTTCCTTTGTGTTCAGCAGAACAAAGACATTCGTACAGGTTTGGAACTACTTGAGGATGAGTAAATGATGACAGAATTTTCATTTTTGGGTGAACTATCCCTTTAACATGCCTTAGAAAAAACATTACTGGTGTGCATCTTGAGACAAAACAAAGGCACTGATATATTTTAAGATCAGTCAATGCAAGTTTCTTTCAGTCGAAACAGCTCAGAATTACATTTTAGTCTGGGGCTGGTCTTAAGCCTTGTCTGTGAAACTGAGGGTACCATTGACACAGATTGGTAATGTTTTACAATAAGGTCTCATTTGTTGTATGAATAATTTTCTTGAATTTTTTTTTGTATTAAATGTGTGTGTTTTTGTGTTAGTAATCCTATACGTTATGGAGACCAAATGACTCCACAAGGATAGTAATACCAGTAAATTTTGACCGTGTGGACATTTTTAGGTCCCCAGTGAGGAAACAGGCTTATACATCATACAGAATGATGTTTTCTATGATGGCGAGATTAGGTACTTTTGTATGTAAGTGAGTCTGCATTGTTCTCCAGACTCTTTCTAATAAGTGAGTTAAAGTGTTGCAGCTGTGTATAGTGTTGGGTTTTTCTTGTGCATAAGCAAAAAGCATTTTTGTGTATTTGTTTTAGAGATTGTTTTGTCAATAAATGTAGTGGGTTTTCATTTTGTGTTTGTGTTGATTGTAAGTAGGTAATTAAGAGATTTTTTTTAAATAAAATTTTAAATAGCCTATACTAAATTTAAACTTCAGAGATATATATCATTGAAGTACATTGAAATGACATTTAAGTATATTTTAGTTCACATTAATTGCTTGAGAAGTACACATTTACCGTATTTCAAAGTACATATAAAATATACTAAAGTCCCACTTAAGTGGTTCAAAAATATCACTCAAAAGTTCAACTAATTGCATTTAATGTAATTTTAAACTGTAATATATTTGCAATCAATTACAAATAACATGCATTTAGGTGGTCGAAAATATTACATTTAATTCATGCTTAAGTGTATTGTTAACTGAAATTAAAGTGTACTACTAATGTACTAACAAGCAATTAATGTTAACTAAAATACACTTTAATGTCAGTTAACAATACACTTAAGCATGAATTAAATGTATTATTTTCGACTAGAAACAATTATGAAAGTACATATAAAGATGTACTAAAAAGTACCACTTAAGTGGTTTAAAAAAATCACTCAAAAGTTCAACTTATTGCATTTAATATCACTTTAAAATGTGATACATTTGAAGTTAATTATAATTACAATGTATTTACATGTCGAAAATAACATATTTAATTTGCACTTATGTGTGTTCTTTTAAAGTATATTATTTCTGCAATAAGTACACTTTATAAAAGTATACTTAAGTGCACATCTTTTTCACAAGGGAGAGTAAATCACCTTTTGAAAGTAATTAGACACTTCAAATGAAGATTTATCGATCACATTGTTACACCTGTAGGTTGCGAAAAGGGGCTGTTAAAATGTATTTGTCTTTGAATCATACAAAAAAATTCATTCAAGAACGCTGATACATTAAGTAATGAACCAAGTACATCTTGAGTGAGTCATTGAATCATTCATTCATAAATTACATGCGATTTTGTTTAGCTGTCTAATGTTTTTCTTCAGAATCATGAGAGAACCACAATGCAGAATCGATTAATTTCTTTTAGGAGACAGTAACTTTATTTGTTGTGCAGATGTCTCAGCAGTAGGTAATACTTACCCGCTTGGTCTCTTTTCCTGCAGATGCAGAAGATCCTGACTGCAGCTACAATCAACAGAGTTCCAGCAGCAGCAGCAGAAACCAGCACTATCAGAGAAACTGATACTGGAGGACCTAAAGGAGACAGTCATTAGTGTGAGTGAATGTGCACATAAACACAAAATATTATTACAGACATACCTGCACATGGTTGACAGAGTGTGCTGATGTCCAGATCTTGAGTCTGGTTTCTGAGGGGATTGTTGATCACACAGCTGTAGGTGTTTTTATCCTGATATTCCACCTCCAAAGGCAGAGAGACGTTGATGCTGAGATCAGACACACTGATTCTGGACAATAAACTGTGTCCTCTGTACCAGGAGACACTCACAGCACTCACATTCACCGCTGAACACAACAATGAACAATTCTGCTCTGAGGATGAAGAACAGTCTCTACTGATGACAGGAACAGAAAGACGAGTTAGAAAACATGAATAAAGATAAATGCAGAAGTAAATGAGAAAGAAAGACTCATCAAAGTTAGAGCATTTAAAAACAATCGGATATAGAAAGAATGTTTAGCAAGCAGACAACATTGTCACTGAAAAACTTGAGATGAATTATGAGACATGATGTAAAAAAATAAAGCATGCAGATTTTAAGGTTACTCTCATAGAATTTTTTTTTTTTATGCTTGATTTCCAATCAAGCTGTTATATGCAGGAATTGACCATTAAAGTTGAAAATTGACCATTAAAGAACCTCCTATAGCAGCAAATAGAGTAAATATTCTACATACCATAGAAATTAATGTGTTGAGCATAACTGAATGTGTTGCAAAAATGAATCCACAGAGTTCTATCATTTTATATATTCTCCACATTTATGACAGTTAAAAAGATGTAAGCTTATATAAAACAGCATTCTACTCACCATAGACGGTAAGATTGAATGTGTTGAGTGGTGTCTGTGTGCTGCTGCCGATTACTTCATAAAGTCCAGAGTCTGTGGTTCTGGTGTTTGTGATGGTCAGAGATTCAGTCTGATCCAGCTTCAGTCTGCCTCTGAATCTCCCATCAAGAGCATCATCATAAACTGTGCTTATATTGTTCTGTCTGTTGATTAGAGCTATGAGAATGTCGTGTCCAAATCTCCACTGTATCTGATCATCTGTATTAACATCAATTTCTAGAGTGACCGATTCGCCCTCCGTCACTGACACTGACTTCACTGCATCACCAGCAAACACACCTGATCAACAAACACAACATTTACTCACAATATCAACATCTACCACATTTAGAGGGGTTTGTTATTTCAAAAGTATTTCAAAAGTTGTCATTGCAAAAGTAATAAATGTGGAAACCATTTAATGTCAATGGAAGATAAAATGATAAAATAACATCATGAACAGGATATCTGAGTATATTAATCTGATAAAAGATTAAAATAAATGATGGAAATAACAGAATCATGTGTATGTGGACAAATGATAACAGAAACAAAGCCATAGAAACACTTACCACTCACACACCATAAGCTCAAAAAGAAGAAAATAATCTTTGCCATTTCACTTAACGGTTTCAAATAAAAGCAGGTTATAATTTTGGAAAAGAAAACACAACAGAAAAGTTATAATAAACGCTGAAAGCGACAGCAAAGAGGACAGTGCTGCTGGTCTGTGAAGCGAAGTGAAACTCTGACACTTCTCTAGAGGGCTTTGTAGCTCAAATGGTAGAGCATGGCGCTAGCAACGCCAAGATCATGGGTTCGATTCCCAGGGAAAGCAAGAGCTGATAAAATGTAAAACTGTAACTTGAATGCAATGTAAGTCGCTTTGGATAAAAGCGTCTGCTAAATGCATAAATGTAAATGTAGGGCAACTCGCTTGTATTGTAGTCTGTATTATGACTTTTCACAGACGGTTTTCAAATAGAGTATATGTTTTGTTAGTAACTACGTGTGATTCACAACCGCTACTAAACACCAGTAGTGGGAACGCTCACTAACCTCACTGCCCGCCGGTGCACGCAGAAAAGGTTTACCGTTGCACTACACAAGGTGTCCGATGTATAGACACGGTTTAAGCTTAAAAATAATTGCTATTTAGCCTACTAATGTTCCCATTACTGCAAGTTCAGTTTTTTAAGAGGGTTTTTGTGAATATTATGAATTAAAAATTATGAAATTGTTATATTATTGACATCTAATTAAGAGGCATCGAGCTGTGCTCATTATATGGTTAGCATTGTTAGCTCTCACTAAGGTCCCTAGTTCACATAGACTACAGGATAATAGATAGTTGGATGTTTAATCTATGGAAAGACGAATAGAGAAAGCAACCATTCCAAAGACATGAATCATATATCACATTTTATAGTAGAAACTCTAAGTTAGTGGTTTTTAATCATGGTCTTGGGGACCCACTGCACTATACTATACGTCTTCTTAGTCTCCAGCAGGTTAACCAATTCTTCAGTTAAAAACATCTGATTTTAAAGAAATAACAGGCATTGTGTAAATTATTTAAGTTATTTGAGTTTATTAGCACCGAAAGAAGCACAATACATGAAACATGAGTAAATGTTGTATGTTTTAACCATGCCACACTTTTCAAAGGCAAGTTTCATTTAGGCTTTATACATGAATTATATTAAAAACCTATAATGTATTAAAGAAAAATACACGGGGACCAGGTTTGTGCTTAACTGTTTTGGAGGAAAAAAAATAAAAATAATTAATATATATATATATATATACAATGCTGTTTGTGTCTCTGCTTGCATCAGTTCTTCCACCAGAGCCGGCGCCAGCGCAGCACTGATGAGGGGGCGGCTGAGGTAACGAAAGGGGGCGATGACGTAGCGCAAAGTAAAAATAAATAAAAAACATATGTGGCCCATTCACGTATTTGTCGGACCGTAAACAAACCTGCCCGCGCTACTACTACTATTAGAATACTGGGTTCACACACAGATAGTGTTTTGGTCGCGAGACAGCTCAGTGGAATTTTTTTTTTTTTTTTTTTCAGTGCTGTGTTTTAGAATGATGTATTATGCGCGGAGAAGCTGCTATAAAGACGAGAGCGGCAGAGCGCAGCATTCAAATTCAAAGACATCCGTAGCGCATTTACTTTGAAATACAAATAAAGTACCGCAGTGGAATGAAAAATGTGTTCTGAGTGAATTACCCTAAAAGGTAGCCTACTTAGCAAATACAGATGGCAGAGTATAATAAAACAAAATCGCATCAAATTCGAAAATCAGACATCCAGGAAATAACATGTCTTAGGGCAGCAGTTTTACCACAAATACAGTCAAATACCACCACAACAGACTTAGTGATTTGGGGTCCCTAAGCAAATTCCAGGTATGGGGCCCCCACACAATAACTATGTGTCCTTTTATGCTTAACCCTTATTTTGCTCGCTCGCTCTAGTTTATCCCTTCACAACCAGTAATTAGTCAACCTGCTGCTGTTCTAAAGCCAAATTAGGCTACCTAATTTTTTTTTGGATCACAAAAGGAAGACATTATCAAAAAAAAAAAAAAAGAAAAATGCGCGCACTTGACCATTTAATAAATTGTAAAAATTTCCAATCTTTTTACAAACATAAAACTATCCCATGAGTACTCATTCCATATTCCAAGTGTTTATGCTTATTTTGCTCGCTCGCTCTAGTTTATAGTGTATTTGTACCTTCACAACCAGTAATTAGTCAATCTGATGCTGTTCTAAAGCCAAATTTGGCTACCTTATTTTTTTTAGATCACAAATGAAGACATTATCAAAAAAAACTTGCACTTGTCCATTTAATAAATTTGAAACTTTTCCAACCTTTTTACAAACATAAAATCGTCCCAAGCAACTCATTCCATATTCCAAGTGTTATGAAGGCATACTGTAGGGTTTGCCGAGAAACAAATCGAAAATGAAACCTATTATTAAGGGAAAATCTCCAGTCATTGCATTCGTGCATTTATACGAGCACGCGGCAGTTCGCGCCAGTGCGCCTTGGAGAAGCACACAAGAGAGTCATTTTGAAACATCAAGATAAATAAAATAGTGACTTGAAACACAATACTTTCTTTACTGAGTTGAATATCTCTGTTCTGAGACAGTCAGACAGCCTAGAATGCGCGCAAAGAGCGCTCCCTCATATAATCACTATAGCTGTCACTCACTTCAATTCATTGCGATCTCAGGACATTCCGTTAATAAGCTCTACACTGCACAATGAATCTCTTATTTACATCGTATCTACATTTGTTATAATGAGATGATTCCCGACCTTGCAGAACTCAGCACTTGACAAAAACTCGGCATTTTGATCGGTAAGTGGATTCTAACTTAAACTCTTCTGGTCACTGCGTTCAAGAAATCAGCGGATATGTCTGTGAACGGATACATCAACGCTGCAAATATGTTTCGCCAATATCAGATGGGGCCCCCTGATTCCCCGGGGCCCTAAGCGGCCGCTTACCTCGCTTATTGGTTAAGTCCGCCCCTGACCACAACCACCAGAAATACTTAATTGTATCTGTTTTACAATGAAACAAAAGCTTATTGCGACCGATTCCCTGACATAACACATTCATTGCGGCCCATTTAACAGATGCATCATTTTAAGTTTAACAAATTGAACAGCATCAAAACAATACAGCAAAATAATCAACTAACTACGATAATCTAGCCCTCTATTAAACATAAAAAAATTATTTCATCACACCTTTAGCTTAGTCAGTAGTGCTGCATAATGCCTGCATTTAGTTGAACCGCTTGCGCGGGAAGTTTGTGTGTCAGATGTAACAATTAAAATGCGACTTTGTGAAACAGACTGTCCTAAATTTTTGCTATAGTAGCATCATATTAATGCCAGAAAGCCTATTCATTTGGCAACTGTGTTTTTTAAATAAACCATTATATTTCATAAATAAAATCTATTTTCACACTCATCTTGAGTGAGGGGGCGGGATAGTCCGAGTGAGGGGGCGACGCCCCCTCACACCCCCCCGTGGCGCCGGCCCTGTCTTCCACTATCCCACCATGTTCATGTCAAGTTATTGCTAAATTTCGGACACATGCCAACTCCTGAAACACTGTTGATTGATTTATTGTTTTATTTTATAAGGAGGCACAAACATCTTTAAAATGTGAGCTAGACCCAATGTAGCTATTACAAATGTCTATAGTAACTTAAAACTACATGCACTAACATAAATAAGTAATAACCTGTCTACTTAAAAGAAAGGATTCCCATTTCTTAAAGTCTGTCTGTTAACACAGACAAAAAACAAAACAAAAAAAAAACACTACATTGCAGATTAAAGACTGAGAAACAAAGTATAAAAAGAGAAATGAAAACCAACAAGACAAATACATTTACAATGTCATACATTTACCTACTAAAAAAACAGATTAAACAAGCTGATCATTAATCATGGCTTACATTTTTATAGTAAAATGTCTACAGTTGTTCAGCAACATCTCCACTTTCCTGAGTAACTGATTAATCAGAGCTTGATGACGTCTGCTCTCTCTTCTGTTGAAGACTTCTGGATCTGATGTCATAAACAAGAACAGCCACAGCAGCCACACCCACCAGAGCAGAGAGAGCCAATCGGATCACAGCTTCAGTAACACCACAAGAGTTGATATGGTCTGTGAGAGAAGAAAATAAAATATTTAAATATGATTCAATCACACCCACACACACACATACATACATATACATGTTATATACCTCTGTGAAGTTGGACCCCCACCCAACGTCAGCAAAATAGTCTCAATCATTTTTGCTGTAACATTTTTTGTTTGTGCTGCTTTGGCTTTTTAGATATTAAAATAATATTTATAGGTCATTCTGAGGTCACTCAGCCCCCCACATACTCCAAATTCACCCCAAATAGTCTTGTTTGTTTGTGCTGGTTTGTGCAGGTAAAAGTTTTGTTTGTGCTGCTTCAGTTTTTAAAATATTAGACATTGAATTATAGGCGATGACGTCACCAGCCCCCACATGCTCCAAATTCACCCAAAACAGACTCAATTATTTGTGCTTCGTTTGTGCTGGTTTGTACCGGTAGTATTTTTGTTTTTACTATACTGTCTTTTACTGTAAGGTAAAATTCAAATGGCAAACAAAATCACATGAAATAGTCGCAGTCACTTAATTGTTGGTAGCCATATTCGTTCAATTAGATAATATATAAAAAAAAAACACAAAAAAAAAAAACTTAAGCCTATTTAATTATGTCTTTACAAAACCAAAACAAAAAATAACAAAAATAAATAAATAAAATAAAGACTTGATATACATAGGCCTACTTTCATTTCTGCGCACAAATAAAACATGCAATAGCCTACTGGCCTATACTTTTGCGTTCATTCGTTTTTCCTTTTTTAACCATGATGAAAAAAAATGAAAAAATAGTGGTTGTATTTTTAAATGCCCTCCTGAAAACCAAATTTGAAATTAGAACCTTGTAACAAATCGCCTAGAGTTTTAAACCCAAACTACCTGCCACATAACTAATATAAGGGAGGGAACCACCGGCAAAGTTAGAAATAGGATCGTGTAAATTCAAACACTAAATAAGACAAATAATAGATGCAAAAAGGAATGTATAATTCCATCAACAAGTCATATACAGTATATGGACACAAGGTATGCATTCACACATAGACACACAAACATCATATGTGAAGAACACCCTATGGAGTGAGAACATCACATATTCATTACTCTTGCACATAGGAAAGAAAACAAACAGACAAATGTCTTATCTGATTAGTCCACATAGATTGTAAATCCTTGATGGTGTAGATGAATGAAGATACAAAGTGTTGTTATGCGTTGAGCTGTGGTAACAACATTAGTCCATCACAATCCATCAAATACCCAGGGTACAATCATCCATTAGTCTCAGAACATCGACCAAAGAAATGTCCCAAACAGGATAGTAGTATGAAGTCCTGAGGTTAAACCCTCTTTGGCAAATAACCCTCCTTGGGTATTGATAGCAAAGACTAAAGAGTCCTTCTACAAATAAACACAGCAACTTTGACATCAGATAATATGTACACAGGCAATAAGTAACCATACATCAAACATAAAAGGGAAAACAGATCATCTGGATCAGGTGGTTTGTGAATAGCTCTTTCTATGGGTCCTTTCAACTTCCGTCCCAATGCAACTTCTGCAGGGGTAAAACCTGTGCTCTCATGCCATGCAGTGTTAAGTGCATAACGGAACTCTGGAATCCACTTGTCCCATAGCCGATGTTGATCACCAACATAAGAAGCAATCATTGTTTTGAGGTTACGATTAACTCTTTCCGTGAGATTGGTTTGTGGATAAGCGGTTGTCAATTTCTGGACAACCCCCCATTGCTTGCAAACCGCACTGAGTAGCTGGGATGTAAACTGTACCCCTCTATCTGACACCAAGTATGCAGGAGTACCCCATCTAGTGAAAATCTCCTCCACAAGAATTCGTGGCGGTCTTGGCTGAACGTAATGGAAACATTTCAACCCATTTAGAACAATAATCAACAACCACGAGAAGGTATTCATTACGTTTACTGCTCTTTCCACTCCTAACATATGCCCAGGCTCGATGACAGGTGTGGATTGAAGATGACCAGACAACTTGGTAATTGCCGGCTTGTATTTTTGACATATGATACTCTCCTTGCAATACTTCCATACGTCATTTCTCACACTGGGCAAATATGCTATGTCGAGCAATTTCAATAGAGTTTTTAATCTCCCCAGGTGTCCACTAAGAGGGTTATCATGTGCATAATGCAGAAAGGCTTCACGTTGACTGGACGGCACCATCAACTGGAGTTTTTTTCCTTGATGTCCTTTTGGTAAACTACGAAAAAGAAAACCATTCTGCATCACATAATGAATGCGTGTAGGATCGGAAACTTCCTTGGACTGTGCCTCTTGAATCATTTCTTGCAGTTCTGGGTATTTTTGTTGATCCATGGCAATTTGTACTAAATCCACTTGCAAGTTGCTAGGCAATACATCGATCTTGGTGGCTTTGATTACAGCAATCATTTCCTGAGACATATGGTCATTATGAACTCTCGACAGGACATCAGGCACCACATTGCACTGACCTTTCCGATACTTTATTGTGAAGTGGAATCCTTGTAATCTCAATGTCCAGCGAGTGAGACGTGATGATGGCTTCAGATGCTGGAACACCCAAGTCAGTGCTGCATGGTCCGTTACAACTGTAAATGGACGTCCCTCCAGATACGGCCTCCACTTTTCTACAGCCCAAATAACAGCTAAACATTCCTTTTCCGAAACAGAATAGGCTTTTTCTGCTCCTCATAATAAACGTGAAGCATAGGCGATGACCTTCTCCTCGCCTTCTGTTTCCTGAGTAAGTACTGCACCTAACCCCACCTCACTAGCATCTGTTTGCACTGTGAATGACTTATTGAAATCAGGAGGTGTCAACACTGGTGCTTGAGTTAAATCCTGTTTTATTGTATTGAATGCATTTTGGCATTGTTCCGACCATAACCAAGTGGACTTTTTTTGTTTTAAGGCATGGAGTGGAGCAGCTTTCTCAGAGAAATATGGAATGTAGCGGTGATACCAGCCAGCAAGACCTAGGAATCGTTGTACATCGTTAAGTGACTGGGGGGTTGGAAAGGAGGTGACGGCCTCCACTTTCGCTGGATCTGTTTTTACTCCACCACTTGACACAATGCGTCCTAAGAAGGTGAGCGTTTGTTGCATGAAGTTACACTTATTCAAATTAAGAGTTAAACCCGCTTTATGGAGACAGTGGAAAACTTGCTGTAGATGACAGAGGTGTTCTTCCTCATTTTTGGAAAACACCACAACATCATCAATGTAGATGAAGCAGCACTTACCCTTGAGTTCTCTTAAAGCCTGCTCCATTAATCGCTGGAATGATGCAGCAGCATTTTTAAGCCCAAACGGAAGACAACAAAATTCGTATAGCCCTGATGAAATGACAAAGGCAGTTTTCTGGATACTGTCAGGTGCCATTTCCACCTGCCAGTATCAACTTTTTAGGTCAAGGGTACTGAAAATTGTGGCACCATGCAAGGATTCCAGTATATCTTGGATTTGTGGCATGGGGTAAGCATCAAGATGAGTTTTTATATTCAGACCACGATAGTCAACACACAGCCTTGAGCTACCATCCTTCTTTGGCACTACTACAACGGGTGCTGCCCATGGGGAAACTGATGGCCTAACAATCTTCCTGGCTAGCAGATTCCTGACTTCTGATTCAATAAACTGCTGTTTTTCCAGAGATACTTTATATGGGCGTTTCCTGACTGGAATTTCATCAGTTGTGAATATTTGATGTTTCACCAACTTGGAGTGTCCTATTTCATGGGTGCATACAGCGGGCCATTGCAACATTAACTTCTCCAGCTGAGTCCGAAACTTACAACTGGTATTAGCCTGACGAACCAATTGTTGAATGGATAGATGGGTTTCTTTGGCTGTAGAAGGTTTGGGCAAGGCTATACAAAAATGGACAGTAGCTTGGGATCCATGTGGCAAAAACGGAAAACTTTCTTCATTTCTTCCTTCTATTGCAGGCATGCTGTACTGAGACCTCTGAAAGTCTAAAGTTAAACCTGCAACCATCAAGAAGTCCATTCCTAAAATTATTGGCACAGTCAAATCTGCATCATCCATTATGTGTAAAGTCAGCTCCATCTGACGTCCCTGGATCTCACATTTCCAAGTAACTTTTCCAATCGCAGTCTGTTGCTGCCCACTGGCAAGAAGACATGCTTGACCTCCACTTGGCTGATACAGCTCATTTCTGCTGGTTTGTTCCCAAGTTGACTTTGAATGAGAGAAAGTGTACTACCAGTGTCAACCATTGCTGAACAGTATCGATCTTGCAAGACAATGGGGATAGCGATGGTCTTGCCCCCAGTTAGAGCTAAATCATGAAAGGGTTGGACAATACTTGCATTAGTATGAGAAGGTCTTACTTGGAGAAAATGGGCAGACTGCACTTTCTTCTTTTGGTCAGCTGTATTAACTTGACTCCAGTATCTCTTAGACTCTTCAAAATCCCTTTCAATTTGCATCCCAATCCTTACTAATTCCCCAACATCTTTTACCGTCCCTCTTAACAAGCTGGCTAGACGGGGGTTACAGTTCCTTAGGATAGCCTGGACAATGTCTCTCTCACTCATCTCGCTTCTCCATTTCATACACAGCGCTCGATACTGGTAAGCAAAGTCTCGGATACTTTCCTTCACCCCCTGTTTCCTTTCTTGTAATCTTCTAATAGCAACGTCTTCATAGTCCTCACTTAAGAAAGACTGCAAGAAGACTTCTCGGAACCGTTTCCAACTCCTCACATGTTGACGTTCCGCCAGCCACCAGTCTTTAGCGGTGCCTTTGAGCACGGCAGTCAAAGCAGCCATAATTTCAGACTCACTGAGAGGTCGAACTGCAACGTACTCTTCGCACCGCTTAAAGAAGTTTACTGGATCTTCTTCCTGTGTGTCACAGAAGCCAGGAAACTCAATTTTTACTGGGGGATTGTACTGCAAAGATGTATGACTGTCTGAAAACCCTGAAGGCACATTCGGTACATTATACGTTTGACTTTGAGCAGCTGCTGAATATGGAGTGGAACAACTGGGCAGGTTCTGTGTGGTATTATTTAAACGTACATTGATGGATTTGAACTTTTGTTCCATTTGAACATCTTGTCGTTTCAGACAGTCTATCACAGATTGTCCTAAGTCCTTTATTGCCATTTCCAGCTGCTTCTTCATTCTGTCTCTTTCCCGTTCAAAACGATAGTTCATTTCGTCTCTCAAGGCTTGCACATTGGCCTCCAACATCTCTTGGGAAGCACAGTCTCTTACCCTCTGGTTGCTCTCTTTCCAGTGGCTTTCAAGTGTAGTTAGTCGTGCTGATAGCCCCTCTACTGAAGTTGGTGTTGGTATGGGTATAACTGGGTCGGGCTGACTTTCAAATCCAAGTGCTGGTGGGAGCGGTGGTGGAAAATTTTCCTGTACATCATCCAAAACCTTTTCCTCCTCTTCTCCTGCATCAATATATAGATTACTGAATGTGTGGATCATCTCACCAAATGGATCTCTTCGAGCAGTAAATGTCTCGGATGAGAAATCCGTCTCGAGATCAAACCCATCCTCTCCCAGAGCATCCTCACTTGCCATAACGAAGGGTCTGAAATATACACTGAGCACAAAGAATCAAAGGCCTGCTGGTCCCTGTTCGGGCGCCACTATGTAACAAATCGCCTAGAGTTTTAAACCCAAACTACCTGCCACATAACTAATATAAGGGAGGGAACCACCGGCAAAGTTAGAAATAGGATCAGTGTAAATTCAAACACTAAATAAGACAAATAATAGATGCAAAAAGGAATGTATAATTCCATCAACAAGTCATATACAGTATATGGACACAAGGTATGCATTCACACATAAACACACAAACATCATATGTGAAGAACACCCTATGGAGTGAGAACATCACATATTCATTACTCTTGCACATAGGAAAGAAAACAAACAAACAAATGTCTTATCTGATTAGTCCACATAGATTTTAGATCCTTGATGGTGTAGATGAATGAAGATACAAAGTGTTATATGTTGAGCTGTGGTAACAACATTAGTCCATCACAATCCATCAAATACCCAGGGTACAATCATCCATTAGTCTCAGAACATCGACCAAAGAAACGTCCCAAACAGGATAGTAGTATGACTGCTCCTGTTTTGCGGATCGATTGCTTCAGTCTGTTCCTGTCTGTTGTACTGCTGAGAGGTTTGCGATTGTAGCTCCGCTTTTTATTGAATATTTACCTTACTTTCACTGTCTGTTGTTTAAAGTAATAATATATAACTTAATTCCCACCATATTTCTGGTATTATCTATCAAACTAATCGGATCGCTCGCTTTTAAAACCGCGAGTGCAGCGCGTTAGCATTCGCTAGCCGGTTAGCTTGTCACTCGCGGTTCCATTCGCGTTGCTATTCGCGCCTATTATTGTTTTCTTTTTAATTGCTCCATTTTAATTTCTTTCTCGCTCCGTTTTTCATGAGTTCATCAAACAACAGTGGTAAGTGGTAAGTTAAGTTGGTATCATTCATCAATCACGGTGAGTAATGGCTTCTTCTCCTGCTATTGTTATTTGCACAGTTTGCCACATGTATAGTTTATCTCTCTCTGTCAGCGATGAGGGATTCACATGTGTTAAATGCAGGGAAATAGTTAGGCTGACAGAGAAGGTTTTAGAACTAGAGACACGCATCCAAACTTTAGTTGAGGACAGTAAGAATGTGAGGGCTGTAGATACTGCTTTGGATGTGATTAGCTCAGGGACTCCTGTACATTGTTCGGTTCCAGTAACGTTAGCGCCCCCGCAGCAGGGCAACTGGGTGACAGTGAGGCGGCCTAGTCACGGGTCAAAACACCGCTCTTCCATTCCAATCAGAACATCAAACAGGTTCTCCCCACTCAGTGACGCACACACTGAGAAACCTGGTGAAAGTGCTCTAGTTATTGGCGATTCTATTGTACGGAACGTGAAAATAGACACCAGCCACCATAGTCCATTGTTTACCTGGAGCCAGAGCGCCTGACATCTTGGCAAATTTAAAAGTGCTGGCTAATGCTAAACGTAAATTCAGTAAGATTGTTATCCACGCCGGCGCTAATGATGTTCGACTTCGCCAGTCGGAGATCACTAAAAATAATGTTAAAGAGGTGTGTGAACTTGCAAGTACGATGTCAGACACTGTAATATGCTCTGGCCCCCTCCCTGCTTACCGGGGTGATGAGATTCATAGCAGACTGTCATCACTCAATGGCTGGATGTCTAAGTGGTGCCCGCAGAATAGCATAGGTTTTATAGACAATTGGACGAGTTTTTGGGGCAGACCTGACCTGTTGAAAAGAGATGGTGTTCAACCCTCCTGGGGTGGTGCCGCTCTTCTCTCTAGAAATATGGCACAATACTGGCTAAACCGACCGTCTGCTAGCCGCCTCACGTCACAGAAGTCAGTTAATTCCCAGCACATAGAGACTCCTTCACCTAGACATCACACTATAGAGACTGTGTCTGTTCCCCGAACTAGAAAATACAGAAAACGTCCAAACCAATTTATGAGTAACCATTTAATTGATGTTCAACAAATAAAAAATGTTTACAACACACAGAAACAATTTATAAAACTTGGCTTACTGAATATCAGGTCCCTTTCTACAAAATCACTTTTTGTAAATGATTTGATTAATGATCATAACCTAGATTTGCTCTGTTTAACAGAAACATGGCTAAAACCAGATGAATACATTACTTTAAATGAGTCCACCCCCCAAGATTACAGCTATAAAAATGAGCCACGTCCAAAAGGCAAAGGAGGAGGTGTTGCTACAATTTATAGCAATATTCTCAGTATTTCTCAGAGGGCAGGCTTTAAGTATAACTCATTTGAAGTTATGGTGCTGCGTATAACATTATCTAGAGAAACACGTGTTAGTGATAAATCCCCTGTGATGTTTGTATTGGCTAATGTATACAGGCCACCAGGGCACCATACAGACTTTATTAAAGAATTTACTGATTTTCTATCTGAGTTAGTACTGGCTGCAGATAAAGTCTTAATTGTTGGCGATTTTAATATCCATGTCGATAATGAAAAAGATGCATTAGGATCAGCATTCATAGACATTCTGAACTCTATTGGGGTTAGACAACACGTTTCAGGACCTACTCATTGTCGAAATCATACTCTAGATTTAATACTGTCACATGGAATTGATGTTAGTGGTGTTGAAATTCTGCAGCAAAGCGATGATATCTCAGATCATTATCTAGTCTTGTGTAAACTCCATATAGCTAAAACTGTAAATTCTACTCCTTGTTACAAGTATGGTAGAACCATCACTTCTAGCACAAAAGATTGCTTTGTAAGTAATCTTCCTGATTTATCTCAATTCCTCAGCATATCCAACAGCTCAGAACAGCTTGATGATGTAACAGAGACTATGAACTCTCTCTTTTCCAGCACTTTAGATACAGTTGCTCCTTTACGCTTAAGGAAGATTAAGGAAAAGAGTCCAACACCGTGGTATAATGAGCACACTCGCACTCTAAAGAGAGCAGCCCGGAAAATGGAGCGCAGCTGGAGGAAAACAAAACTAGAGGTAATTCGTATAGCTTGGCGGGAAAGTATCCTATCCTACAGAAAAGCATTAAAAACTGCTAGATCTGATTACTTATCGTCTCTTCTAGAAGAAAACAAACATAACCCCCAGTATTTATTCAATACAGTCACTAAATTAATGAAAAATAAAGCATCAACAGGTGTTGGCATTTCCCAAGAGCACAACAGTAATGATTTTATGAACTACTTTACTTCCAAGATCAATACTATCAGAGATAAAATTGTAACCATGCAGCCGTCAGCTACAGTATCGCATCAAATAGTGCACTATAGATCCCCCGAGGAACAATTCCACTCATTCTCTTCTATAGGAGAGGAAGAATTGTATAAACTTGTTAAATCATCTAAACCAACAACATGTATGTTAGACCCTATTCCATCTAAACTAATAAAAGAGCTGCTTCCAGAAGTCATAGATCCTCTTTTGGCTATTATTAATTCATAATTGCCATTAGGATATGTCCCCAAAACCTTCAAATTGGCTGTTATTAAGCCTCTCATTAAAAAAACACAACTTGACCCCAAAGATCTAATTAATTACAGACCGATCTCAAATCTTCCTTTTCTGTCTAAGATACTAGAAAAGGTAGTATCCTCACAATTATATTCCTTCTTAGAGAAAAATGATATCTGTGAGGATTTCCAGTCAGGATTTAGACTGTATCATAATACTGAGACTGCTCTCATTAGAGTTACAAATGATCTGCTTCTATCATCTGATCGTGGTTGTATCTCTTTATTAGTTCTACTGGATCTTAGTGCTGCGTTCGACACCATCGACCACAACATTCTTTTAAATAGACTAGAAAACTTTGTTGGCATTAGTGGAAGTGCCTTAGCATGGTTCAAATCGTACTTATCTGACCGCCATCAGTTCGTAGCAGTGAATGACGAGGTATCATATCGATCACAAGTGCAGTATGGAGTACCTCAAGGCTCAGTACTAGGACCGTTACTTTTCACGCTTTATATGTTACCCTTGGGAGATATTATCAAGAGACATGGTGTTAGCTTTCACTGTTATGCTGATGATACTCAGCTCTATATTTCTTCACGGCCCGGTGAAACACACCAAATTGAGAATCTAACGGAATGCATAGTCGATATAAAAAACTGGATGATGAGTAATTTCCTACTGCTAAATTCTGAAAAATCAGAGGTGTTAATTATTGGACCTAAAAACCCCACATGTAATAACTTAGAACACTATCTAACACTTGACGGCTGCTCTGTCAATTCTTCTTCTTCATCAGTCAGGAACCTAGGTGTGCTGTTTGATAGCAATCTTTCTTTTGAAAGCCATGTTTCTAGCATCTGTAAAACTGCGTTCTTCAATCTCAAAAACATATCCAAACTGCGACCTATGCTCTCAACGTCAAATGCAGAAATATTAATTCATGCGTTTATGACCTCAAGGTTAGATTATTGTAATAATTTACTGGGTGGTTGCTCTGCACGTTTAATAAACAAACTACAGTTAGTCCAAAATGCAGCAGCTAGAGTTCTTACTAGAACCAGGAAGTATGAGCACATTAGCCCGGATCTGTCAACACTGCACTGGCTCCCTACTAAACATCGTATAGATTTTAAAATCTTGTTAATGACTTATAAAGCCCTGAATGGTTTAGCTCCTCAGTACTTGAGTGAGCTCTTATCGCATTATAGTCCTCCACGGCAGCTGCGTTCTCAAAACTCTGGCCGTTTGATAATACCTAGAATATCAAAATCAACTGCGGGCAGCAGATCATTTTCCTTTTTAGCACCAAACTCTGGAACAATCTACCAAACACTGTTCGGGAGGCAGACACACTCTGTCAGTTTAAATCTAGATTAAAGACCCATCTCTTTAACCTGGCGTACACATAACACACTACTACACTTCTATTATTCAAATCCATTAAAGGATTGTTAGGCTGCATTAATTAGATCAACCGGAACCGGGAACACTTCCCAAAACACACGATGTACTCGTTACATCGTAAGAAGATTGGCATCTACGCTAATATTTGTTTCTTTCTTATTCTGTTTCTCAGTCCGTGTCCGGATTAGATGGTGGATCGGCGCCGGGAGATGATGTCTGCGGCCCTGATCGTCAGCGATGAGCCCCAGAGACATATCCCCAGTGAAGACCTCGACTAAAATACAATAAAAATAAAAATAAAACAAATAATTAAAAATATAATAATAAAATACCTAACTACATAATACTATTATTGTTAGAAATTGTAACAATATAAAAATAGAAATATAATACATTTATACATTTAAAAATTTAATTAAAACAATAAGTAAACAATGAATAAACAATAATATCCTGGCCAGAGGAGAATTGGCCCCCCGACTGAGCCTGGTTTCTCCCGAGGTTTTTTTTTTCTCCATTCTGTCACAGAGGGAGTTTTGGTTCCTTGCCGCTGTCGCCTCTGGCTTGCTCAGTTGGGGACACTTAATTTCTAGCGATTATCGTCAATTTGATTTCACAGATACTATTTAAACTAAACTTAGCTAGACAATGACATCTCCGAATTCAATAATGAAATGCCCTTAACTGAAAATTGAGTGTTTAATCTTATTATTATACATTACTGACACTCTATCCTCCAACTTGATACTGTTAAGTGCTTTGACACAATCTGTATTGTTAAAAGCGCTATATAAATAAAGGTGACTTGACTATGAAGTCCTGAGGTTAAACCCTCTTTGGCGAATAACCCTCCTTGGGTATTGATAGCAAAGACTAAAGAGTCCTTCTACAAATAAACACACCAACTTTGACATCATAAGTAACCATACATCAAACATAAAAGGGAAAACAGCGTCTTACATTAATTGAGCAGAAAATCCTTTAGATTCTCAATTAGGACTCCAAGAGTAGCACCAGGACACCATGAACCATGCTGCTAGCACCAAACAATCTCACTTCTTCTATCATTACCTCGCTGTTATACTAAAACCCCCAGCACCATACTCCCTCTAGTGACAGGTAGTAACTTTACATTGTTAAGAGGAAATACTGTGACAGGCCAAAACTGTTACAACCTTACACACAAAATGCTGCCCGAAAAAGTAAAATGTAGATTTTTTTTTTTTTTTTGATTTTTGTTTATGACTTTTTGCACCTTTAGTAAACATTTGAAAAATGTACAAATTAATCTAGATTTTTACAAATTAATCTAGACTGAGAAAGCACTAGTTTAGTAATAAATAATGACAATGTCTTCTTTTCCCCTGACGCATTCATATCAATACTTTTGCCGGTGCTTTGCGGCAAGCTTTATATGCGCGCTTGAGCCTGGAATGCCTAAAGGATGGTTTATTATATTAATAATTTTAATATAAACGTGCGACTAGACTAGGAAAAAGTCAGTAGCAAAAATGAAAATTTTACCAGCACAAACGAAGCACAAACAAACTAGACTATCTGGGGTAAATTTGGAGTATATAGGGGGCTGAGTGACCTCTGAATGATTACTATTTATTTTCTAAAAAACTGAAGCAGCACAAACAAACATTTTTACAGCACAAAAGGTGCACAAACTATTTTGCCGACGTTTTGTGTTTGGTGGGGGGCCAACTTCACAGAGGTCATATATATATATATGAAGTACCTGCACATGGCTTGCAGAGTTGAGTGTTGAGATGTGTGGTCTGGTTGCTGATGGAGTTGTTGATCACACAGCTGTAGGAATCATCCAGACACTTGATCTCCAGACATAGAGAGAGACTGATGCTGAGATCAGACACACTGATGCGGGACAATAAACTGTGTCCTCTGTACCAGGAGACACTCACAGCACTCGCATTCACAGCTGAACACAACAATGAACAATTCTGCTCTGAGGATGATGAATTTTGTGAAGAGTGGCTGATCACAAGAACAGAGAGACAAGCTTGAAAAGGAGAATAAATCGAATTAACACTAAGAGAGCTATTTTATTTGATGTGTTGAGTTCAACACAGAGACAGGTCAGTGCTGACACAGTCTTGATCTAAATCCCCTCTCTCAACCTTTATAACAGACTAGTGTTTAAAATGCAATTCAGTATCAGTATCAAGCAAAAATTGATTACAATATAATGTATTGCAAAAAACGTCACAAGATCACACTCAAAATATTTAGTTTTAGATGTGGTGGAAATGGTCATGACTTTCAGAAAAGAAACCAAAATGACAAAATTCTCTTGATGATGTTGTCACGGTGCACACAGCAGGGAGAAACGAGGAACACGCAGACGAGGAGATACTTCAAAATAATAGTCTTTAATGACGACATCAAGGTAAGACAGGGCAATGCAGACACACAGAAACACCGGGAATAACGAGTAGACCAGACGAAATGGAATACAACAAACAGGACTTAAATACACCGGATAATAAACACATAATCACACACACACCTGGAACCGAATAAACTCATTATGACATGAAACGAGGACAGGAAACAAACCATATAAGGAAACAAGAGGCGGGAACACAAGACACACACGACAGAGTTCTGACATAACTCCCCCCTCCCGGAAGGCGCGTCCCGCGCCGTAACAGTACTACCAGGGAGGGGGGGTGGGCAATCTGATGACCCCTCAGGACCGACACAGAGACATACACAAGATGGGGCCTCCAGAGCGGAACAGACAGACGGAGGCCAAGGTGGAGCAGGGAGGTCAGGAGGCCAAGGCAGGTGGTCCATGGTGGCCGTGGCCTCGTCCCTCGGCACGGCCTCTACAGCCGGGACCTTTGTACCCCCCCAAAAAATCCATGGGGCAGCTCGGGGGTATCAGGAGCCCTCCAGGGCGAAACACAATCGAAAACAATAACGTAAAAGACCTTGGTCACAGTCTGGTCAAATACGGCCACGGCCAGCTGGCGAGACCATAACCGGCTGGCTTGACCACTCAACGGCGGGGGCCGGCGGGCTGGAGGAAGCCACAGCCGGCAGCGGGCCGAGTGACCGCGGACGGCGGGTTGGCCTTCCCCGCGAACTAGAGGGAGCCGCCGACGGTGGGTTGGCTTTCCCCACGGACGGCGCCGTGATCTCCCGCGAATGGCGGGGTCAGTGACCCGCGGACGGCGGCGTGAACTGAGGAAGTGGCGAGTTGGCTTTCCCCGCCAACAGCGGCCAGCGGGCATGAGTCAGCGGCAATCCGGCGAGCTTGAGTCAGCGGCGATCCGGCGGGCTTGAGTCAGAGGCAGGCCGACGGGACCGAAATTTCCCATCTAATACTGATTCCCAGCTCACAATGCTCTTTCTCTGCTTGCAAATCGCGCGCTGCTTGAAAATTTGGAGTTGCTCCAAAAGCGCTCATAGCCTTTAATGATACCACACTCATCGGCCTCATCCAGGACGGTGACGAGTCTGCTTACAGACAGGAGGTTAAGGAGCTGGCTGTCTGGTGCAGTCTAAACAACCTGGAGCTCAACATGCTTAAAACTGTGGAGATGATCGTGAACTTCAGGAGAAACCCCCCAGCTCTCCCCCCACTCACTATCATGAACAACTCTGTGAATGCAGTGGAGTCATTCAGGTTCCTGGGAACCACCATCTCTCAGGACCTGAAGTGGTACTCTTACATCGACTCCATCGTGAAAAAGGCCCAGCAGAGAATGTACTTTCTTCGTCAACTGAAAAAGTTCAACCTGCCACAGGCACACATGACACAGTTTTACTCTGCTGTTATTGAGTCGGTTCTGTGCTCTTCTATAACTGTATGGTTTGGGTCAGCCAGCAAATCAGATATAAGAAGACTGCAGCGGACTGTTAGGACAGCAGAAAGGATCATTGGTGTGCACCTGCCCAGCCTTCAGGATTTGTACTACTCCAGAGTGAAGAAACGGGCAGGTAACATCATCACAGACCCCTCTCACCCTGGACACGACCTGTTTGCGCTTCTCCCTTCAGGCAGACGCTACAGATCTCTGTGCACTAGAACATCTAGGCATAAAAACTGTTTTTCCCCTATGCCATCTCCAGCCTAAACAACTAACACAGAAATTATTACCTGTGTTTTGCAATTCTCTAACCCTAATTCTTGCCTGTAATTCATCCCCCATCTCTAATTATTTACTCTCTCTATTACTATGTAAATATGTATGCATAATTTTCTATACAGCTGTATATATAGAGTAAATAAGGCACAAATCTGTACATAAATCTTCTGTTCCAGATTCAGACACATTATTATTATTATTATTGTTAAGGCTTATTTAAATGTTCTGTTCTCATGTCAGATATGTATGTTTATATGTATGTATGTATGTATGTATGCATGTATGTACCAAGAGCTTCTTTAAAAACCACAACAAATTCCTCGTGTGTTTGCACACACTTGGCGAATAAAGCTGATTCTGATTCTGATTCTGATTCTGAATCGTGTTGTATTTATCTCTAAAAGTAAAGATACTAGAGTTCTCCTCTCGATGATCTGCACGGGTAAAATCGTGTGGAAATAGCAAACAGTGCTATATGTTAACGGTTCCCAAATTGCAACAATTCATTGCCTATGCGTGTGTGTATGTATGTATTTTGTTTTGTGTTGTTAGCTTAGTTCATGTATTTTAGTAAGATAGCAAATAAACTCTTGTTTGATTTATAAAGAAGTGTTCTGTCTTCTGTTGTGTAATATTCGGATCAAACTTTGCCCAGATTGCGTTACCTATGCTCATAACTGTCATAAAGTTACTTAAATAATTCTGTATTATTATATCGTGGCCACGAAAATAAACAGAATTTCTCAGATATACTGAAACTTAACGACTCGCTGGACGATTGTTAAATAAGGTATAAGTTGGACGTTTTGATTAATATCAATTGATCATATCAATATCAAATCTTAAGATTCCCTAAAGCTGAAATTCAAAATAAAAGCTTAAACCAAGGAGCTAATCTTTTACAGAAATGGTGGAGAAAAACAGCGGGCAAATTTGATGTGAAAAATTCATAACAAGAAATACAGATTATGTATTTTGCCTATTTTCTCGTAACTGGAAGGAGAAATAGTGTAGATACAGAGAGACAGAGTTTGTTTGTGTGTTTGTGGTACTGTATACTTGTGGCAATGCGTTTTGAATGAATGAAATAACAACTTGAGTTGTTTGAGAAATAGACTGAGGCAAATAAATTGTCTTGTAAGACAAAAAGTCACTCTAAAAGCGCAAAAGAATTTCCTAATTTCTCTCTTCTATAAGGCCTTCATAGCGTCATCTGGTTTGTGCGTGTTCCACTTCCGGATATGCTATTAAATCTCCCGGCGAGAATATCAGATTAGCTACCTGTTTATTTCTCTGCTAATCTTGTGAGTCATTAAAACAGTGAACTTACGACGCGACGCTCGGAAGGAGCAGCCAAAACGCGTTCTGGGGAGAATAGTTATTGATCTTGATCAAAAATAAATTGTGTGATGATAAATCCACTGTGTTTTGTCTGTGAAGTTAGACAGAAGTAATGTACTAAGGCCCGCCACGGCCAAAAGTGTTGATAATTAATCTGTGGATTAATTTATCTCGCTCTAAACGAGTGAGATTGGTAGCGCTATATGAAAGAAAGAATCTAAATAGCTGCTTTTTGATGGTATTGTGAAAGACATTGATGTTGTACTGATTAACAGGACCTGCATCCGAAATGACAGGTTCCCTGACGTCACCATAGTGACGCGTAACTCAGGAAGTGCGCAGGCTCCGTCCCCGCGCCATTTTGAAGCTGTTGTAAACAACAGCATAGCAAGCTAAGCTAACTGAAGCCAATGAGTAGCATTGGAGCTTAGGCAAAGCTAGTAGCATTGAAGGCTAGCGATTAACACGTAACATTTTTGTAGCCTGCGGGTTCAAATGCGGTGTATATTTGCAGTGTGTTTGGAATTGTTAACCCTTTATAGCTGAACTGTAGCTCACGCTAAGACTGTTCCTCTCATTTCTATCTCTTATTTACTCATTCTACCTCTAACCTCTCATGTGAAAGGACTTTAACAATACAAATTTAAATAAACCATTGATGTTACAGCAAGCGGAGTCACCCGTTCCGACTGGACCTGGTGCAGGCTGGAGGGGAAACCCGAATCCTTTCATCCTAGTGTTGCAAAGTGACGGCCCCGCAGCAGGCTAGCAATTGGGTATCAGAGGAGTCGTCAACGGCTTTCTGGGCGAAGGTGCGGATATACCAGCCCGGCTAAACTATTGACGAAGTACGTCAAACTTCGGGTTCACGCTGACGGATAGATACCCCGCCCCGCCCCGCCCCGCCCCTCTTCTCTTCAGGCCAGCAGTTGTTTAACATACCTCACCCGAGTCCCAGCCCGGTTGTGCCAAAAGCCACAGCTGTTTGAGAGGCTCACGGCAGTACGGTGGGGGCGGAGTGTTCGGCAAGACCCTTACAGGAGCTCACTTGGTGCGCTCGGGCAGTGGGCCTTGCTGCTGAACGCCACTGGAGCAATTTACATTCCTCACGAAGCCTAGAGTATAAGAACTTTCTAATTAGGAAAACCCTTCTAAGTAGCAAACCTCCAAAAGGAAAAAATAAGGTTTTCTTAATGCTTAGGCCAGTGTGTTTATCCTACTAAAATTAGCAAAGCCCAATTCCCTAGGTGCATCGACTCAACAGCGCCTCCGCGCTGCCACCTTTGTTACTAATCCTGACATTGGGAGTAAATCCTACTCTCCTTTCTCTCTTTTCTTCCTGCTGCTATCTTCTAATTTGACTACTGCTACTGTTGCTGAGATTTTTGCCTGTGGGAAGATCACGAGTGGAGAACTTTAGCAATTGAAACAGGTATTTGTGAAACTTGAGAACGACATGTCAAAATTGTTTTCCATTTACCTTCCTCTTTTGTGAAATCCTACCCCGCCAGGTTAAAGCAGGTCAACAGAAGAAAGGCGCCAGAAAACTTCAAGCACGCGAACACTCTAATTAGCTTGTGATGTCAATTTTGTCATTAACGGGACCAGTGCTGTCATTGTTATTGTTTTCCTTCACCCCGGAGAAAACTAATCGCAATCACAGACACAGAAAAAAAAAAATCCCATTTACAAATCCTCTGATTAGAAGCAACCTTCTTCTTCTCTTTACCTGTTCTCTAGCTGTGCTACCCGTGTGTGTGTGCGCTCAATTTTTCCCCCCACAGAGGCTACAAATTGAAACACGCCCCCAGAGGATCACAGTCACAGAGAACCACACCCACCTGTTTTACACAGTCAGCACTAGTACACATTCTACATTGCATATCTACACCCCTTGTTTGTTGATTTGTTCTGTTTAGGTTTGTTTGTTTTGTTTTTCTCTTCAAGGTCTGTGTCAGTCGCGGTTCGAGATCTCACTCATCACGCCCAAACATGTCTCACACAACAGAACATGTCGGTCACTGGGAGGATTTGGAAACATGGCTAAGTATTGCAACAGACAGTCTCCTCCCTAAGGCTGCTGAAACACGAAGACATCAGACACAGGACCAGCTGGATGACAACATAACAAGCCTCATGGCACAAGACCCAAGTCACAGCTACAATCACAAAGAATTAGCCAAGATCACCGGCTCCTTAAGCCACACACTCATCGCCACCCTCAAGTTGAGCGACAAGCACGCTGCACAACACCAGCAGGAGCTGACACGCGCACAACGACGCATAGAGCAGCTGGAACTTGAAGCTCAGGAACGACGGGAAGGGTCGTCAAGGCGGAACAAGGCGCTGAGGAGGAGATCAACAGGCTAAAAGAAACCTTAGCAGCTACTAGCCAAGAATTGGAACAAGTCAAGGCAGACTACGTTGATCGGTCCAAAAAGCTACAGTATGAGGAACAGCTTCTGGAGAAAGCAAAGGCCGACTTCAGAGATAAAAACGGCAGAATCAAAGCCCTTGAAGCTCACCTGGATGAGTCAAGAAACGAGGTTAGTCATCTAACATGACAGCTTGACTACGTCAAAGAGGAATCTGACAGTTTCCAAGAGGAACTCAAGCACGCTTACGAACTGCGCCGTGAGCCACCAAGGACACGACGTGCATTGCCGAGCAGGACCGGGTCACCTGTTCCTGGACTGACACGTGAGAAAAAGGTGGAGGGGGTGGTGTTGAAACATTCACCAACTCACTCTGGAGAACTTTACCTCACTTTACCTCAGCCAAAAGAATCTGCTGTAGCCAGTCACAGATCATCGCACGGCTTGGACCTAAAAGACCTCGACAAGCTCGCCAGGAACATTGGCAAATTCACCCCGAGTGTGCCAAATAGCCCAAATGTCCAAGCGTATCTCCAAGATATCGATTTCCATCTGGAAATGCGACCTAACGTTACGGTCAAAGATAGACTATATTTACTTCGGACGACATCCAGTTCTGAAGTTCGCAGCTTCCTGGACAGGCAGCCTGCTCACACAAAGACTGATTACCAACTGCTCCGAGAAGCCCTCATTAAAGAATTCTCTGACCCTGAGTCCGAACAAGGCCTCGTGGCTGCTCTGGAGACGAGACAAGGACGTCACGAACCTCCTCAAGCCTACTACAGCCGACTCAGACGGGCATACTTTGGAACTCGCAACGAACCTGACATGGAGGATGAACTGAACTTTAAAACTCTCTTCCTATGAAACCTTCATCCCGGCGTAAGCCACCATCTTGGCGTTCTCGCATGTCCATGGACAATGAATGCTCAGCAGTTGCGAGACTTGGCGCAGAAAGCCTACGGCAAACAAAAGATGGCCTCAGAAAAAAGTGCCAAAACCCCAGCCAACGCCAAGACAATGCCACGCCGCCACCCAGGGAGTGGAATGCACCCTCGTCCAACAAAGAACGAGACTCCCACGTTGGTACCCGATCTAAACAGAGGTACGAATGCTGGGATGGACCGTGTGAACGTCAACGCTCACCTGGACGGCACTGGGAAAAGACACGGGACCAGTCAAGGCCTCACGAAAGTCATTGGGAGAGATCGTGGAACCAGCCAAGCTCATTTGCAAACTCAAGAGGGAAAAACTCATGGGAATCCAATGGAAACTCCAAGGGAAAATGACAAACTTACCCTGGAGCAACCAGCCCAAGGAATCGACGAAAGAATTCGCAAAGATTCCAAGCTGACCGAGCTCAAACTGAACCCACACAGGAACAAAAGACACCACCGTGTTTCGACTCACAAGAGCTGATGAAAATGATGATGAAAGAATTCTTCCAACGGAAAGAGGAAGATCGGAAATGGGAAAAGAAAGAGAAACCAGATTCAGTCTGACTAGCGGCCGGACGAGATGGCAGCGACCAGTTGGCACAACCAGCCACGGAGAACAGCACTCCTTCACCTCACTCTCAGAGAACCGTAACTAACTTCAGATGGACACGAAACCCCACCTGAAAACCCAGCAACAGAGTTAGACACTAACTCAACACCTAATGCTCCGAATTACAGCAGCGTCCAACAAACACCTGCTGACAAAAGCCCTCAAGTTCCTGAAAGTGCTGTCTTGGTCGTCTGCCACTCCTCCGAAGAACGCCACATCAGCCCTGATATCCTTTTTTCTTTTTTTTTTTTTTATTTTGGCCTGATATCCTAACTGTTTCCTCCCAAACTCCAGTCCCTCAACTCCTAGGCGATCTCATTGAGAAAGGTATAGCCAGAAAATTCTACCTCTCCATCATCATCGAACGACACATCAGAGTCGAAGCCCTCCTCGATACGGGAGCCAACATTACTCTAATGTCTACCGAACTCCTGGAGGAAGTCCAAGAAAGATCAAAGAGAACTAACAGAACCCTCAAACTCCAAAGGTGTGAACTAAACCTTCAAGCATACTCCCACACGGGCCTACAACTAAAACACGTGGCCCCAATTCACCAAACGGTGGGATCGATGGACCTCGTCCATCCCGTAAACGTTTCACCACTTAACCTGTTAACCTGCACCCCCCATATTGGGAATCACAGCTGAAAATGACTAACTAACTTAAAATGGTAACAGCTCCTGACTTCAGTGTGCCACACTCACAATTGTGGTGTCTTTGGAAAGAAGACCCTTTGGCCTTTACTATCCATCATCCAGAGTTGATGATGCTCAAAAATATAAAAAGTTATAGACACAGAAGTGCCTTGATAAAAATTGTACCACACTGAATTTTTTTTTATTTCATATAAAAATACATGAAATCAGTCCTGGAGCAATCTAGAAAAGTAATGGGTTGAAAGTCACATGTCTCATCAGTTTATATTTCAAATCTGAAGAAGATGAGATTCCTGCAGACATTTTTCTAGCCCCCCCCCGTTTGAGGAAAAATATTTACCAAATTATTGAAGAGTTCTACTACATACTTTTTAGTCTTTATACATGCCACTGCAGTTTTTCAATTATAAAACAGTAGACATAATCTTAGACATCGTATAAGTGATTTATTTGAGCACTAGAAAAATACAATAATAATAATTTTTGAGTGATAAAAAAAACAATAATAATAAAAAAAATAACTTAAGTACATACTGATTTCCTGACATACAGATGGCTCCTGCTCATACATTAGTAATCACATGCTGAAGATCATTCATACAGATGCTAATCATACTGATGGCTGCCCAATATAGTCAATATTCACATTATAATGGCCTTTTATATAGACTGCATTCACACTGATATCTGTGAACAGTCAGTAATTACCTGCTGATTATCAGTCATAGAGATGTTAATCACACAGATACAGGCAATTCCCCACAAAACACGCAAACATATATGAAAACAAAAAAAAAGAAATGTTTTTTTTTTGTGCTAAAAAGATCGCTAAGTTACGCCCCATCAGATGACAGGTGCGTCACAGCGTGCGTCACGCGCCGTCGCGAGGGAGCGCCAGAATTCAAATAAACAATCTTCCGTGTATCTTTGACTTTTTTTTTTTTGGATGATTTCATTCTGTTTGGGACATTGCCTGCTACAAAATCGTGCTGTTTTTTTACCACCAAGACGCTGTTTTTGAGCGTAATTTGTTCCATAACGGACACAAACAATAACTCTCCCTCAAGAGATGAGACGTAAACAAAGGATTAACGATCTAAATTACAGCGTTGTTGTTTCTTTGGACTAAAAGTGCTCGATGGAATGTTGTTCACTGGACCCTTATCTCTCAAATGAAACCAGGATTTACAGCAGTGGATACGTTTGAGAGCCGTTATCAGGATGAATAAGGTATGTGCTGCGGTTTTTTAATACATGTTTTGATGTGTACTGCTTACACAAATTTAGCAAATACATTCCGTATAAGCTTTCTATCGAAAAACAGCGATCGGTCGTCGATGCTAGAGGCTTAGACCTTCAAAATGATATATAGTTTGTCAAGATTCATTTTGTCCTGTTTTACTTTATCTGTTTGAAAGCAATGACGTGTTCAAACAAAGAGCTTTCAAAGAGCTTTCAGTGCGTCCGCGTCCTGGTGCGGGTTAACAGGTTAAAACGTATCCACTCCTCATTGGGAAAGATCTGCTTAATCGCTTCGAACCTCTAATAGATTTCAAGCACCTAAAGATGTGGACACAAGTCCACGAACCTCTGCCTTGCCAGGCGTTAGACTCCAACGAGTCGCAGTGTCAAGTCATCGACACCGCCCCTAAGTCACTGATCGATGATGCAGTAGCAAAGCCAGGATCTGGACCAAGCACAAACAGCAAGGACAAGGACCTTCTCCTCTGCTCACTGCAGGAGCCTGAATCAAATGCAGGCCCCCTTCGAATCATGACTGCAATAGATGTCCATGGCACATCAGTGTCCGACACGGCACTAGCCCTGTGGGCAGAGAACTCAGCCATCAGCCTGAAGCTATTCAAAACATTGAAGCAAAGACATCAGTGTCTACCACATGTCGCTAAGCACAGCCGCTTCCCTCTCAGTCCCTGGTCAATAACCATGGCCACCTCCAAGATCATCTGCGCTCTGGACATACGATGGAACAACAGACAGCTGACGCACTACTTCCTCGTTGTTCCAGACCTGCCGCATGACATCTACATTGGAGCGAATATCCTGGTCCGGCTCAATGCTTACATTGATACCGTAAACGACATCATATGGGCTCCCCTGTCACACCATCTGACAACGTCAGTCAACCTCAAGAACCTCCAATCCGGTCAAATGAACTGATGGTACCTGTCATAGGCCCTATACCCACACAGCGAATGTCAGACGAATACGACAACACCGTAACGTTCACAAAACCCCATGAAATCATTGCCATCACATCCATTATGTCGGTGTCCAGAGAAAGCGTCTGCCGGTCAGAACTAACGGATGACACTCATCTCGCTGTCTATGCTGTCTCAACACAGCCTGCGACAGAATCACCTACACAGGTGACCATCGGGGCCCAAAGCCCCTCAAATGACCTCACTGCAGAAGAACCCTACGCCGGGTTCAACGCACAAGTTCAACAGATCCTGAGTGAGGCGGATGCCCTCCACAATGAAGCGGATCGCCAAGGACTTAAAGAGGTTCTACACAAGTACAAGAACTCCTTCGCAAAGGATTCCCTGGATTGTGGACTGACTAACATCCACACTGTGCGCATCCCGACAAACCCAAATGCGCCACCCACATTTGTGCGACAGTACAAGATTCCAATAGCGTCATACGAGCCAGTGCAAGAGATTGTTGACTCCATGCTGGAAAAGGGGGTCATCCGGCCCTGTAACAGCACATACTCTGCCCCGATATGGCCAGTCCTAAAACCCAACGGCAAATGGCGGCCCACCATCGACTATCGCAAGTTGAATCAGCAAGTACCATTGTCACGATGGCCTATGACCCAGTTGGATCAAGAAATTCCAAAAATCAAAGGCTCGACGATCCTTTCCACACTGGACGTCACCTCCGGGTTCTGGACAATCCCTGTCCATCCCTATGACCAACACAAGCTGGCATTCACCTTTGGCAATCAACAGTACACCTTCACATGGTGTCCCTTCGGCTATGCCAACTCACCAGCAGAATGCAACATCTTCCTGAACAAAGCATGCCCTGACGCCAGAGCCAGGGGCAACCTTGTCTATGTAGATTACGTTTTGATGAAAAGCTCAAGTGTGGAAGACCACCTCAAAGAGATCAATCACGTCCTAAACCAGCTGACAACGGCAGGAGCCAAGATCGCCCTTCACAAAGGACAGTGGTGCAAAACCAAGGTGAACTATGTCGGATTGCTTGTCGGAAGAAACGGCATCGAGCCACAGTCTAACCGCACCCAAGCAATCCAAAGCATAAAGACGCCGACTAACATCTCTGAGCTGCGAAGCTTTCTGGCAGTGTGCAATTATTCACAACAGTTCATCAAAAACTACGCTGACATCGCACGACCACTAACTTCCCTCCTGAAAAAGGATGAACCCTTCGTTTGAACGGAAACACAGGACACAGCAATGGGCCAGCTCAAACAGTGCCTGTGCTCTGCTCCGTGCCTTGCCTACCCAGACCCAGGAAAATAATTCTATCTGGACGCTGGATTCTCCAATCATTGCCTCAGCGCAGGCCTATACCAGCTCCATGACAAAGACAAACGAATGGTCGCTTATGCCAGCAAAACGCTGCTTCCCCCAGAATGCAAGTACTCAAACTGCGAAAAGGCTTTGCTTTGCACTGTGTGGGCTATCCAGCGTTTCTCTAATTACATCGGTGCACAGAAAGTCATCATCGAGATGTCATCAGCCGGTCACCTTCTTAAACAGTCAACGCATCAGAGATGGCTTGGTGACCAACGCACGCATAGCTACCTGGCTAATGACACTCCAAGGATGGGACGTCGAGGCAAGATATGCCCAAAACTACAAATCCTCACTTGGAAACGGGCTAGCGGCCTGCCAAAACTGTTCAACGGACACGCTGCACACTCCAGCGGAACCTAAAGAACCGCCACAACCTCAACCGACGAATCACAGGTACTTCGAGGAGAATGTGTGTGAAGGATTGCCCACAGCATATGTCGACGGCTGATCCTACAACCACAAGGGCAATTTACAAGCTGGAGCGGGAGTGGTCTGGCTCAACAACGACCCCTGCCCACCGCAGCAATTCAACTTAGGCCCTTGCTCATCGCAATATGCTGAAATAGCATCCATTCTCATCACACTTCAAATGGCGGCATCCCACAACATCAAAGAACTCCTCATCTGTACCGATTCGAACTACGCCCGTCTAAGCTTCACATGCCATTTAGCAGGATGGAAACAGAACGGATTCAAGACAGCTAACAACAAGCCTGTCAAACTCCAGGAACTCTTCCAAGCAGGCGATGCCATTGTCACTAAACATGACATTATCGTTTATTGGAAAAAGGTTTGAGGTCATTCACGTCAACCAGGACAAGACAAAGACTTCAATGACCAAACCGATGCCCTCGCCAAAGCAGGTGCATTACACGGAGAGTCCTGGACATTTCAAGCCCTCCCTCCCAACCCTTCAGTAGCGGCCATAACCCGCCGCCAACATGCCACTGGCGTTCAAACCCCCACCTCCTCCCACATTGCCATTTCACCTCAGTTCGCTGCTAACGATCTCCTAACACTCCAAAATGCGGATCGAACACTGCGAACTATGGCAGCTCACATTTCCGACCCCTTAACTCATCCTATTTCCACCTCCGACCTGGCCGCTTCCTCCGAGCTGCGCACGCTCCACTCACTCAAGCACATGCTGCATCTGAGACGGTGTGCTCACGTATGTCCCTGAGCCCCTAACTACGCCAAAGCTCGTAGTCCCTCATGGCCAAAGGGGGATGATGCTGACACACGCCCACGATGCACCATGCGCAGGACACTACGGCGCCAAGGCCACCTATGAAACACTCAAGCAAGTAGCATACTGGCCTGGCATGCAGCAAGATGTGGCGGAATACGTAAAAGGATGCCTGGTGTGTTGCCAGTTTCAACCGGCAAACCCAAATCACTGAGCCCCACTGCAAAGGAAAGGAATGACTTTCCCATGGTCGGACCTCCAAATAGACTGGGTAGGACCCCTGCCACGGTCAACGCGAGGTAACAAATACTTCCTCACCATGGTCTGCGAATTCACGAAGTGGATAGAGTGCCTCCCAGCTCCCAATGATACAGCAGAAACAACAGCCTGCCTGTTAATGAACCACATCTTTTCAAGATTTGGACTGCCTTTAAGGGTCAACTCTGACCGCGGAACCCACTTCACCGCCGACATCATGCAGGAAGTGTGGAAACTCCTGGGTCTACAGGCCAAGCTCCATATAAGCCATCACCCAATTTCCTCAGGTCAAGTTGAACGGGCCAATAAAACAGTGGTCAGTATGTTGAAGAAGTATGTGTCCGCCAATCAAAAGGATTGGGATATTAAACTTCCGCTGGTACTGATGGCTGCTCGAGCCACCCCTCACCAGTCTACCGGCGTACCCCCATTCACGTTGATGACAGGGAGAAACATGACGCTACCGCTACACCTGCTGTACCAACCTGGTGACCTGAACCTCGTCACCGCCTATACCACTCTCCAATACTTGGAAGAGTTGCATCAACACCTGAGAACGACTTTCGCCTTCGCGCAACAGCAACTACAACGAAGCGCGGAAGGTCGTAAAGCCTACTACGACCAAAAGGCCTCTCACCATGAGTTCAATTTCGGAGACAAAGTGTGGTACTACAGCTTTGCCCAACCAAAGTAGAACACTCCCCATCGCCTATCAAAGAAGTTCCTACCTCACTGGACAGGACCCCACGAGATTGTAGACAAGCTCTCACCTGTCGCCTACCAAATCAAAATCAGACAAGGGCGCAGCGAGCCAGTCCTTCGATGGGTCCATCAAAACCAGATAAAGAGGCACCAGAGCTCCAGCCGACCGGGAAAGGGGAAAGATCAAACCCACTGACACAGACCGACAATCATACGCTCTACACCACACTTACATAATTTCTGTTGTTTAGGAAAACATATAGTGACCTTGTTGAAACACAACACTTACACTCTCTCCTCAGCTGCACTGCTAGAGTCAACCTCTAGTAGAGAGGAGTTACTTCACACATGCGACACTCGTTTGCTGCCTTACCTCATTCGGTGTCCCTGTGCCTCCGTTTTTCGTTTTGTTGTTTCCTTTCACCTGTGTCTCTCTTTGTGTTTTTCCTTCTTCCTCTCTCACTATAATTTCCTCTCCCCTCTAGTCCCCTCATCAGGGAACTCCTTTTACCAATTATTTAAATCCAGGTCCCGAAATTAAGATTGACTCCCTTCAGTAAAGTCGTTGTAACTCGTTGTGAGAACCGTTGTCAACCGATCGAGGCGACCTGCCAAATCATGACCGACATGCTACGTGAAGTAAGTTCCTCGATTGATAACTTAGCCATGGGTAGGATTCCACACTACTTGGTACCTCTTAGCCTTGTCCAAAACATCCTAACTTCGGCCACCGCGGGCCCTGCTAGTCCCATCCAAACCCATCTCGCCTTTTCCCTGGGTAGCGCTATTCCCTTGTACGTAGACCCGGAAGCAGGCAACTTGGCCTTTCTCCTCAGTTTGCCCATTATCGACTCTAATAACATTTACAGGCTCAAAGACGTTGTGAATGTGGGATTTTGGCAAGGGAACACCTATGTCAAAATCCACACTCCTGAAGTCATTGCGTATCACAATAACAACAAGCAGTTGTACTTGGCCCCAAACCTAAGGATGTGTACGCACACGAAGGACATTCACTTCCTTTGCCCGAGTAAACCCTTCGTCCGCAATAATACTGAGGGCATCTGCGGCCTAGAATCCATTAGACCCGACACTAGCTGCCCCGCCGAAGCGACACCACGTTCTCAAGTTGAGGTAACGCAAGCCGAAATCATCGGAAACGATGGCTGGTCATCACCCCAGCACGAACAGCTACCCTCACATACGATCAACACAACACAGCCACACGCATTATCCTGCCCAACCAAACTTTATGGATCACTGTCCCTAAGGGCTCGATCCTCCATATTGACGAGTTAGCATTGTATCACCTTATCGATGACGAGTATCAGGCTCAAATCGAAATCTCGCCCTTCTTCAAACAGCACTCCTTCGTCCTCGATCCAGAATTGGAAGAAAGGATCAAGGAGGAAGGAACGCAACTTATTGACTTGACTCCTGTTGATACAGCTTTAGAAGCTATCGCTCGCCTTCCGCCCACTGGCGCGCCTATTATTCGGTCTTGGTCTGCTGCTGACACAGCACTTTGTATCTCTACTATTGTAGGGTACGTTGTGACATTGACACTGGCCTTCCTCCTACACAAGCGAGTGAACGCCGTTCAAGAGTCTTTCAACAAATGCACGTCAGGCGTCCCGCGCATTTTCCGATGTGATAAAACTGACCAAGAACCCGAACCTGAGAACTCAACCAACCTCCTTGAGATAACGCCTATACCATCTCGTCGAACCCCTGACAATTAAACCAATCGGAATGACTCAATTGCCAGTAATCCTAAAGAATGCACCCCTACTTCTTCTCAAGTTCCTAACCTGTTCTTTCCCAAATTACCCTGCACCAGGATTCAGTCAGTGATGGAGATGTTGTTTGTGTCTTGTGTGTGCCTGTTCTCCCTGCTTCTTGTTCCAGTGCCCGCCGACGTTCGCAATGGGAACCTCACCGAGCAAAGGGGGATGTGTAATGCCTTGGGGGAAGTGAGAACGCACACACACACCATAATGGCGAGCACATTCCTGAGTTCCGATTTCCTGCCATAAAACCTCCTTATCTCAAGAGACTTTTGAAAGAAGGAGAAATTGGAGGAGAACATCTTGAATGTAGTTTAAAACAGGACTTCACTTGGTTCTTATCACTTAACCATAACTCAACCGAAACAGGACGGAAAAAACTCCCTATCTGGACATGGTCTGGGATGATCGTTAACGCATAATTCAATGATTTTTATCAACAAGGAAAGACTTTTATGAGAGCTGAAGTTGTGCAGATGCATGCCCCAAAATTGACTTTCGACCCCCTCACATTCCAAACTGAAACACCCCTCAGTTTCTGTTCTTGGACAAACAAAGAACACTCAAACTTTTATTAACTTTGCTAAAAAGACTCAAAACTCCTATAAAGTGTTCCAAAAGACAATTAATAATAATCATTGCTGCTATTAGAAGCAATATATATATATATATATATATATATATTATAGATACAGACAATAAATATATATTGCTGGTTGTATTTTATGAAATGAAATTAAGCTTTCTGTGTTATTGTACCCAATAATATTTTCTTAATCTGTGACATAACTTTTCCCTGTGTTTAATTCATATGCATGGTGCGATTATTTAGAATTTAGCATAGTTTAATCTATGCCTTAACCCGTGTAGTACAACCCCAAATCAGAAAAAGTTGGGACAGTATAGAAAACGCAAATAAAAAAAGAAATTAGTGATTTCTAAATTTACTTTGACTTGTATTTCATTGCAGACAATATGAACACAAAATATTTCATGTTTTGTCTGGTCAACTTCATGTCATTTGTAAATATACATCCTTTCCTGTCATTCAGACCTGCAACACATTCCAAAAAAAGTTGGGACAGTAAAGCATTTACCACTTTGTAATGTTGCCATTCCTTTTCACAACACTTAAAAGACGTTTAGGCACTGAAGACACCAAGTGATGAAGTGTTTCAGGTGTAATTTTGTCCCATTCTTCCTGCAAACTAGTCTTACGGTGGGCAACAGTACGGGGTCTTCATTGTCGCATTTTGCGCTTCAAAATGCGCCACACATTCTCTATTGGAGACAGGTCGGGACTGCAGGCAGGCCAGTCAAGTACCCGTACCCTCTTCCTCCGCAGCCAGGACTTTGTAATGTGTGCAGAATGTGGTTTTGCATTGTCTTGTTGAAATATGCATGGACGTCCCTGGAAAAGATGTCTTCTTGAAGGCAGCATATTGTGCTCCAAAATCTCTATGTACTTTTCAGCATTAATGGTGCCATCACAGAAGTGCAAGTTACCTTTGCCAAGGGCACTGACACAACCCCATACCATGACAGACCCTGGCTTTTGGACTTGTTGCTGGTAACAGTCTGGATGATCCTTTTCTTCTTTGGTCCGGAGCACACGGCGTCCATTCCTCCCAAAAAATACCTGAAATACTGATTCATCTGACCACAGTACACGTTTCCACTGTGTGATGGTCCATCCCAGATGCCTCCGAGCCCAGAGAAGTCGACGGCGCTTCTGGACACTGTTAACATAGGGCTTCCTTTTGGCACAGTACAGTTTTAACTGGCATTTGTGGATGTAACTACGTATTGTGGTACTTGACAAAGGTTTGCCAAAGTAGTCCTGAGCCCATGTGGTGATATCGCTTATAGATGAATGACGATTCTTGATGCAGTGCCGCCTGAGGGATCGGAGATCACGGTTGTTCAGCTTAGGCTTGCGCCCTTGTCCTTTACGCACTGAAATTCCTCCAGATTCCTTGAATCTTTTAATTATGTTATGCACTGTTGAAGGTGAAATATCCAAATCTCTTCCTATCTTTCTTTGAGGAACATTGTTTTTAAACATTTCAATAATTTTCTCACGTATTTGTTGGCAAACTGGCGATCCTCGGCCCATCTTTGCTCCTAAAGGACTAGACCTTTCTTGGATGCTGCTTTTGTACCAAATCATAATTACAATCACCTGTTGACATCAACTGTTTCAAATCACATCATTATTTAACCAATTTACCTCATTACTAGCCCTAAATTGCTCCTGTCCCAACTTTTTTTGGAATGTGTTGCAGGTCTGAATGACAGGAAAGGATGTATATTTACAAATGAAATGAAGTTGACCAGACAAAACATGAAATATTTTGTGTTCATATTGTCTGCAATGAAATACAAGTCAAAGTAAATTTAGAAATCACTACTTTCTTTTTTTATTTGCGTTTTCCATACTGTCCCAACTTTTTCTGATTTGGGGTTGTAGATAAAAAGTAGTATAGGCACTGTGTATGCCAAATACCTGTTGTTTAATTTTTAATGAGAGTTGGCTTCGTTAGCAATAAGTTGGTGTGCACGGAAAGTTAATCTTTTGTATAATAATGTATGATTACAACGCATTTAGAACGTGTTAAGATACTTTCTTCATGTGACAAAATAAATAGGCAGATAATGTATGCACAAAAAGAAGCCATGTGGGGCGGGGCTCCGCCCTACAAGAACTATTTCATTGGAAGAGCATCGAGTGGGAGGGACCAAAATCTCCCGTCTAATACTGACTCCCAGCTCACAATGCTCTTTCTCTGCTTGCAAATCACACGCTGCTTGAAAACTTGGAGTTGCTCCAAAAGCGCTCATAGACTTTAATATCTAGGCCAAGCCCTGAACATTGAACCAACACTTAGTCAAATCTCTGAAGAAACCCTTGAAAGTATGAAGCTATGCGAAAGGAACTCAAGGAAGAACTTCGAGCGTCAGACAGCACCGAGCAGCCAACCAACTAACGAAGGGCATCCCCAGAGTGACGTCACGCAACAACGCGCGGGATTCCCTCAAGCCAGGAAACGAAACACAGATCAGCGATCATCTCAACTTAAAGCAAGTATCAAACAAAATCTCTATAAAGTGGCTGAATCGTGTTGTATTTATCTCTAAAAGTAAAGATACTAGAGTTCTCCTCTCGATGATCTGCACAGGTAAAATCGTGTGGAAATAGCAAACAGTACTATATGTTAACGGTTCCCAAATTGCAACAATTCATTGCCTATGCATGTGTGTATGTATGTATTTTGTTTTGTGTTGTTAGCTTAGTTCATGTATTTTAGTAAGATAGCAAATAAACTCTTGTTTGATTTATAAAGAAGTGTTCTGTCTTCTGTTGTGTAATATTCAGATCAAACTTTGCCCAGATTGCGTTACCTATGCTCATAACTGTCATAAAGTTACTTAAATAATTCTGTATTATTATATCGTGGCCACGAAAATAAATTCTCAGATATACTGAAACTTAACGATTGTTAAATAAGGTATAAGTTGGACGTTTTGATTAATATCAATTGATCATATCAATATCAAATCTTAAGATTCCCTAAAGCTGAAATTCAAAATAAAAGGTTAAACCAAGGAGCTAATCCTTTACATAAGTGTAGAATTGCACTTTCTGTTTTCTCACTTGCATCAATCGAAATGAGAGATGTTGAGACAGGTGAAAAGCGTTTGGGTAATAGTGAATATTGACCTATTGTGCGTACCGTTTGTGGCTCTGTTAGCAGGGGATAATTGCTGTATTTGGGGTAAAAAAGACAGAATTATGTATTGTGCCAAGAAGGTTACACTGTCTGTGCGTTAACACAGGCACGAACTGATTGGCAGCTGCCTTTAGCGATTACCTGCATTGATCAAAGCATTCGGCACGGTCGTCTGTGAGTGACATCACCTCCCGATACAAACACGCCCCCTAGTATAGTCCCGCCCCCTCACATTGATTGACAGCTTTCAGTGAAGACATAGGAAATTCAAATGCAAAAGGAATTGCGATTCCATTTGAGTTTTGGCAGGTTACATGCAAGACGCAGGGAAAGTGAAAAAGCAAATGTGGTAATTAATATTGCTATTTAAATATGACAGGCTCATAGCTCGTAAGACATGGGAAATACAGTTGCAAATGGACTTTGCTTTTTCATTTGAAATGTGGCAGTCACTGTGCGTTCGTGAAAGCGAAAATGCAAACGATAATGCAAGATTTGCAATTGCATTTGAATTATGTCACAATTTATGCACCCACATGTGGAAAACACAATTGAAAATACAATTTGCAATTCTATTTTAAAATAGTCCAGAAAATCCTTCCATAGGTTTAGGTCTGCCATGGATTAATAAATATGACAATTAAACCGCCAGTAGGTGGCAGCAAGTCCCTGTTTTAATAAATGACTGAATCATTCATATCAAACGATTCGTTCAAAATGGCTGATTCAATAGAAACGAAACAAGTGAGTCCATCTGAATGGACCGCTGAATCACTGGCTCACTCGATTCGTTCAATAACTGATTTATTCATGGAATGAAACACTGTGTTGCTATGCACTGTTGTATAAAACTAATAGCATATTTGTGCTCGCGCACATGTGCTGATATACAGAAAAGTGCATTGCTTGTGCAATGAATATAAAATCGTAAAAACTTATACATGGGTATTTTTTGTTTCATTGCTGGAATTATAAGGGCATTCTAACTGTATTCTAATGGACTTCATCGTGCAGTGAATGCTTTTGGACTCTCAAAACATGCTTTTTTTTCTTTCTTTTTTCTCTCAAAATTGGATAATGTCAGCTCTCCTATCGTCTCTCAGTCCCTCACAGTCACACACACGTCAGGAGAATGTCTTTAAATTCTAATCAAGAAAAAATCATAGCTTCTGTTGTCTTCTTTTAAAAGAATTTTAAAAAATTGCGCTTGAACCATTTTGCGCGAAAAATGACAAAATTGCTTCCGCTTGTGCGTAGCTTGTTACAGTACCAAGTTCTGATTGGCAATCGCCGTTACTTAGTTTGTAAATGATCATAAGTAGAGAATTTTAACATTTCATGTGCATGATAAGTTTTACGTAATACACAAAATTAATAATCCAAAGGGGATGGTAAGGGGGGATGGTGGGTTTACAGAAGGGATGCTTTTTGTCATTTTTTTCGACCAGGGGGATGCCATCCCCCCGCATCCCCCCTCAATTCGAGCCCTGGGAAATTCCCGCCATACCTCATAGAGTTTAGTTTAGTTAGTTTTAATGATTTATATAGCACATTTAATAACGACAGTGTCGACCAAATTGCTGTACAAAATTAAAAGAATACATACATAAAACAACTAACTATATAAAACAAATCACAAATTATGACAAAGATAACATCACACATTATCAAATATTTGACAGCATTTACTCCAGACCATAAGCTATTTTAAAAAGATGAGTCTTAAGTGAAGACTTAAAAACCTGAACAGAGGAGGCTGATCTTATATACAATGGTAAATTGTTCCACAGCTTAGATGCTGCCACCGAAAAAGCACAATCCCCCTTAAGTTTCAGGCGCGTCACAGGTACCAATAACAAAAAAGAATTTGATGACCTTAAAGGCCTGTTAGTCACATGGTACAAGAGGAGATCAAATAGGTAAGATGGTGCCAAACCTGCCATAGATTTATACACAAACAGCAGTACCTTAAACTGAATTCGAAACTCGATAGGAAGCCAATGCAAACTAATCAAAACTGGAGTGATACTTTCTCTTTTTGGTCCCTGTTAAAAGTCTGGCCGCAGCATTTTGGACCATCTGGAGATGAGATAAAAAAGACTGAGTAATTCCTAAATACAATGAATTACAATAATCCAATCTTGTTGAAATAAATGCATGAATAACAGTCTCCAGATCCTTAAAAGAAAGAAGATCCTAAGATGAAAAAATGCTGATTTCACGACTGAGTTGATCTGTTTATCAAATTTGAGTGCCGGGTCAAAAATAACACCCAAATTCCGAGCACAAGTGCCTACAGTTTTAGTTATAGGACTCAAAGTTTTAGAAAGGATGGAAGCATATTCAGGGCATCCAAAGACCAACACTTCTTTCTTAGAATCATTTAGCTGTAAAAAAAATTCCGCTATCCAAGTTTTAACTTCACTCACACAATCAATCAGAGACTGGAGAGATATATTGTCATCTGGTTTCATTGGAAGATAAAGCTGTATATCATCTGCATAAAGATGGTATGAGATCTGATACTTACGAAAAATCAGAGCTAAAGGAAGAAGATAAAGGGAGAACAAAACAGGGCCTAAAACGGAACCCTGTGGTACCCCACATGTACATGCAGCATTAACAGAGGTAAAATTCTCAATAGCTACAGAAAAAGATCTCCCCATAAGATAGGATGTGAACCAGCTTAATGCTGTTCCCCTAATTCCAACATACTCCTCCAGTCGTCTCAATAAAATAGAATGGTCGATAGTGTCAAAAGCCGAGCTTAGATCGAGAAGGACCAAAACCCCACATTTCACAGAGTCGACAGCTAATAGCAAATCGTTTAACACTTTCAAAACAGCAGATTCTGTACTACACTGAGCTCTGAACCCAGACTGAAACGTATCCTATATATCACTATTCTTTAAGAAGGAGGAAAGCTGATGAAAAACAACCTTCTCCAATACCTTTGAAAGGAAAGGAAGTTTTGATATAGGCTGGTAATTGGCTAGAACCTGTGGATCAAGTTTAGGTTTTTAAGTAAAGGGTGTATCACTGCATGTTTAAAACAAGATGGAACATGACCATTATTAAGACTACTATTAATAATAAACTGAATATAAACTGGACCAATGGTATCTAACACTTCCATAGTTAAAAATGTGGGAATAGGATCCAGAGAGCAGGATGCAGGTTTCGTATGACAGATAATGTCCATTAAAGAAGAAATAGACACAGGCTCAAAACTAGGTAATGTAGCAGAATTGCAAAAATCATCAAAAGAGACATTCCCAGAGTGCACAATATTAGAGCGAATATTTTGGATCTTATTAATAATAAACTCAAAAAAATCATTACAAATTAAAGAAGATGCACCAGGAAATGAAATTGTAACAGGATTTAAAATCCTACTAATAGTAATAAATAAAATTTTAGGTCTGCCAGCATTGCTAGAGATAAGGTTAGAAAAATATAATGACCTAGCATTCTTAACAAATTTCTGATAAATAACTAAACAATCCCTCAAGATTTCATAGGAAACTTGCAATTTGTCACTTTTCCATTTCCTCTCAGCTTGCCTGCATTTCCTTCTTAAAACTCTAGCTTCACCATTTAGCCAGGGCTGACTTCTTGCTTTAGGATATTTCAATTTTAGTGGTGCAAAAGAATCCAAAATATTTGCACAGGTGTTATTAAAACTTGAGGCAAACTCTTCAAGGTCCATGTCAGAAGAAAATGATTCAAAGGAAACAGCATATTCAGAGGAGACAAAAGCATCAGCAAATCGTATAGGTGTAAATGAATTAAGTGAATGAGTATAATAACCAATAAGAGGTTGTTTCACAGGCCTGGACAATACAGTTTTAAAAATTATCGGCTTATGATCAGAAAAATATGAATCCTCAGTAGTGAAAATTCTAAAGACAAAATCAGATCAAGTGTGTGACCTTTATCATGGGTAGCACCTAAGACAGACTGAGAAAGGTTAAACGAATCAACAATTTGCAAAAATTCAGAGACTAAGGGTTTGTCAGGTGAGAGGTATCATGGAATGTAATTGCAACAATATAACATTTGTAACACAAATAAAGTGATTATATTGTGAATATAGATTTTATTTAACATGTACAATTTTATTAAATAGTTAAAAAAAAAAACATATTTTGTTATATTTAAGAAAAAAAGTTGTGTTCCCCAAATTCATGTCTGTGGTGTTACAACAATGGATTTTGCCCCTTTAAGAGAAGGGAGAATTCTATTTGGACTACTTCCTGTGTGTAAAGGTCACTGCAGGTGCTGGTCCCCATGAGGGGTGCATGGTGAGTACATTCTTTCTTATTCATTTTCTTAAAGTTAACAAAATTTCTGACAATTTCATGCGTCACATGTGTCGTATTAGTGTCTGTTATGTTGATAACTTGCAGATCTAACATATTTTGATCAAAATTTTGATAAATACATACTTATTAATATTTCCAAAATGCCCCCTGATCTTGAAATCATCATGATGGCAGCCTCCATTTTAGAAAAGTCTTGATTTAGGCTGATTTGTCTGTGGTGTTACTGTCTTTTCTGGTAACACCACAGAGCCTGTAACTTGTAATATATAAGTCTGTGGTGTTGCTTCAGAATGACATAGACATAAGTGGCTGTGTCACCAGTGTTTGATTGAAATTATTTAAAAATCAAAATGTTCTTAAGCTTTCATTTGAATGGATATAGCATATTAAACTAATTTTAAATGCATAGCAATATATTTTAAACAAGCATTTTTACAAATTCTGCCTCTCATTTGCCACCCCAATTGAAGAATGACCCAGATAGCGTGTGGGATTTGTTTCTTGTTTTTTAGTTTTTGACCGGCCTGGTCTTTGTCTCCAACGCACCTATCAATTGCCGTCAGGTGTGTGGAGATTAACTGTTAATTGATTGAATGGATACAATATAAAAATCACTTTAAAAAAAAAGATTAAAGCCCCATTTTCAGCCCTGGTTATAGCGGAGTACAAAAGAAAAGAAAAAATAATCAAGAGGAAAAGACTGCAACAGACAAGAGCTCTTCCTGGATTTTCTTGTTATATCATGTCACATTAAAATACTAAGCATTACATTTATTCTTCTCACATCTGAAAACAGAACATGACAGAAAATGTACATCTCATTCAGTCAAACCGATGGATAAAGATTATTTGTAGAAGTACAACCTTAAGATGTGAAATTTTATTTTTGCCTTTTAACTTCCCCAAACTGGAAGTATCCTCAATTTAGAACGCAGTAGTCAGCAAGGCACGTTCTGTGTTTGCCTGTTTGATGTGTCACTATATTCTTTTGCTTTTATGAAGAACAGAATGAGCTTGTTTGGTAATTAATTAGATGGACAGGTTTTGTTGCACTTTAATAATTGAAAGCAACCCCCCCCCCTCTCCTACACACACACACACACACACACACACACACACACGGGTAACATTGTGAGATATATAGAATCATTTGTTTTTATTCCTAATGTAAGATAATTCATTTATGGTTATTAATGGATTGTTGCAGCAAATTGCAATGATTTTTATTTATTTATTCATTCATTTATTCTTTTACGTTCCCAGCCGGCACATGACCGACCTACAACGTTGAAATATGGTTGAAATAAGGTCAGTTGTTGTTTTAACGTTGAAACAACGTTAATACAACATTTAATGCTGAACGGTTGAAAACCAGCCGGCACATGACCAACCTTCAACGTTGAAATATGGTTGAAATAATGACAGTTGTTGCTTCAACATTAAAACAACGTTGAAAAAATGTTTAATGCTAAATGGTTGAAAAAGGTTACCAAAAACACTTGAAAATCAATGTTGATTTGTTTTTTACAAGAACTGTATGTTGAATCAACTTAATGTCTTCAACAGCATACAAAATAAATTTCTGCCTTTTAAATTATTATTACTAAATTATTTAAGATCATTATTATTATTTTATTAGCATTTTACAATATTTTGATCCTTAAACCTATTCTAAAATCTAAAGGTATATGTTCAAATATTATCATCATTAACAACAATAAAAATAAATACAGATCACTGCGTTTACCTTATTTCTTTGATCATGATTGGTTAATCTGGCTGTCATCCAGGAAACTGGCCAATGAAACTGTTCCGCCTTTCTCAGTTTGAAAATATGACCGTTATTATCGTCTTTCTGAGTGAGTGAGGCGGCTGACTGACTGTGTGTGTGTGTGTGTGTGTGTCTGTGTCTGTGTCTGTGTCTGTGTGTGTGTGTGTGTGTGTGTCTGTGTGTGTGTCTGTGTGTGTGTCTGTGTGTGTGTGTGTGTGTGTGTGTGTGTGTGTGTGTGTGTGTGTGTGTGTGTGTGTGTGTGTGTGTCTGTGAGCTGCTGCTCGTTGAAATTGCTCAGTCGGTTCCGAATTATTTATAATATAAATATTTGCCTGTTAAATTTTTATTTTGAGCGAATTTGAGTCGTGACATGTCAACGGAGAACAAAAACTAGAATGTGAACACAGGAAGGGTCAGGTGTGATCTGCGAGGTCCTGCAAACACACGGACAAAATCAGGTAAGAAAATCTTACCTTTCAAAAATAGTAAAGTATAATGTTACCAGAGTTTACAAATGGGTAAATGACACGTAACGTTAACCTGCAGAAGATAAATACCTGTGTGTGTGTGTGTGTGTGTGTATTTGTGTATTGCTTTATCACAGATGCTAATGCTGTTGTGTGTTGCTAGTAAGTTATGTTGTAACATTAATGTCTGTTTTTTTCACATTTTTCTGATGTGAATGCCATGCATTGTTATATTTTTAATCGTATAATAGTCTCAAAGATAACATACTCTGTTCATGTTTTCTAAATATCGTATAATCGCAAATTTAAACGAATTAAGATTGTGATTCTCAAAGTGTGGTATGAGTAACGTTACCACTAACGTTAGTGCTAAAGTTACTCAGGCTCCCTCTAGTGGTACGCAGAGGAATCACGAAGTTAAATATAACTTAATGTTAACACATTTTAATTTAATCTTTATTTGAGTAAAGTTTTTTTTTTTTTTACTTTTAAGTATAGTACAGTTTTTATTTAACTTTTGGTACAACACATTTTAATTTAATCATTATTTAAGTTTTGTATTTACCTGTATGTAAGCACTGTGCAGTGTTAATGTTCAAACTGTATTTACAATGTTAAAACAACAATAAATATTCTCATTAGGAATAAAACTGCCTCGTTTTGAACTGTGCAGAGCTGTAGCTGAATAGTTGGGTCTACTACGCTACTGTATTTTAATGTTGGTCATTATGGTGGTACTTGGAGAGTCAGATATTTTCTGAGGTGGTACTTGATATAAAAAGTTTGAGAACCACTGTTTTAAAGGAATGGTACAAAACGAAAAACTGCTTTTTAAGAACTTTTCAGTAAACCATTTCTTCTTTCCCCTTGTAGAGTCATCAAGGATCCAGCTGTTTATTGGTAATTTGGTAAGGAATTGTTCATCTGCTACATTGCACTGTCACTTCTGGAAGAGATTCATTGACCTTTTGTGAAAGGTTTTGATTTTACTTAGTTTAATAAAGATTTACTTGATTTGATTTGACTTGTTTTACTAAATACACTGTATAGTTAGGATTCTGATTAAAACAGTGTAACTGGGGGCTCTGAAAAAACTGCTTGTGAATAATTTAATATTGAAACTTTCATCTGAATACATTAAATAGGTGTTTAATGAATAGTGCTGTGCACTTTGTTTCCAACCCCACTGTTATTGAACTTAAAGTGAAAATATTGTATGTGATTTGTTTTGCATTCAGTTTTCAGTTAAATATATTTCACAATATCAAAGTTGATATTTTATGAGTATTTATTTTTGGTGTTTTTGTTTTTATTTATACAGGACAGTACCGAAAGTGCACACGTGTGTGAGAGAGGAGGACACGGCATCAGAAAGGACCTAGAGCTGGGACTCTTTCAAGGATCACCCAAAGCACAACCACGCTATATGCACAAGGCTATTGGTTCTAACATTTTATCAGAATTTGAAGAAACATTTCTACTTAAAATATTAAATGCATTTCATTCAAGGCAGCGTTTTTCCTGCGTAACTCAGACAAAACTCAGGCAGTCCTATCCTTTACCACCGACATGGTTTCTGTTGCAGGTTCCATTCTCAAACTGTTCAACACGTTCTCACTGCACAAATGTACAAATCTCTTGTAATGAGACACAATAGTAAAACATGTTTTCACAGAAACTAGATTTCCACCAAAATAAAAGATCAGCTGGTTTCAGTCAAAAGAAGTACAAGGGTTTCTCTTGCAAGTGCAGCGCAAAATATGCATGTTATGGTACAAACACTGAGTCTTTAAATGCTGTATTTGGATTTTACAGGTTTTTACCAATACATCCAAGCACAAACACTGCAAGCTAAAGTTCGGGATTATTTTCATCTGTTTTATACTGTATGTTTCCAAAATAAAACTGCTGTTTTACCGTTTTCAGTGTGTGGTAGTTTATTGAAGTTGATTGTAAAGCCATTGCTGCCAGTCATTTGATTTTTAAGCTTTATGTATGTGTACAGTGTTGATCTAAATGCAAACTAGGTTCTAATTGAACGTACAGTTGTGTATTCATTCATGTTGAAAGTACGACGGTGAAACAACGTCACAATATAAACGTTGATTCAATTTGCAAAATCAACACATAATTCAACGTTAATCCAACGTCTACAGAACGACCTTAATTCACCAACGCTGAAGGTAAGACGGTGAAACAACGTCGCGATTTCAACGTTGATCCAATTTGCAAAATCGAAACATAATCCAACGTTGATTCAACCATGGTACCTGACGTTGATTCACCGGTGAATCAACGTTGAAATGCCGGCTGGGTTCCTTTCTATATTTCCGTTTGCATGTTTTGTATTACTGTATTATTCAAGAACCCAAAACGCTCCAATGCGGAAAACCAGGCATATCTTTGTTGGTTTTGAGGAAGAGAAAGAGAAAGAAGAGAGTGCTCCACGCAGACAGCAGGTGGCGGTAATGCTGTGTTTGTTTGGGATCCGCTGTGAACAAGAAGAAGAAGACCGTTATCTCCGCCATTACACTCCTGTTCGCTTTGAATCTTACAGATTTGGAAACGCAAACTTTCTTCATCTTCTTTTTTAAATATCATATACATCATTATGTGTTTAAGACAGTCTTAGTCGGCATAAAAAGCTCAGTGTCGGCTGTGAGTGGTTTAGTTAGCAGCTCAGTCTGTTGGGTGTGGTTCAGAAACAAACAGAGAGTAAGTTATTAATAATATCTGTCGAAGTCTGATTAAATCATGAAAACATGATGAAGAGCGCTTTCAGATGTGTTCAGATTGTTCTGCTGTTGTTCGGTAAGTGCTTGATTTCTGTTCATTCTGTAACACTTTCGGTTTCACTCCTAACATTAGGGGTGCTAATAATTCTTGTTATAAGAAACCGAAACTGACGCGAAGGATTGTACCTCACTTGTGTCATAATACTCACATTAAAATGTTTCAGATGGTAACAGTGTGTTTGTAGCAACGCCGGTGGTTCTGGAAGCGGATCACTGACCGCGCGTCACAGCCCCACGCGCCGTACTTGCGTTTGGGATCATTTTATTTTAAATCCTGATAATGTATATTTTGTAAAAATAAAACAACGAGCACCATGAAACCATTTAAAAAGGCGCATTCAGCGGTCTCCGTGACTGGATATGAAACAGCACACAATAATGATCCCGTGCGTAACTACGGCGCTCTCTTCCTTTTATCAAATGATCGTAATCACATCTATTCATTTTACCATCCTGCCACCAGCCTTTTATTTAGACTAAAAACCCTTTTCATTCGGATGAGGAAGCTGGTGTTTTGAGTGGCATTTGCACATCCTGTCATGCCGGTGACTATATGCCACTGCAATAGACGCATTTCGCAGTAGTTGATCGTTAATTTAAACGACCATCGATTATGAAAATGATCGAAAATTGACATCCCTAATTGGTACCATGAAGCTGATCATCAACTTTCTCTGTCAACTCAGGCTTGATCCTGAGTTAATGGAGCGCGTGCACACACACACACACACACACTCTCTCTCTCTCTCACACACACACACACACACACAGAGACACTCTCACACACATACACACACACACACACACACACATACCTTCTACTCCCAGGATAAGGGAGGATAGGGTGAACGCAGACACACACACACACACACACACAGAGACACTCTCACACACATACACACACACACACACACACACACACATACCTTCTCCTCCAGGATAAGGGAGGATAGGGAAACGCACCGGTGTGCTGCACATCATTGCTGTCACGAGCTCTCTCTCTCTCACTCACATGCACATTCAATCATCCTTCTCTTCTATTAAATGAAAATAAATAAATAAAATATGTGTCACACATGATATCAAACAAAGCAGAACATATATATAGATATATATTTTAACAGGTCAAAATATAAGGGCTATTGGGGGCCCTGACATGTCCGGGGACGTTTTACAGAGTCTTTCCGTAGACATAATTCATTTTAATTCACATTTATATGTATATTTGTATTGGTATCACAGAAAATTAAAGTTTCTACATTATATTTAGAACCTTCAATATTTATATTGACATTATATTAATTAATTTAATCCCCTTAACCTACCCATCACAGTAAACCTTCTGCATTTTATATTTTCACAGACATCATTTAGTATAATTTATCATGTAAAAAGCTGTTATGATCCGGGGGACAACTATTTGGATTATTAGTAGATATCTTACTTGCGGGGTACTCCATATAGGCGTAATATTTATTTATTTATATTTTACTGTACAAACTGTACACTTACCATCACATAAACATTTCTGCATACATCCCTATTTTGATAGAATATTGATTGCAAGCTATCTCAATTATGACAACTCAAGAAATTTAATCATAAATACATTTACATTGTTATATCAATGTAATAGCCATGTCATTGTTAAAATGTGTGTTCCGTTAAATCATATAAACACACACACGCACACACACACACACACACACACACAAACACATTTTATGTTTTCTGGGGACGTTCTATTGTCGTAATGATTGTGTACTGTACAAACTGCATGCCTAACCATCAAACAAATATGACAGCATGTTTCCATTTTTAATAAAATATTGTTTGTAATCTTAATTACCAGATTTACGTTCTTATATCAATGTAATACCTATGTCATACAAAATGTGGGTCCAGATAAATCATATAAACAAGCACGAATATACATAAACATTTCAAGCTAAAGAGAGACTTATCTCTATTTTAAATAGGATAATAAAATATATATATGACAGCATAGTAACATGTTTCTGAAACAAATCATTTATTATAAAATTTAAACATGTATTCAACATTCGTTGACCTTATAAAACGCATAATTCTCTTCTTTAAAAAGAAGATGACAGCAAATAAAACTGTGATTATATGTAGCATACTGTATAAAATAAACATTTAATATAGTTTTTGGTCACAATAAATATGAAAAATGCCTTACATTTAGTGGTTAGAGGTGGATCTTTACACAAATGATGTCCATTCTGTACATGAAATGTTCCCAAAAATAAAATAAAATACAACAAAAAAAAAGTTGAAGTTATAAAAAATATTAAATATAAACAAAACTGGCAGCTCCTTTTTAGGGTAATCTCTGAAACTGAGGCTGCTTCAGACCCTCACAGAGAAGGGGCGGTGAGGGTCGAGTTACACACCAGATGATCTGAGATGATGTTCTGTTAACCTTTCTTTTTCTTCCAAGTGATGTTATGCCCGTGTTAATGATTTCAAAGCCTAATCGTAAGACTTTAAATAAACATTTGATAGAATCCTGTGGTTTTTGCTTAAATTTCAACTAAACTATAATCTATATTAGATTTATTCCTCATCAAACACTTCATCATCTTTAAAACTTTCTTATTTTAACTATCATCTTCAATGTTTTAATCCCCATCACACATGCGCTAAAACATTTTGCCAATGTCTTTCTGTATGTTTAAAAAAAAAAAACTACAAATATTTTAAAAAGGCTCCATATGTGAAGGCATCTGGCTGTTTGTCACGTCTCTGACGTATCTCTTGCGTCAAACGCTGAGCCATTGATTTTTTTATTTGACTTTTATCTTTAAAAAAATATAATATTTATTTTATTTTCAAAACATGTTACTCCTTAAAGCCCGCGGTCAATATCTGACATCCTGTTGCTAAATTCTGAACGCTCTTTATCAGCAGGGTGAAACATACCCTTTGCTGAAAATATGCTATTGGTTGTCTACTCAGAAATATATGTAGGCAGACCATATGATGATGTAACATCTTACCTGATGGTCACGTGATCAGTCTTTGAAGAGCGAGTTTATGGCTTTAGCAGACACCAACCCTTTTCCATGTCACCATGGTGGGCATTCTTTGAATACCCGCTGAAACGTAAACAGTGGTTGAATGAAAAAGCATGCGAGGATCATCTTTTGGATCTCCCGAGAAATATTTATTTGTGGTTGAAAAGCTAAATGAAAAAGCGTACACCACACCAGACCTCTGATGTCCTGTCCGAATTCCTACACCGTTAAAACCTATATACAATATGTTACATTGTAATATGGTCCGTGTTTTGAGTATATGACTTTACTTTTCATATGTTTATGAAGATTAAATTCAATTCCTAGTAAATGTAAGCCTAAAAAAATGATATTACAAAAGAAATCGTGTTGACAAATGTGGTTGTTGCAGTGTTTTTAAAATTGGATTATTTAAAAAATAATCCACACACAGACACAATGACGTTATTCAAGAAGGTCAGTGGTTCAGATTGTCATCTATAAGCTAGTTTTCAAACTTTTTCCCAAAATCTTTTGTATAACATTTGTATAACACTTACTGATTTTAAAGCATAAACTTGCTTTAAAGCTTGCAATTCCGCTCGGGTCATTTGTCTATATTTTTGTAAATGCTGAATTATAAATTACTTTCCTTACTTCTCCTTTCTTATACCTCTTGTTTAGATAGATGATGATATTTACATTTTATTTGTCATACCAACAACTCCTTTCTTTCAACATTTCCGCTTGACATGAAAGAGTAGGCCTACCTGTACTCCCCATCACATCTACCGAGTGCTAAATTTCTTCTGTTTTGTCCACTTTGGCTTGTTGTAATGCGATCACAATTAAGAATCATAACATTACACTACATCACCTTGAAAAGGTTATAGACAGTTTTTTTTTATATCATAATATGTTTACACAACAAAAATATGTATCAGTATCACAAATACCTAATACTGAAATCCTCTCTTCTAAACTTTTGTTAAAGTTTTAATGTTGATTTTGATGGTCTATACCTTTGTCATTGTTTTTGTACAGTTTTTTAGATGAAGACTATTCTCAGACTTTGGTCAACCTTTGGCGAGTGTTTGCAGAAAAACACAAACAAATACAGTATAAGATAATTAAATCAAAGTCAAGAGAGTGTTTAAACATAGATTGTGGTGTACTTTAGAGTTTTTTCTGGTCTGTCTACAAACAGGTCACGTGACACAAGGCCTCAGTCTTACTGTCTATTTCAGTTTTGAGCACATAAAGTTACAAATTACAAGTTGAAGATGGTGTGGAAACACTATTTTCTTTGTGCGTGTCTGTAAACATAACTTTAATAAATAAATCACATTTGTTTTAAGCGAAAGCGACGATTCACACCGTTATTCAGTCGTTTTGTTTTAGGCGTCCGCCTTTTAGTTTTTGTTTTAGGAAACAGGTACAACTGTAACTGCGTATTGTCATGTTTGTTTGTCTGTTCTTCTTCTTTAAGAAAACATGCGTTTTTAACATCTCCTGATTCTCTTAATTTTTCACAATTGCGAATATTTGTTTAGCTTAAATATTAGTTTTAGTCGGTCACAAAGGCGTCAGGCATGAAGTTTTATTTATTTTTTAAATAATTACGATAAAGTTACAGGTTTACGGTAGTTGGGCGAATGCTTGACAGAGTGTTACTCAACCAGTCCACTGCATTATCTTTTAATAAAATATTACATTTCATGTTACTAGAACAAATTGTGTAGCAGCGTTCAACTTTGAAATGAATGTAACCATACAAATCTTTATAGTGACAATAAGAACAATATGGCCTAACAACACAAACACAAATGCTTGTTCTAACTCTTTCACACAACAGACTGCTCCCTGATGAGTACTCCTAAAATTGCTAGATATCTTGACTTTATCCGTGTGCTTTTAATGGCGCTACTGAGCTAGGCCTCGTCACACCGTTGCGAGATATAAACCGCAAAGTTTTTCATAGCGTTAAAGTTTGAAACCAGATCAATTTTATTTGTTTCCATGACTTTGAGCATTCTTTCTGTTTGAAAATTTGTTTGACATCCAAACTGTAATCGTTAGCCCTTACGCTTTGTTTCCTAGTTTTTGCTGTCGTGTTAGCGGGGTCTTTGTCCATATTTTTGTGAATCTGCTTGATTTAATAAAATACGGCTTCAACCCGCCGTCTTCATTCGAGACATTTACGTTATATTATTAATACTATCCTAGTTTAGATATAAGATACGAGACCATTTCTTGATAATTATTTCCCTCTACAAGTTCAAAATCATTTGCGATTCATAGATTTCACATCTGAAAGAGACGCATACGCATGTTTTCTGTTCGTACGTTCATTTTATGAATCAAACGTATGCATATCCAAGATATGATCGTAAGATCAATTTTAGGATGGTTTCTGCGCAACATTTTATAAATGAGGCCCCTTGTCTTTTTCTCCTACAGATGAGTTGCAGGACCCTGTACATTATGGTACTAATTAGTTTTAATCGTTTAACCGCCACAGCATCTCGTCTCTTGGTAACACGCACGATTTGTGTTGATTGAAAGTGACGTTGCAAGTAACAAAAAATGCAAGTCGTGATTGCAAGTGACACTGTAATTTAGTTTATTTTTTGTTGTCTTCACCACCTGGCTAATGTTGTAAAATGTTGAGCAAAACAATTAAAAAATTATAAATAAATAGAATAAAATAATAAAAAAAGATTGCAAGTGACGTCACTAGCGGAAGGTGTCTGAGAGTGCAAGTGCAAGTCTGCAGTCAGACCCTTTTGAAATTGATAAGCAATATAGAGGATGCCATTGTTTACAATTCAACCGGAGCACATGCTGCTGAGCTGAGGGGCGGGACTTTTAGATGCGCAGTAGAGGCGGTTTAGCCAATCACAACACACTGGACCAGCTAACCAATCAGAGCCCATCGTGTATTTCTGAGGGAGGGGCTTCATAAAACCAGGAAATGATCAGAGCGTTTATAGGAGAAGGGACAGAGTGGTGTAGAATAAAGGTAAATTATGTGTAAAATGATAAATAAAAACCAAGCATGATCACATGTTAGACTGCACCCCATAAACACAATCAAGCCTAGAAAAAAAAACAGTCAACCACCCCTTTAAGTCATGTAATTCAGTTCTAGTAGACTCTCTGAACCAAACTGCTGAGCAGTAAATGAGAGCAATAGGGGCCTTTAATAAGTCCAGTTGTGTTTATAAGACTGATTTCAGTTATCTGTTCATCACCGGCTGTGTTATGAGTTTAATCTCCTAGAAACTGATTGTGTTTGTTCTGCAGGTGTGTTTGGTGCTGATGAAGATGAAGTGAAGTCAGTGTCAGTGATGGAGGGAGATTCTGTCACTCTACACACTGATCTCACTCAAATAAAGACATTTTATCTGATACAGTGGAGGTTTGGAGATCCAGTCATTGCTCAAACTGATGGAAAAACCATCTCATATCCCAGTCACACTGAGATATTCAGAGACAGAGTGCAGCTGGATCAGACTGGATCTCTGACCATCAAGAACATGAAAACCAAACACGCTGGACTCTATGAACTACAGATCAGCCACAGTTCTGGGACCGCATATGAGAAATTCAATGTTACTGTCTATGGTGAGAATATGTATTTTTAATATTTAGATTTTTTAAGTTTTTTTGTTTGTTTTGTTTTATTAAAGAGGCCATATGCTTTTTACAGCACTTGTTTCCCTTTCTATTGTAATGTATCTGTTTGTGCATGTCTAACATCTGCAAAGTTAAAACATGGATCAGTTGTTTACTGTTGGACGGTTGTTGTCATCATGTCACAGAGACACTGTGTGTTTGAATGTGAAAGCAAAACCACCGTAATATGACCGTAAAATGAACTAATCAACTGTAAACCTTATATTCTAGTGCCAGTAACAGTGTTTAATATGTTTAATCTCTGTCTGAATTTCTGTTAGCGTCTGCATCTGATGCTGGTAAATGTGAAATGAAGAGTGTTTCAGTGATGGAGGGAGATCGTGTCACTCTTCAGACTGATGTTACTCTATCCAGAGATGAGCTGATAGTGTGGAGGTTTGGAGATGAAGGAGAAGTCATAGCTAAAGCTGATAGAGAGGCTAAGAGCTCACCATTATATGATACTGAAGAGAGATTCAGAGACAGACTGGAGCTGGAGCAGACTGGATCTCTGATCATCACAAACACCAGAACCACAGACTCTGGATTTTATGCAGTGAAGATCAGCAGCAAAAAACAGACCTTATACAAGAGATTCACTGTTACTGTCAGTGTTACCATCAGTGGTGAGTAACTCAAGTCTTTTATAGTAATGATTGATTATCAGCTGTCTGTTATAGATCAGACACATTCACACTAATGTCTAGGATTAGCAATTGTAAGAAATCTAGACATCTAGTGGTGAAACTGTGGTATTACATTTGATTTGATTTTGTTTCTCCATCAGATAGCTTTAGTCTGTCGCCATTTTTGGATTTTAAATACCTTTGCTGAGTTTGCTCTATTTTTAACTTACCGTATTGACCCGAATATAAGACGTGTTTGGAATATAAGACGTTTATCCCCAGAAAACAAGACTAAATATCTCAAGTCATTTTGCTTATCTAGTAAAAATATCTTGATTTAAGAATTTTTAGATATTTTGACTAGAAACAAGACAAAAAAAGATAAGCCATTTTTTTGTGAGCTAAAGTGCAGTTTTGAGGGGGGGGGGGGGCTGATCAGAATTGCGAGTTTATATCTCATAATTCTGACTTTATAACTCGCAATTCTGTGAAAAAAAGTCAGAATTGTGAGATAATACATACGTCACACCTCTGTTAAATAGCTGCTCGCATAAGATTCAAGGCATTAATGTTTGCCTACAGAACAACCTCTGGCTCTGCACCTCTTTACCTAAATTCAGTACTTCAGACTTAAGTGCTTCTAGAAGCTTGTGTTCTGCAAGTGAACATAACTTTATTGTTCATCCCAAAGAGACACAAAATCACTTTCACAGACTTTTACATTAAATGTTCCTCCTGGTGGAATGACCTGCACAACAATCCCAGCAGCTTGAAGAATCAGCTAAAAACACATCTCTTCCATCTTTATTTGACCCTCCAACTCCAGCGCTCTCTGTTATAATTCTATTTTATCTATCTGTCTTCTTTTTATTTATTATAAAATGACCCTCTAACACTAGCATTCTGTATTCTGTTCAGACACCTTCAACATTTCTCACATTATCACGGTTTATTTGCTATAGTTTAGAAAATGGTAATAAAATATGACAAGAACACAGAGTTAAACTGCTTCAGAACAAATTGATCTTGATAATGTCAGATAACTTTGATAGAAAGGTATGTAATGAATTCAGTTGAATAGCTGTCAGCTGTTAAATATAAGTACACAATTAGATAATACCAATTTAACTCAACCAATTACCAAGCAATGCTTCATTTTGTTGTAAAAAGTTGTCATTAGTCAGGGCCGCTGCTGGCCAGATGAGTGTCCTAAGCAGGACTGTGTTGTCGTGGCCCCTCTCCTAAATATTATGGAAGAAAAAAACACCTACTATAGGGGTCAAAATAGTACCTTAATAAAATATATCAGTAAATAAATGAATAAATTGTATTATGCCATGGTCTGTCTGAATACTCGATTCTGATTGGCTGGCAGGTGTTGATTAAATTCATTTAACTGCACAGGTAGTTCCAGGTCAGTTTAATCACCGTTCCATATTAATGCGCTGCTTTAATAGATGCACACTAACCAACACGCATCACTCGCGCACACACACACACACATACACACATCACTCACAAGAGAGAGTACAGTGCACGTTGTGTCAAAAACTTTGATTTATTGCCCTCATAAAAATCCCACCCACCAAGTCCCCCAATCCCTCCCACCCTCCTGTCATAACGGCCACCTGTTGTACACCCCGTCCACCCCCACCTCATTTAATGATGAATTGATTATTAGGTCCGCTGTGTTTAAGGAATTTTTATGACTGTTGTGCGTGGGCGATAGTTATGTGATTTAAACTTTAAATGATGAAATTGTGTTAAAGGGAAGTTTTTATTAAAGTGTTTTTTCACATTGTGTAAAACGTGTAATGATTTGTTTTTCCCCAACAACACGTCTTGTTGTAGAGGTAAAAAACACTGTTAGACAGAGTTAGAAAATAAAACAATAGATAGGTTTGACAAAGTTAAAGAAGTGTTTTATTCATAGGTGTAAATACTAGAGATGGTACCTTATCTTACCGTGTTGTGAAATAAAAATATCAGTCCGTTAAGTAAGATCATACGTTTTTAAAACTAAAAAAAGAACATTTAAATAAACGAACGTTGTTAAACAAGACTATCCTTGTATTCAGAAAAAGCTGTAAATACTAGAGATAGTGTGTTATCTCACCGTGTTACAGTTTAAAGACCATACGGTTTAAAAAGTAAAAAAGAGCCTTAAAAATAAATGATCAGCGTTCGTTAAAACAAAGGCTATCCTTGTCTGTCGTTGCAAGTTAGTTTGACAGAGTTAAAGAAGAAATGGTGTCTTATCTTACCGAGTTGTGAAATAAGATCATACTGTTTAAAAGTAAAAAAGAGTCTTAAAAATAAACGAATATCGTTAAAACAACGCTATTCTGCAATAGTCTGTCGTTGCAAGTTAGTTTGACAGAGTTAAAGAAGAACTGTTTTATTCAGAAAAAAGCTTTAAATACTAGAAAAAAGGCTGTCTTATCTCACCGTGTTACAGTTTAAAGACCATACGTTTTAAAAGTAAAAAAGAGCCTTAAAAATAAATGATCAGCGTTCGTTAAAACAAAGGCTATCCTTGTCTGTCGTTGCAAGTTAGTTTGACAGAGTTAAAGAAGAAATGGTGTCTTATCTTACCGAGTTGTGAAATAAGATCATACTGTTTAAAAGTAAAAAAGAGTCTTAAAAATAAACGAATATCGTTAAAACAACGCTATTCTGCAATAGTCTGTCGTTGCAAGTTAGTTTGACAGAGTTAAAGAAGAACTGTTTTATTCAGAAAAAAGCTTTAAATACTAGAAAAAAGGCTGTCTTATCTCACCGTGTTACAGTTTAAAGACCATACGTTTTAAAAGTAAAAAAGAGCCTTAAAAATAAACGAGCGCCGTTAAAACAAAGCTATCATGCACTAGTCTGTCGCTGCAAGTTAGACACAACAGAAAAACTTTAAAGACAAAGAATCCACCGAGAGTTGATCCGTCAGACGACCTCTCTCCGTAGTTGGCAAACTCTGAATGTCGAGCGGAGAGCCGCGGACCAAACCACGCCTACGGCCGTCCCCCTAACACGTGTGAGGCGATAGCCCCACGGATGTAACGACGGGTTTATAAAGATTTAAAATAATTAAAGTTTTTTAACGTTATTTTAATAAATCTTTAGCAATTCTTAATTAATGAAAACCTTCTCACTTTTAAAACTGTTTATTCTTTTAAACTCTAGTTCATAGGAAAAAACGTTGTTTTATTTTATTTTATTTTATTTAGTTATTCACAAATGATTCCTTTACTCTAGTGTTTTTGTCAAGTTAAGATATAACAGTCTTTTAAAATTAGTTTATACAACTAACCTTTTAAACAAACAACTCTAGTGCTTAGGAAAAAAAACGATGTTTATTTTTTTATTTAATTATTCGTACTTAATTCAATCAAGCCTATTATTTACAATTTAATTTTTTGTTAAACTTAAGACATCACGCTATGATGGGAGGTATAGATTGAACTACACAAGAGTCCTTTTAAACATAACCTCTGTATTGTTTTATTTTACACGTTAATTTTGTCAATCTTAACTTATAGCATGTTACAACGGTTAAAACGCGCGTACAAATATCTGACAGGACCGAGCAGTGTAATAAAATCAGCAGGATTTTCTCTTTGAATGCCATGGGGGTTTTTATGGCGTTCCTTCCTGAGCTGTTTTTCACACCTAAAGACCCTACCTACATCCTGAAATGCAGTTTTAAATAGTGGGGGGGTAGAATATAGTAATTTAAACACAGAAGACATTCTGAACTCTCCTGTTACAATGGCTGTCGCTGCTCCAAAAACTCCTAAAACCGCTAGAAGAGTGATGTGTATTTCACCAACAAGACGACTTGTTGAAATGAGAAAGGAACTGACTTTTGCACCGAGAAAAAAACAAAGAGTTAGTTTGACAATGTTTTAGCTCTGCTTGATCTATAGGCTAAATGTTGATAGCTAAGACACCACTGTTTTGATTGTTTCCAACAATACTGAACCACTCTGGCAATACTAATGTACAAATATTACTTTTCCCAATAAACCACCTAAAAACTGAAACATAGAATTAAAGAATTCACCAAGGCCACATTTCTATATGCGTCTGAAAAAAGGTGCTATGTCCGGGCATGTTTTTTCTTCATCATCTCAGATATTATCTGTAGGTTGAATAGATTGACTGAAATTTACGGTGTTTTTATCTCACCTGAGCCATGTTTTTATTTTTATTTTTTATGGAGTTCCTTCCGGGGGCTATTATTCGCTTCAGGTCGGGATGTCTGGGGTCTTTCTGACTGTAGAAAAAAAAAAGCAGCTAAGCAAATGGTGTGTCTTTTATCACCTTAACAGGATCAATGATTTGTTTGATCTATAGGCTAAATGTTAATGCCTAGTCACCATTTTGTTCCTACCGGCCCGTCTACATCCACCTCTGAATAAGGTGCTATGTCCGGGCATGTTTTTTCTTCATCATCTCTATGCGTGTATGCTAACACCTCTGTAGGATCAGAACAACCTAATCTGTAGGTTGAATAGATAAACTTATGAAAAGCAATCTTAAGTTAAAAATTATTCAAACCACCAACCACCCTATCCATTTACTTCTGACAGTGAAGGACGACAGTATCCTCTTTGTGCTTGTGTTAATGGCTTTACAAAATAGATGTGCACAGAATCATACTTTAGTTCAGTTCATTTTATTTATAAAGCACAACAACAATGGCTGACCATTGTGCTAAACAATATAGTTTAAAAGAAATCAAAGTACATAACATGATATGACAAGACAAACAAATAAACATTTTAAATAAGCTCTGCTTTAGACAATGAACACACACACACACACACACACACACACACACACACACACACACACACACGTTGGGTTTCCATGTTTTGTGGGACATTGCATGGGCGTAATGGTTTTTATACTGTACAAACTGTATTTTCCATCACCCCACACCAACCTTACACATAAACGTACCCCTTACAGAAAACTTTGTGCATTTTAAGATTTTCAAAAGACTTAATTCTGTATGATTTATAAGCTTGTTTCCTCAGTGGGGAAAAAAAAAAAGTCCCCACAAGGACAAGAATTTTGAATATTGCCATCTTTGTCCCCCATAACGTAGGGTATACCTGAGCCACACACACACACACACACACACACACACAAAATCCGAGTATACTAAATTTTAAGTATGAGCAAAATCATATATGTTGTGTTTACTTTTTTGTTGTTAATTAAGAAATGTTTTCATTTTAATCTAGCCTGTCATATATGTTGTGTTTACTTTTTTGTTGTTAATTAAGAAATGTTTTCATTTTAATCTAGCCTGTAGCAGATAGTATGTGTACTGTAAAAGAACAAATATACGTTTCACTTAAAACTTCTCAGTAAAATAATTACACCTACAGTTTTAAACATGTTTAAAAGTTTAAACACAATGTGTGTCACTAAAGCAAGTAATGCTGTCTATTGTCTTTAAATGAAACTTTAGTTTGATTCTTTAATTTCTTTAAAATAGCCTGATGGTAATGCACCCAAGTGCTTTTCTCACATGAGTAGAAAACTCTTTGGACGTGTTTGTGACAAACACATAATTTTTTACTTCAGAAAAGTTTTTAAATGTATGACTGAACTTTTCTCATTTGACAGACCTACGTTTCAAATTATTTACCCGAGGTGTTTAACAGCCAGAGGGAATACATGTTGTTTTCTAATGTTCATGACACCTTTATTGATGTAAATTTCTCACCTAGAACACAAAACTTGTACATTTTGACTATTTGACTCTTTTGTAGGTATCATGTCATTTGAAATGGTTTACTAAAAGATTAAAGCACCAGCATCTGTGTTTTCAACATGAAAGAGATGCACAAGTATGTTTCAACTATTATCGTCATTTCTTTTTGACATTAATAAACAGGTAATGAATTTTCTATGGCAAATGATACAATGTACAGTTCTCATACTATGTGTGTAAATAGCTGTACTAAAACATTTATGAGTATTTTTGCATGCCAACAAATTTTGTTAGGGATGTGTCGTATCTAAGAATTACAATCTTTTGTAAATTACATTTTTCTACACCACTAGTTTTAGTCATATTATCAAGATTTTTTATCAAGATTGGCCGGTGTATGTTTTTAGGTGAATACACCTCTTTGTGAGCTGTCATCATAATAGAAATAAATGAAAATTAACTAACAGTCTTTTCTCTTTGAGATATTTATTTTAGTGCAACTTTGTGTCTGTCCACGATGTGAGAACATGAAGAATCAACACGAAAATTAAGTCTTGCTGTTTTACCCTTAAAACTATTACAACTGAAACAAATCAAACTATTGCACTGAAAGCTGTACACTCATTTAAGGTTGAGCATATTAAAGTTTCTACGCTCCTGTAAAGAGTATTGATAAATTTCATCCATAACCTTTCATACATTCAAGAGCCAAAATCGCTAAGAAAGAGAGTATAGCAAGACAAGAAAATGTTTATAATACATATAGAATTCAGAAAATCTGTAGATTTTTCAATGATATTTTTAATTACTCCACTAAATTTCAGATGACACAATTCACATTTCGATTGATTGACCGTATTTGTTTTAAGACTCCTCCACAAGTTCATGCTAATCCTTGGGAGAGAGCATGACGAGCACATACTTATTAATTTAAGAAAATTATTGAACATTTGACTGAACTTTTTATTATTTTGACAAACCTCCATTTCAAATTATTTCCCTTGAGGTGTTTATCCACAGAATCTTTTTCAACACAACGACATTAAAGAATGTTATCAGTCACTATGGCCATCTTCTGTGACTCAAATAAAGCAACATAAGCATCTACAATGTGTGCATGTGCTAAACATCTTCGTTTCTCCACTTCTGTCATATTTATTTGATGTAATGCAAACATATTTTGAGAACTATGATGTTCCATGTTTTTGTAAAGGTTATAGAAAGAATTCAAACATAATATAGGAATTATCATTGCTCAAAGCGAATTGACTAAAATCATTGAATTACGAAATGCAAATGTGTATACATCATTTAAGAAAAAGCGCTATAATGTATACAAAAATCCTCTTCTCGATCTATTGTGACCGATCAGGACTATGGATGAAGCGGCTCACATTTTGGTTGTCGGATTGCATAAGTCGTTACTACGACTGTGATGTAGGTGAGGCCTTCTCTCCGAGAGCCATCAGTATTCAGTGTTTATAGAAATAAATGAAAATTAAGAAAAACTTCTTGAGAGTGTTTGACTATGTCGCTATGGTCTAACGGTTAGGATCGTATCAGGCCCCATAGGGCCTAGCGGTTAGGATACCTGGTTTTCACCCGGGTGACCCGATTCAATTCCCGGTGGGGGATGTAATGTTTTGCGGTGTGTGTGCATGTGTGTTCACTGCCGGGGGTGTGTGGGGACTTTGGAGGAGGGTTAAATGCAGAACACGAATTCCGAGTATGGAGCATCATACCTGGTCGCATGTCACTTTCACTTCTTTTTGTTTAAGAAGTGAAAACAAAACTGTGCAGTTGGGGGGCACTTAATTTCTAGCGATTATCGTAAATTTGATTTCACAGTTACCATTTAAACTGAACTTAGCTAGACAATGACAGCTCCGAATCAATAATGAAATGTCTTTAACTGAAAATTGAGTGTTTAATCTTATTATTATACATTACTGACACTCTAGCCTCCAACTTGATACTGTTAAGTGCTTTGACACAATCTGTATTGTTAAAAGCGCTATATAAATAAAGGTGACTTGATTTGTTTAGGTCAATTATCTATCTATTTGATGTGAGACACCCATTAAGTTTAGACACGAAAATTAAGGCGTTCTGTTTTACCAACTGAAACATATCTAACCATCGGGGTCAAAGTTACATATTCACTAAGTTTGAGATTGTACACAGTATTGAAAAGGGTACAGAACAAAATATCAAGGATTTATTTATGTTTTGTAACTCAAGAGAGCAAGTCACTAAGAAAACTATCATATGAATACAGAAAACACGCTCACGATCATCTGGGCATATTTTGGTAAATGCTGTTTTAAATTAGTTTTTTCTTACATCTAGAACTCTTGTTCAGATGTAACACACACGATGGGCACGTTTTATGCGTCGTACTCATTTCTTTCAACATTACCGCTTGAGATTAAAGCCTAGGTAATGTGAACGCAATTAAGAAACATGGCAATATACCCCTTTGAAAAGGTTATAGACACCGTCGTTTATACAGGAAATATGTTTGCACAACAGAAACATGTTTCGGCATAACAAAAACCTAATACTGTCTCTTCTAAATATATTGTTAAAGTTGCTTTTGATGGCATGCCCCACTAGATGACACCAATCTATGCATTTCATTGTTTTTAGATGAAGACTATGCTCAGAAACGGGGTCAAACATGTCACGAGCGTTTGCAGGAAAATATTATAAGATAATAAAAGGCTAGTTCTTCTACAAGGATTGTTTTAACTGAGATTGTGACGTACTGTAGAGCTTTTTTAGGGTCTGTTTACAAAGCGGGCCACGAGACACAACCCCCCTCGATCTTACTGTTTCTCAGTTACGTGTATATCTATTTCATTTAGAACACAAAGTTGCGCATTACAAGGTGAAGATAGTGTGGAAACACTATTTTCTTGGCACACGTCTCTAAACATGTCCCATAATAAATAAATCACAGATGTGATGTAGTTAATTCATTGAAAAGGTGCACGTTTTTGACCATTTTAGACACATGTTTTAAGTATTCATCTGACTTTGATCCTGGGGGAAACAGCGGCTGTGTGTTGTCATGACTGTCTTCAAAATTGATCCACTTTTATTTAAACGATGTTGCATGAAGTTACTGTATTCAACAGCATCGTTAGCCTGAAAATGCAAGTCAACTGAGATTTAATTACTGAGATAATCTACAGAATGCGAAACAAGCTCACAGTTACATTAGAGTTTTGTTTATGTTGAATATTGTTTGTTACTGTTTCAGAGGTTTAACGACTCATTACATGAAGACTGTACTGTATAAATTACAAAGTTTTCAGCCGTCTCTGAAACCAGACCTGTAGAAAGCATAAACCAGTCTTATAAACTCATTGATTTGTTTAACAACTTTAAAATATAATCTGCACGAACGATACGCTCTTAAAATCGATAGTGCGCAAAACATATGTAAAAGGACGGATAACATATTAATGGGGTGTTTTGGTTAGTTTCTTACACAACAGAGCATTACTTAACGTTTTTTATTCAGTTTTAATATAAAAGATAATAGTCTGTTAACAATGTAGAAGCTTTTATTATGAAAGCGCACAAAGAACCGCTGAAGCACGTACCGTCTGTTAACACGGAATGAATTGAAATAATAGACTACCATAAGCTTATTTACACTGCGCTGAATGTAAAACTCTTAAACAGAAACATTAAAACATTTCAAACCTGTCAAACAACCATTTCAATACATTCCTCTTATGAAAACGTTTCAAATAGAATACTGTCAAACAGAACGTTGTCTGCAAGTTCCCGACGTGTAAATTGCTTGAAAACGCTCGAATCTACGCATTTCACAGTACATACACAGATAGGCGTTTTCTTTTGCGTATGTCTCTAAACAACAGCTAGGTAAATGACTTACGTCATTTTAAGGCGACTAGTGTCTTTTGTATTTATTTTGATACCCGCGTTTTAGACGTCTGTCTTTCAAACCAGACTCAGATGTCTCGATATTCTGCTCTTCTTTTTATGAAAACGTGCGGTAAGCAGTTTTGTCCTCATCTGCAGTATACCACCGAAGCGTTTTAATACGTCAGAAATTCCAATAGTTAGATGGTAAATGCGACTGTTTATTACTGAGGTAAGTCACAGCAGAGTTGCATTCTAGTTTTACATTTAACATTTTTCATCTACCTACATGTTTAAGGACGCTACCGTTCTAGGTCACTTCACGCCGTTGTGAGATATAAACCACAAAGTTTTTTCATAGTGTTAAGCTTTGAAACCAGAACGATTTTCCATGACTTTGTGCGTTCTTTCTGTATGAATTTGTTTGCCACAGTTTCACCGTCCTTATCTTATCTTCCACCGCCTAAATGTATTTGTTAGGCCTTACGTTTGTTAGTTTTTGCTGTTCATATAAGTCGATATTTCTACGAATTTGTTTGATTCAATAAAATATCGTGTCTTCATTTGAGACATTTATGTCACATTATACGTAATACATATTTCTTATTAAATTAAAATTTATCTTGGGCGTGACCAATGTTTATGAATAACCTGTGACAACCGACCTATAGCCGCGCAAGGTGGGTCCAAACACTAAAACCATCGACGACTGACCTGATAAACTCTGTTGCGACCATTTTGAAAGTGCTGACGACGGAGCTACTGGCTTGTCGATCAAAACGTTATCTACAGTATACGGACCAACTTCAACAAACCAATTTGTCTGAGCTCTGTAATTTTTCTACTAATAACGCTTCGACGGATCTGAACGACGCTAAGCAACTGGACTGTGGCATGGGAAAAAGGTGTTTTGTAAAAGACGTCATAGACCCCACGTTTAAACCGCATTACAGAGGACAGATGATCAAACTGATACGCAAGATCATCGCTGCGGCGTGCGATCCGAATTACGATTGTACGGGAGATACCAAACGTGAAACAAAACTCAAGAACGAAATGAAAATTGTAAGAAGCGTAAAATATCCATGGCCAGATTTGACTAGCATGTTTCTCACCAGCAGAGAGCCGGTCTGTATAATTACCAGAAAAATTCTGGATGTAATGTCTGAATGCGAGGATGAGATGGACATTAACGATGTTCTCTGTCTGTGTACGTCCGTAACGGATCAATGTGTCTTGCTGGCTGCAAACAATTGCGATTCTATGATGTGTGAAATTGTTGCATCACTGGTTGATTTTATATTTGAGAAAAACATGATTGTCTGCAAAGATTTTCTATTCTGGATTGACCACCGGTTTAACGTTGTTACTACAGTATGTTTGTAAATTTGATCATTTTCTTCACTACTTCAATGTATACTCGACAATATATTGTTGAAATAAAAGGTTGTCTCAACTTCATAAAAATGTCTTTATTTAAAATGTACCGTTACAGATAGCAGGTTTTTTTTTTGGTTTTTTTTTTTTATCAATTTAATGATATTTAATAAGAAATATGTATTACGTATAATGTGACATAAATGTCTCAAATGAAGACACGATATTTTATTGAATCAAACAAATTCGTAGAAATATCGACTTATATGAACAGCAAAAACTAACAAACGTAAGGCCTAACAAATACATTTAGGCGGTGGAAGATAAGATAAGGACTGTGAAACTGTGGCAAACAAATTCATACAGAAAGAACGCACAAAGTCATGGAAAATCGTTCTGGTTTCAAAGCTTAACACTATGAAAAAACTTTGTGGTTTATATCTCACAACGGCGTGAAGTGACCTAGAACGGTAGCGTCCTTAAACATGTAGGTAGATGAAAAATGTTAAATGTAAAACTAGAATGCAACTCTGCTGTGACTTACCTCAGTAATAAACAGTCGCATTTACCATCTAACTATTGGAATTTCTGACGTATTAAAACGCTTCGGTGGTATACTGCAGATGAGGACAAAACTGCTTACCGCACGTTTTCATAAAAAGAAGAGCAGAATATCGAGACATCTGAGTCTGGTTTGAAAGACAGACGTCTAAAACGCGGGTATCAAAATAAATACAAAAGACACTAGTCGCCTTAAAATGACGTAAGTCATTTACCTAGCTGTTGTTTAGAGACATACGCAAAAGAAAACGCCTATCTGTGTATGTACTGTGAAATGCGTAGATTCGAGCGTTTTCAAGCAATTTACACGTCGGGAACTTGCAGACAACGTTCTGTTTGACAGTATTCTATTTGAAACGTTTTCATAAGAGGAATGTATTGAAATGGTTGTTTGACAGGTTTGAAATGTTTTAATGTTTCTGTTTAAGAGCTTTACATTCAGCGCAGTGTAAATAAGCTTATGGTAGTCTATTATTTCAATTCATTCCGTGTTAACAGACGGTACGTGCTTCAGCGGTTCTTTGTGCGCTTTCATAATAAAAGCTTCTACATTGTTAACAGACTATTATCTTTTATATTAAAACTGAATAAAAAACGTTAAGTAATGCTCTGTTGTGTAAGAAACTAACCAAAACACCCCATTAATATGTTATCCGTCCTTTTACATATGTTTTGCGCACTATCGATTTTAAGAGCGTATCGTTCGTGCAGATTATATTTTAAAGTTGTTAAACAAATCAATGAGTTTATAAGACTGGTTTATGCTTTCTACAGGTCTGGTTTCAGAGACGGCTGAAAACTTTGTAATTTATACAGTACAGTCTTCATGTAATGAGTCGTTAAACCTCTGAAACAGTAACAAACAATATTCAACATAAACAAAACTCTAATGTAACTGTGAGCTTGTTTCGCATTCTGTAGATTATCTCAGTAATTAAATCTCAGTTGACTTGCATTTTCAGGCTAACGATGCTGTTGAATACAGTAACTTCATGCAACATCGTTTAAATAAAAGTGGATCAATTTTGAAGACAGTCATGACAACACACAGCCGCTGTTTCCCCCAGGATCAAAGTCAGATGAATACTTAAAACATGTGTCTAAAATGGTCAAAAACGTGCACCTTTTCAATGAATTAACTACATCACATCTGTGATTTATTTATTATGGGACATGTTTAGAGACGTGTGCCAAGAAAATAGTGTTTCCACACTATCTTCACCTTGTAATGCGCAACTTTGTGTTCTAAATGAAATAGATATACACGTAACTGAGAAACAGTAAGATCGAGGGGGGTTGTGTCTCGTGGCCCGCTTTGTAAACAGACCCTAAAAAAGCTCTACAGTACGTCACAATCTCAGTTAAAACAATCCTTGTAGAAGAACTAGCCTTTTATTATCTTATAATATTTTCCTGCAAACGCTCGTGACATGTTTGACCCCGTTTCTGAGCATAGTCTTCATCTAAAAACAATGAAATGCATAGATTGGTGTCATCTAGTGGGGCATGCCATCAAAAGCAACTTTAACAATATATTTAGAAGAGACAGTATTAGGTTTTTGTTATGCCGAAACATGTTTCTGTTGTGCAAACATATTTCCTGTATAAACGACGGTGTCTATAACCTTTTCAAAGGGGTATATTGCCATGTTTCTTAATTGCGTTCACATTACCTAGGCTTTAATCTCAAGCGGTAATGTTGAAAGAAATGAGTACGACACATAAAACGTGCCCATCGTGTGTGTTACATCTGAACAAGAGTTCTAGATGTAAGAAAAAACTAATTTAAAACAGCATTTACCAAAATATGCCCAGATGATCGTGAGCGTGTTTTCTGTATTCATATGATAGTTTTCTTAGTGACTTGCTCTCTTGAGTTACAAAACATAAATAAATCATTGATATTTTGTTCTGTACCCTTTTCAATACTGTGTACAATCTCAAACTTAGTGAATATGTAACTTTGACCCCGATGGTTAGATATGTTTCAGTTGGTAAAACAGAACGCCTTAATTTTCGTGTCTAAACTTAATGGGTGTCTCACATCAAATAGATAGATAATTGACCTAAACAAATCAAGTCACCTTTATTTATATAGCGCTTTTAACAATACAGATTGTGTCAAAGCACTTAACAGTATCAAGTTGGAGGCTAGAGTGTCAGTAATGTATAATAATAAGATTAAACACTCAATTTTCAGTTAAAGACATTTCATTATTGATTCGGAGCTGTCATTGTCTAGCTAAGTTCAGTTTAAATGGTAACTGTGAAATCAAATTTACGATAATCGCTAGAAATTAAGTGCCCCCCAACTGCACAGTTTTGTTTTCACTTCTTAAACAAAAAGAAGTGAAAGTGACATGCGACCAGGTATGATGCTCCATACTCGGAATTCGTGTTCTGCATTTAACCCTCCTCCAAAGTCCCCACACACCCCCGGCAGTGAACACACATGCACACACACCGCAAAACATTACATCCCCCACCGGGAATTGAATCGGGTCACCCGGGTGAAAACCAGGTATCCTAACCGCTAGGCCCTATGGGGCCTGATACGATCCTAACCGTTAGACCATAGCGACATAGTCAAACACTCTCAAGAAGTTTTTCTTAATTTTCATTTATTTCTATAAACACTGAATACTGATGGCTCTCGGAGAGAAGGCCTCACCTACATCACAGTCGTAGTAACGACTTATGCAATCCGACAACCAAAATGTGAGCCGCTTCATCCATAGTCCTGATCGGTCACAATAGATCGAGAAGAGGATTTTTGTATACATTATAGCGCTTTTTCTTAAATGATGTATACACATTTGCATTTCGTAATTCAATGATTTTAGTCAATTCGCTTTGAGCAATGATAATTCCTATATTATGTTTGAATTCTTTCTATAACCTTTACAAAAACATGGAACATCATAGTTCTCAAAATATGTTTGCATTACATCAAATAAATATGACAGAAGTGGAGAAACGAAGATGTTTAGCACATGCACACATTGTAGATGCTTATGTTGCTTTATTTGAGTCACAGAAGATGGCCATAGTGACTGATAACATTCTTTAATGTCGTTGTGTTGAAAAAGATTCTGTGGATAAACACCTCAAGGGAAATAATTTGAAATGGAGGTTTGTCAAAATAATAAAAAGTTCAGTCAAATGTTCAATAATTTTCTTAAATTAATAAGTATGTGCTCGTCATGCTCTCTCCCAAGGATTAGCATGAACTTGTGGAGGAGTCTTAAAACAAATACGGTCAATCAATCGAAATGTGAATTGTGTCATCTGAAATTTAGTGGAGTAATTAAAAATATCATTGAAAAATCTACAGATTTTCTGAATTCTATATGTATTATAAACATTTTCTTGTCTTGCTATACTCTCTTTCTTAGCGATTTTGGCTCTTGAATGTATGAAAGGTTATGGATGAAATTTATCAATACTCTTTACAGGAGCGTAGAAACTTTAATATGCTCAACCTTAAATGAGTGTACAGCTTTCAGTGCAATAGTTTGATTTGTTTCAGTTGTAATAGTTTTAAGGGTAAAACAGCAAGACTTAATTTTCGTGTTGATTCTTCATGTTCTCACATCGTGGACAGACACAAAGTTGCACTAAAATAAATATCTCAAAGAGAAAAGACTGTTAGTTAATTTTCATTTATTTCTATTATGATGACAGCTCACAAAGAGGTGTATTCACCTAAAAACATACACCGGCCAATCTTGATAAAAAATCTTGATAATATGACTAAAACTAGTGGTGTAGAAAAATGTAATTTACAAAAGATTGTAATTCTTAGATACGACACATCCCTAACAAAATTTGTTGGCATGCAAAAATACTCATAAATGTTTTAGTACAGCTATTTACACACATAGTATGAGAACTGTACATTGTATCATTTGCCATAGAAAATTCATTACCTGTTTATTAATGTCAAAAAGAAATGACGATAATAGTTGAAACATACTTGTGCATCTCTTTCATGTTGAAAACACAGATGCTGGTGCTTTAATCTTTTAGTAAACCATTTCAAATGACATGATACCTACAAAAGAGTCAAATAGTCAAAATGTACAAGTTTTGTGTTCTAGGTGAGAAATTTACATCAATAAAGGTGTCATGAACATTAGAAAACAACATGTATTCCCTCTGGCTGTTAAACACCTCGGGTAAATAATTTGAAACGTAGGTCTGTCAAATGAGAAAAGTTCAGTCATACATTTAAAAACTTTTCTGAAGTAAAAAATTATGTGTTTGTCACAAACACGTCCAAAGAGTTTTCTACTCATGTGAGAAAAGCACTTGGGTGCATTACCATCAGGCTATTTTAAAGAAATTAAAGAATCAAACTAAAGTTTCATTTAAAGACAATAGACAGCATTACTTGCTTTAGTGACACACATTGTGTTTAAACTTTTAAACATGTTTAAAACTGTAGGTGTAATTATTTTACTGAGAAGTTTTAAGTGAAACGTATATTTGTTCTTTTACAGTACACATACTATCTGCTACAGGCTAGATTAAAATGAAAACATTTCTTAATTAACAACAAAAAAGTAAACACAACATATATGACAGGCTAGATTAAAATGAAAACATTTCTTAATTAACAACAAAAAAGTAAACACAACATATATGATTTTGCTCATACTTAAAATTTAGTATACTCGGATTTTGTGTGTGTGTGTGTGTGTGTGTGTGTGTGGCTCAGGTATACCCTACGTTATGGGGGACAAAGATGGCAATATTCAAAATTCTTGTCCTTGTGGGGACTTTTTTTTTTTCCCCACTGAGGAAACAAGCTTATAAATCATACAGAATTAAGTCTTTTGAAAATCTTAAAATGCACAAAGTTTTCTGTAAGGGGTACGTTTATGTGTAAGGTTGGTGTGGGGTGATGGAAAATACAGTTTGTACAGTATAAAAACCATTACGCCCATGCAATGTCCCACAAAACATGGAAACCCAACGTGTGTGTGTGTGTGTGTGTGTGTGTGTGTGTGTGTGTGTGTGTGTGTGTGTGTGTGTCATTGTCTAAAGCAGAGCTTATTTAAAATGTTTATTTGTTTGTCTTGTCATATCATGTTATGTACTTTGATTTCTTTTAAACTATATTGTTTAGCACAATGGTCAGCCATTGTTGTTGTGCTTTATAAATAAAATGAACTGAACTAAAGTATGATTCTGTGCACATCTATTTTGTAAAGCCATTAACACAAGCACAAAGAGGATACTGTCGTCCTTCACTGTCAGAAGTAAATGGATAGGGTGGTTGGTGGTTTGAATAATTTTTAACTTAAGATTGCTTTTCATAAGTTTATCTATTCAACCTACAGATTAGGTTGTTCTGATCCTACAGAGGTGTTAGCATACACGCATAGAGATGATGAAGAAAAAACATGCCCGGACATAGCACCTTATTCAGAGGTGGATGTAGACGGGCCGGTAGGAACAAAATGGTGACTAGGCATTAACATTTAGCCTATAGATCAAACAAATCATTGATCCTGTTAAGGTGATAAAAGACACACCATTTGCTTAGCTGCTTTTTTTTTTCTACAGTCAGAAAGACCCCAGACATCCCGACCTGAAGCGAATAATAGCCCCCGGAAGGAACTCCATAAAAAATAAAAATAAAAACATGGCTCAGGTGAGATAAAAACACCGTAAATTTCAGTCAATCTATTCAACCTACAGATAATATCTGAGATGATGAAGAAAAAACATGCCCGGACATAGCACCTTTTTTCAGACGCATATAGAAATGTGGCCTTGGTGAATTCTTTAATTCTATGTTTCAGTTTTTAGGTGGTTTATTGGGAAAAGTAATATTTGTACATTAGTATTGCCAGAGTGGTTCAGTATTGTTGGAAACAATCAAAACAGTGGTGTCTTAGCTATCAACATTTAGCCTATAGATCAAGCAGAGCTAAAACATTGTCAAACTAACTCTTTGTTTTTTTCTCGGTGCAAAAGTCAGTTCCTTTCTCATTTCAACAAGTCGTCTTGTTGGTGAAATACACATCACTCTTCTAGCGGTTTTAGGAGTTTTTGGAGCAGCGACAGCCATTGTAACAGGAGAGTTCAGAATGTCTTCTGTGTTTAAATTACTATATTCTACCCCCCCACTATTTAAAACTGCATTTCAGGATGTAGGTAGGGTCTTTAGGTGTGAAAAACAGCTCAGGAAGGAACGCCATAAAAACCCCCATGGCATTCAAAGAGAAAATCCTGCTGATTTTATTACACTGCTCGGTCCTGTCAGATATTTGTACGCGCGTTTTAACCGTTGTAACATGCTATAAGTTAAGATTGACAAAATTAACGTGTAAAATAAAACAATACAGAGGTTATGTTTAAAAGGACTCTTGTGTAGTTCAATCTATACCTCCCATCATAGCGTGATGTCTTAAGTTTAACAAAAAATTAAATTGTAAATAATAGGCTTGATTGAATTAAGTACGAATAATTAAATAAAAAAATAAACATCGTTTTTTTTCCTAAGCACTAGAGTTGTTTGTTTAAAAGGTTAGTTGTATAAACTAATTTTAAAAGACTGTTATATCTTAACTTGACAAAAACACTAGAGTAAAGGAATCATTTGTGAATAACTAAATAAAATAAAATAAAATAAAACAACGTTTTTTCCTATGAACTAGAGTTTAAAAGAATAAACAGTTTTAAAAGTGAGAAGGTTTTCATTAATTAAGAATTGCTAAAGATTTATTAAAATAACGTTAAAAAACTTTAATTATTTTAAATCTTTATAAACCCGTCGTTACATCCGTGGGGCTATCGCCTCACACGTGTTAGGGGGACGGCCGTAGGCGTGGTTTGGTCCGCGGCTCTCCGCTCGACATTCAGAGTTTGCCAACTACGGAGAGAGGTCGTCTGACGGATCAACTCTCGGTGGATTCTTTGTCTTTAAAGTTTTTCTGTTGTGTCTAACTTGCAGCGACAGACTAGTGCATGATAGCTTTGTTTTAACGGCGCTCGTTTATTTTTAAGGCTCTTTTTTACTTTTAAAACGTATGGTCTTTAAACTGTAACACGGTGAGATAAGACAGCCTTTTTTCTAGTATTTAAAGCTTTTTTCTGAATAAAACAGTTCTTCTTTAACTCTGTCAAACTAACTTGCAACGACAGACTATTGCAGAATAGCGTTGTTTTAACGATATTCGTTTATTTTTAAGACTCTTTTTTACTTTTAAACAGTATGATCTTATTTCACAACTCGGTAAGATAAGACACCATTTCTTCTTTAACTCTGTCAAACTAACTTGCAACGACAGACAAGGATAGCCTTTGTTTTAACGAACGCTGATCATTTATTTTTAAGGCTCTTTTTTACTTTTAAAACGTATGGTCTTTAAACTGTAACACGGTGAGATAAGACAGCCTTTTTTCTAGTATTTAAAGCTTTTTTCTGAATAAAACAGTTCTTCTTTAACTCTGTCAAACTAACTTGCAACGACAGACTATTGCAGAATAGCGTTGTTTTAACGATATTCGTTTATTTTTAAGACTCTTTTTTACTTTTAAACAGTATGATCTTATTTCACAACTCGGTAAGATAAGACACCATTTCTTCTTTAACTCTGTCAAACTAACTTGCAACGACAGACAAGGATAGCCTTTGTTTTAACGAACGCTGATCATTTATTTTTAAGGCTCTTTTTTACTTTTTAAACCGTATGGTCTTTAAACTGTAACACGGTGAGATAACACACTATCTCTAGTATTTACAGCTTTTTCTGAATACAAGGATAGTCTTGTTTAACAACGTTCGTTTATTTAAATGTTCTTTTTTTAGTTTTAAAAACGTATGATCTTACTTAACGGACTGATATTTTTATTTCACAACACGGTAAGATAAGGTACCATCTCTAGTATTTACACCTATGAATAAAACACTTCTTTAACTTTGTCAAACCTATCTATTGTTTTATTTTCTAACTCTGTCTAACAGTGTTTTTTACCTCTACAACAAGACGTGTTGTTGGGGAAAAACAAATCATTACACGTTTTACACAATGTGAAAAAACACTTTAATAAAAACTTCCCTTTAACACAATTTCATCATTTAAAGTTTAAATCACATAACTATCGCCCACGCACAACAGTCATAAAAATTCCTTAAACACAGCGGACCTAATAATCAATTCATCATTAAATGAGGTGGGGGTGGACGGGGTGTACAACAGGTGGCCGTTATGACAGGAGGGTGGGAGGGATTGGGGGACTTGGTGGGTGGGATTTTTATGAGGGCAATAAATCAAAGTTTTTGACACAACGTGCACTGTACTCTCTCTCTCACACACACATCACTCGCGCACACACACACACATGTTGGTTTTTGTGGTTTATGGGGACTCTCCATAGGCGTAATGGTTTTTATACTGAACAAACTGTGTGTGCTATTGCCCTACACCAACCCTACACCTAAACTTAGCCCTCACAGGAGACTGTGTGCATCTTTAGATTTTCAAAAAAACACCATTTAGTATGTTTTTTAAACCTTTTGATTTACGGGGACATAGGCAGTGTCCTCATAAAACACCTTCATATTGTAATACCTCTGTCATACCCATGTTATTATACAAATTTTGTCCCCGTAAACCACAAAAACCAGTACACACACACACACATCACTCGCGCACACACACACACACACACACACACATCACTCGCGCACACACACTCACACACACATCACTCGCGCACACACACACACATCACTCGTGCACACACACACACACACACATCACTCGCGCACACACACACACACACACATCACTCGCGCACACACACACACATCACTCGCGCACACACACACACACACACACACACACACATCACTCGCGCACACACACACACACACACACACACACATCACTCGTGCACACACACACACACACATCACTCGCGCACACACACACACACACACATCACTCGCGCACACACACACACACACACACATCACTCGCGCACACACACACACACACACACACATCACTCGCGCACACACACACACACACACATCACTCGCGCGCACACACACACACACACACACACACACACACACACACATCACTCGCGCACACACACACATCACTCGCGCACACACACACACACACACACATCACTCGCGCACCACACACACACACACACATCACTCGCGCACACACACACACACACACACATCACTCGCGCACACACACACACACACAAACACATCACTCGCGCGCACACACACACACACACACACACATCACTCGCGCACACACACACACGGAGAGAGAGAGGTCGGAGATCACAGATTGTGCTGCACACACATAAACTTGTTGTCAACGCTTCCCCGCGATTTTTATTACTAAAATAAAAGATAGATATTAGATCGCTACATTATATTCCCCGCAACTAGGTGATAAAATCACTGTTTTTGAAGTAACGTTAATTGTTTGTAGAGAGAGATGCGCAGATGCAGCAAGCAGGTAACTTACACACAACTGTCATCTCTCTCTCTCTCTCTCTCTCTCTCTCTCTCTCTCTCTGTCTCTCTCTCTTGATCGAAAATGAATTGAAATAAATGCTATAATTCATTCAAATAATTGTGATCTTACCGCACTATTTCATCTCTGTATGATTTGAAGCGGGCAGAATGCTGAGCTAACGAGCCGTAACTGATGAAAATAACCGTCATTTTCACCCATTCGGTCAAATATTGCGCTGCAAAGAGCAATACTAGTTTTAACTTGTCTATAACTTGGCAAATGACCATGGAATAAACGGGATAATCAACGGCTAGCCATGCATTAAAGGATTTTAAATGCACTCCGCCAGGGGCGGATTTAGTGAATTGGGGGCCCCAGGCAAATATAGGAATGGGGCCCTATACATTTGCACACATTTACCTAGATCAACCTTGAAGTTTCTTTTTTGTCGTGATGCTTGCTGCTGCACAATGGTGCCCCATAGTTCAGTCCAATGTTTCTACATTTTTCATGTTATAATGGGATTCTTTCATTTACAAACCCGATTCCAAAAAAGTTGGGACACTGTACAAATTGTGAATAAAAAAGGAATGCAATAATTTACAAATCTCATAAACTTATATTTTATTCACAATAGAATATAGATAACATATCAAATGTTGAAAGTGAGACATTTTGAAATGTCATGCCAAATATTGGCTCATTTTGGATTTCATGAGAGCTACACATTCCAAAAAAGTTGGGACAGGTAGCAATAAGAGGCCGGACAAGTTAAATATACATATAAGGAACAGCTGGAGGACCAATTTGCAATTTATTAGGTCAATTGGCAACATGATTGGGTATAAAAAGAGCCTCTCAGAGTGGCAGTGTCTCTCAGAAGTCAAGATGGGAAGAGGATCACCAATTTCCCCAATGCTGCGGCGAAAAATAGTGGAACAATATCAGAAAGGAGTTTCTCAGAGAAAAATTGCAAAGAGTTTGAAGTTATCATCATCTGCAGTGCATAATATCATCCAAAGATTCAGAGAATCTGGAACAATCTCTGTGCGTAAGGGTCAAGGCCGGAAAACCATACTGGATGCCCGTGATCTTCGGGCCCTTAGACGGCACTGCATCACATACAGGAATGCTACTGTAATGGAAATCACAACATGGGCTCAGGAATACTTCCAGAAAACATTGTCGGTGAACACAATCCACCGTGCCATTCGCCGTTGCCGGCTAAAACTCTATAGATCAAAAAAGAAGCCATATCTAAACATGATCCAGAAGCGCAGGCGTTTTCTCTGGGCCAAGGCTCATTTAAAATGGACTGTGGCGAAGTGGAAAGCTGTTCTGTGGTCAGACGAATCAAAATTTGAAGTTCTTTTTGGAAAACTGGGACGCCATGTCATCCGGACTAAAGAGGACAAGGACAACCCAAGTTGTTATCAGCGCTCAGTTCAGAAGCCTGCATCTCTGATGGTATGGGGTTGCATGAGTGCGTGTGGCATGGGCAGCTTACACATCTGGAAAGGCACCATCAATGCTGAAAGGTATATCCAAGTTCTAGAACAACATATGCTCCCATCCAGACGTCGTCTCTTTCAGGGAAGACCTTGCATTTTCCAACATGACAATGCCAGACCACATACTGCATCAATTACAACATCATGTCTGCGTAGAAGAAGGATCCGGGTACTGAAATGGCCAGCCTGCAGTCCAGATCTTTCACCCATAGAAAACATTTGGCGCATCATAAAGAGGAAGATGCGACAAAGAAGACCTAAGACAGTTGAGCAACTAGAAGCCTGTATTAGACAAGAATGGGACAACATTCCTATTCCTAAACTTGAGCAACTTGTCTCCTCAGTCCCCAGACGTTTGCAGACTGTTATAAAAAGAAGAGGGGATGCCACACAGTGGTAAACATGGCCTTGTCCCAACTTTTTTGAGATGTGTTGATGCCATGAAATTTAAAATCAACTTATTTTTCCCTTAAAATTATACATTTTCTCAGTTTAAACATTTGATATGTCATCTATGTTGTATTCTGAATAAAATATTGAAATTTGAAACTTCCACATCATTGCATTCTTTTTTTATTCACAATTTGTACAGTGTCCCAACTTTTTTGGAATCGGGTTTGTACATTTATTCATTTAGCAGACACTTTTATTCCTTCATGTTGTAGACCACAAAATAGCAATTGATTTACCATTGAGATACAAGTTTTAACAAAAAACTAAATAAATTATAAAATGTTAAACCTCACAATTGAACCTTTAAACTGTTTTTTTATTTTAAGAAAAGGGATGCGTCAGAAGTATAAATTATTATATTATTTAAAACGGGTTTATGTGGGTGGATTTTCGCATTGGTCTGAACAAAAACTGCAGACTGGATTATTGAAAATGCACATTCATTCTATAGTCTGTACTTTATCAGGTAAAATTTAAATTTTAATTTTTATCTGTTCTAAATGTACCTTAAATTAATACTTTTCAAGTTTTTAATACTCTAATCAACATGGGCATGGACAAATATGGATGCTTTATGCAATATGTGTATTATTAGTGAAAACCAACATAAAGCATGAAGAGTAGACATGTTTCAAAGGTCATAGGTGTTTTTCAAAGAACTTGTTCATGTCTATTAGACACATGAAAAATGAAATACCAGGTTCCTATTACTTCTCTTTCTTTGCACTGAGCAATGTACTGACACAAACCTGTTTACATTTTCAAGACAGGGCAGCTCTTCTTCTGAACATGCAAAATGTACATTTATTATTTATTATTACATTTGTTTGTGCCACATACTGTATTTTGATGAAGCTAAATTGTCAACAAAACTGTTTTCATTGGTATATTTTACTGTTTCTGTTGTCAGACAACGGAATGAATATGAAATAGTGACTGAAACGTGACCCATTAAGACATAACCAGCTCTCCCGTCCAAGATGTTAATCTGCACAAAAATCCTGATAATCGCACCGTCGTCTGATGAAATCAAATACACATAAGATAAAGACAATAGCTGTGCTGTGATTTCGGCTATACTTGCATGTAAAATTAGAGAAGCAACATATCTGTTTTAACTGAAAGCGCAGCTACTTTCAGCCACTCGCTGTACAGAGCAGACGCAGAGAGAGAGAGAGAGAGAGGAGTGCGCGCGCTGGGAAAGAGAGACCTCGCGTGGCAGTCAGCGTCAGGTGCATAATATTTTAATTTGCTACAAGCAGGATACACAAGAAGCACGTTCAACTCCGACACGCAGATGGTTGTCGTGGTAATAAACACCGTAAACCTCAACCGTTCGATTGTCCGCGCTTAATGCGCGTCTCGTATATGAAAAGCGTTTTAGGGGGCCCTTGGCTTTTGGGGGCCCAAGGCAGTCGCCTACCTTTGCCTAATGGGTAAGTCAGACACTGCACTGCACTTCGCGTCGGGCGGTTCTTAGCCTCCACGTCCTGCATTTAAAATCCTTTAATGCACGGCTAGCCGTTGATTATCCCTTACTTATTTCCCAATTACAATTGTAGCTCTAGATCAGGGGTCTTCAACCTTATTTCATTCGGGAGCTACTTTTTAAAAATGGAAGCGACTGAGAGCTACCAATGTTAAACAGTATAAATCTCTTAAATAATGTATCAATCCAAACTGTTGTACACGGCGTTGTTGAAATGTGCTGGAATTATAAAAACAGTACTGATACGCACACTGAAATAATTTTTATGAAAAGTTTTATGACAAAAGCCAACAAATAAAATTAGCAACACTATGCACTTTTTGTTTGCATAAACAGTGAAATAAAACATTAAAAATTCATGTCCAGATTGTAAACTAACAATAAATATTCATAACATGTTATCTACTGTCATGTACTACATGTTCAAATAAAGTTTTGACCATTTTTAAAAAATAAAATTGTAACATCAGCCTTTAAATTTTCTTTATTTTTTTTATAAAAGGATTAGTCAGAATGATAAATTAAATTGTATCTGCTCCATAAACAGTTCTACATAAGCTAATGTGCATTCTAAAAATCTCAACACTTCTGATAACAAGGCTATTTTCCTGAACAAAAATATGGCAGACAGACTGAATGAATTTGTAAATCCACAGATTGACAGCAGAGGGCGCTTATGAGCAGCAGAATAGAGCTGTTTCCACGGTAACCTCTGTAAACAAAGCTGCACTGCACTTCTAAACAAGCTTTATTACGCATTACACGGAGAGAAGATGGAAAGCAAATGCCATCGATACTTTTCTGAAGACAGTCGGTTTCCTATTATGCATTCACACAAATGAAATGAAATTCACACAATGAAATCAAATATTCTTTCATGTAATTTCCCTCAGCAGTCTGCCTTCAGTCATGTTTTCACACAAAACGAAACTACGTGTTGCGTCTGCGTGAGATTCTTAATAACTTTGATTAAAGCTGAACTGTATTTACTGTGAGTTTTTCACAAATCGTGATAATCAAATACGGGTTTAATGATAATTAAAATACGTAACGGGATCATTAAAATAACCTCACGGCAATATATGTCCTGGCGAGCTACCTCCAATCAGGCCACGAGCTACTGGTAGCTCGCGAGCGACGTGTTGGAGACCCCTGCTCTAGACCGTTACCTATGGCTATAATTTTATTAATACACTTGTCTGATTGATTTTATAGTCTCAAGCATTCAGAAATCACACAAAAGAAAATGTATTAATTACTACAATAAAACCATGGTTAATTTTTGTAAGGGTTGTGATGTTTTCTTGAAGAAATTATAGAGGCTGTGTCATCTATAGCTAAAAGGTGGCCAAAAATGAAAGATTAAGGTATATTTGAATTAAATGTTTGGTCAATAGCTTATTAAACAAGGATATGATTAAGAGTAACAGCAGCAATGACCAGGCCTTTGGCTCCTTTACAGGCATTTGTAATAACAGGCCTATATAATGTACATTAATTCTTTATTTTGTATTACATTATGTATTTTAACAGTGTTAAATACATAATGCATACATAATACAGTGTTAAATACCATCATAAATACAATGACAACGGTATGGGATCGAAGTCTTGAGTCCAGGCCGGATGATGGCAGAGATCTGGGTGATATCCTTCTCTTTCTTTGTCCATCATTCCCTTCACCAAGGGAGTTCACAACGCTTATACGAGACAGTAATGCCCTACACCCTTAATAGAACACACTTCAAGGGCTCTGCCCTTCCGAGGGAGTAGGGCATAAGGATGCTCACTTCTGTTTGGAAGTCAATTATAGTAGCTGAAATAGGTTATTAGAATTATTTTTTTATGTTTGCAGATACAACTTATGTAACCTAAATAGTCATACCTGGTGAGCAATGACTGAGTACATGAGTGTTTTTGCTCCTCTCTGATCTGAGTCGTCTCTATCAGCACATGCTCCATCTCTGACTGTACCTCTGCTTGCTTCTCTTAGAGCAGACGCTGCTTCTTTCTGCATCATTCACATCCCCTGCCTCACTTTCATGTTCAGTTCTGCTGTTACTTTGTTAAAGAGGAATGTGTTTTCCTATCTTCCTCTGCTTTCCTTCTCATATTACAGTTCAGACAAACATACCTACAGTATTAAGAAACACCTGTATTAGTATTATATATGGGTGATTCTCACGAAATCTTGGTTTTAAAAATTTCAAGCACGAAAATGTAAAACATGCTTAAATTAACTTTTTATTTTTTAAGATATTAGTAACAAAGTCTGGAACGCTGTGAACATTAATTACATTTTTTTTACTTACCATTTAACACCTTTTTGAACATAATTTCCAAAACAAGTCCTAAAAAATCTAATTACCGCAACAGACTGAAAACATCAACACTCTTAGAAAAGCAAATACATTTTCACATTTTTAAAAATGGATTATTAGTAGTCATGCACAGTTACTTGAAATTCTGAAATAATATTTATTTTTAATTTAACAGTTTTTTAAATTTTGATTGATTTCTCTCATTACCGCAACGCCTTCTACAATTTACAACCAATTTTTTTAAAATATTTCGATGAAACCTGACATTTTTTCAAAATGATGAGACAAACCTGAAAGAACATAATTTGTAGATTCTGCACATGGATTTAAAATCAAAGTACTATTTTTCTATGAATTAAATTAACATCTAATGAACATCTGTTGCAGTAATGATGCATAGGTTTCGGAAATGATTTTAATTATTTCGGTAATGATAATAAGTATACTAGTGTGAGATTTATACTGAGACTAGTATACTAGTCTGAGATAATGTAGAAAAAAACTGATAATATTTGCACAATCATGCATTCAATTTCAAAACAGTTTTATTGTGTAGTGCTTAAAAATACAAAAGCCAAAAAAAACAAATTAGGAAAAACATTACAACAGGAATAACTAGGGCAACATTTCAACGTGTACCTAAAAAACTTGAACCATTTTACTATGGCACTAAAAAAAAAAAACACATTCTGATTTGTCAGAACTTGTCACATGCATATTAATTCTACACGCTACACAACATGTTCTGCATAACAAGAACAGTGTACATGTAATGCTACACAACAGTTCTACACAACAAGAACAGATGTGTAGAGTGTTCACACACCTAAAACATCAAACACACCATACACTTCTAATTTATGGAAGTTGTCTATTTCATAGTGGTTGTTTCAAAATTAAAAAAAAAAAATCAATATGAATTAATTGGCAAGGTATTGAATTAATTGGTTGTGGTGTCAGCAGGAAAATCCAATACAAAAAAAATCAATTAACTGCACTTAAGGAGGTTAAATGACACTCTGCTTCACTTGGTGGTAGCATGCAAATAAACATCATATGGTGTCAGTGTTTTACACATGTTTGTTTGTGTACTTTGCCCAGATCTCAGGCAACACACAGAAGTGTCGAGCTGAGGATGTGGCAGGTTGTGGCTCTGGAATGATGCCCTTTATGTCATCAAAGTAGTACCAGACTTTTTCTCCCTCGTATCTTATGGATGGAATGAAAAATTTGTTTGGTCCAGCACAACTCATTGTCAACTTCATACTGACCATCTACAATCTAGAGAGTAAAAATAAATAAATAAACAAATACATAAATTAATTAATAAACGTAAGGATTTTTCATAAACAACAACACATCCATAGCACCAAATACTTCTTCATACCTGCATGATGGTACCAGGGAACAGTTCTCCGTCATATTGTACAAGGACCCACTTTCCTACTTCCAAAACTGACTCAGCGTTCTCCTTTTCTGACTCCACATTGTCTCGGAAGTCAAACTCCTTTGGACTGAAGAAACATCCACAGGCAAAATCACAAAAGCAGGCTACTTCTCTGGTGTAGATAAGGCCTGGTTTTGTCGATGTCAGCTAACAGAGAAAAGAATAGTAATTTTAGGTTGAATTACAGATATTAAATATTAAAGATATTAAATACAGACGTACTAATATCAAATAACAGATAAATAACATCTTTAAATCTTAAACTTCTCTCTTTTATAGTTTTCAGGAAATTACCTCAATGAACTGTCTCTTTTTAGTTGTGTCCATACTTATACTTCCACAGTAATTAAACATTTCGGTACTCAGTTTATTTTAAACCATTTCTTATTTACAGCTTTAAGAATATTTAATCCAGCAACTAAACATAAAAAATAACTTTTTCTCCTTTTAGGTAAAGTTACTTTAGCCTATTTGCTTTGTGTTTGAAAATGTTGTTCAATGCGTTTACTCACCTGATGAATTCTCATTGTCCCAGGTACTGTCTTCAGGTCCGGTGGTACTAATTCGGCACTAGTTTTGACATCTTCCTCCATAATTTTAAAGAGCCTTACAGATGAATTGAGATTTAGCTGCTCAAAAAGAGTGTCAGCATCTGGTATGGTGGTACCGTAGGACACAATTCTGTCAGCCAGGTTTTTCAAGGCACCACCCACTCCATCAGGAGCACCCTTTCCATGGGATGCCTCTGTGAAGTTCCATGTTACACAATTAAATCCTCTCATGAATGGCACTGTCGAGGCTAGATAAAAGTTGGTTTTGTTCCGGTATTGAGATGTGGGCCCATCTGAAATTAAGTGGATGTTCCTTGCATTTGGATGCTCGTCTCGTATGCTCCTCAGTACCGGGTCAAGGTGAGCCCATGTGGCTATGGCATTGTGCTGAAGACAGTCTGAAAGCGATGCAAAGGACTTCACCTTCCCCCCGCTGAGATAAATAACTCCAGTATGGAGGGTTACCTGCTGGTTGCCACCTCCAAAGTGAGTTTCTTTTATTTCTCTGCTATATTTACAAGCGTAGTTCTCACTGTAGTCAACATGAACTACTACTTCATTCTCGGTAAGGGACTCTCTCAATTTCTTCAGTCTTTCAGACTGATGCTTGATGTTGTAAATGTGTCTTGAGAATTTTGAGAGGTGGTCCTGTGTCAGTTCTACAAGCTTTTCAATGGAGTTATGTCTCTTCTCAAGAAAAACATTCCTCACTTCCTTCTCTTCAGTGGGCCCACCTGTACTTTTTTTTGGTACAGATTTTGTAACCCACTCTTCCCATATTATGATGTTTTCTTTCAGTGAAGGATCCAGTGTTGTGGGAAATTTCTTATTCTTTCAATTGCTGCATGTCCTGTACATGCAGGACATATCATTGTCACTACACACACTGGCCTGCACAATGTCCCTTGGAGAGGATGTGGCTACGATTCCTAGCTGATGCAGCTTTTTTATCTTCAGGCCAAAATTTTCATGTGTTTTACAAGCACATGTTTCTCTATCTTTTATTCTACGGTGGACAATCCAAAATGGCTTAAGTTTACAGAACTGAGACATGGAAAGTTTGTGCCTGGGATTCTCAGACTGAAATCTTCTATGAAGATTTGCCATGTTGTCTGTCAAGGCTCTCTTGCGAAATATCTGGCCCTTTTTTCGAATTTCACCAGATTTGCCATTTATTACAGTCGAAACTTCATCTTGGTGAAAGAAGTGGCTAACAATTCTACACATTAATCTTCTCTGGTTGTTGGGTAATATTCTCTGGTGACTTCTCTTTCTGGATATTTTTTGGACCTCTCTGCCTTCCATGTTCACAAGTTCACAAGCTTTCTCTCCCTCTTCTCAAGTCTTCCCAGTCTTTTCCTTAGGTTTATAGTCTCTTTAGTCCTCTCCAGAAGCTTCTCTTCCATGTTGCGCAACTTTCCCCTCAATTTTGATAGTGTTTTTTTTCTTTTCTTCGTTTTGGGTGATTCTTTTGGGGTAGATGTATTTATTTGTCTTGGTGCCTGTATCTCATTTTTTGGGGGAGTTGAGTTGATGTCATTACGCTGTAAAAAAAAAAAAAAAAAAAAGTAGTTGGTAACTCAAAAACTTAAAAAAAGCTTGCTATAAGCCTTGGAACTTTCGAGAATAGTGTATGTTGTTTTAGTTTAACTTAATTACAATTATTAAAATTACAATTATACTCAGTTACTTTAACTTGTGTAGACCAAACCGAGAATTCAGTACACCATACAGATATACTTATTGAAAATCTTATTCACTCTAATAGTGACTTGAAATAAAGCAGGACTGTTACAATAATTAATATTAATTATTTTTATTCTTTATTTTATTTTCTTTATTTATTATAATTATTATTATTATTACTGTTAATATAATTTAAAAAACACTAAAAAGCTAAAATGTTAAATCTTAGTAACAAATGTTTGTCATCATAAATATTTTGGCAAAAATACACAAGTTATTCAGGAGCATAATCTGTGATCAATTAGTTGGACCTGACCATAAAACCTGACATTTTAAGCTCCTGCTTTTTAATATTTTAATAATATAAGTTGTTCCTACTAAATGAACTATAATTTTACGTATTTATAATGTTGACTTCAACATTTGAAAGTTCAGTCAACCTTTAAAATAGATTTATTTGACAAAATTGGAAATTTGATTTTTTTTTAACTGGGACATGTACCTGCTGAGACAAAAATGGCTGTTCTTTTGGGGCAGCTTCTTGAAGATTTTCTTGAACTTCATTTGCTTCTTGAATAAGCTGAAGTGCATCATCTTCCTCACTAGATGGTGTTGTGTCTAGTACAGCTTTAAGCTGTTTCTTTCTTTTATAATAACGCTTTGAGTTTTCCCGCCATTGTCTTTTTTTTTTCATGTTGCTTTGTAGTCAGCTCTTCAGTTTTCTTTATTTTGCCAGTTTGTTTTCGTTTTTGATACCTGGAACCGGAAAGAAAGCATGACATTAAATAAGCATGTCTCATAACATGGGGGAAAAACCTTTTATGTACACATCTTCATATAGTATAGACTTGATGCTTGTGTGTGTGTTCTATACTGGGCCTGAAGTTGTGGGGCGGCGGGGTAGAGCTTAATTTTAGTCTTTGAAATTAATTGAAAAATTAAGTAAACAAGAAAATAAACAAACAAATTACAAACAGAAGAACAAATAACTTTATTTATTAATTCAATTATTACTAAATTGTAACAAATGTATTAATTTAAACTACTGAAGTTTGTTTTTACTTAAAATTAATGACAGAGTGCAACAAATTTATTAGGCTGCGGTCACTTTAAGAGTCACACAACCAACATGCCTTAGTGTGGCGGGAATTTCCCACAGTATGAACAGTACACTTAATCCAGCACCAAATCCCTTTTATAGTAGTGGCTAAAGGGTTGTGTGTGTGTGTGTGTGTGTGTGTGTGTGTCTGTGTACTCTCATGTACATTTCCTAACACTGTAGGGTGTTTTTTGCTAATTACACCTGCTGTAACATCTCCAAACCTAACCTCTCTCTCTCCTTCCTTCTGTACTCGTCGAGCAGTTCTTGGTTGCTGTGTAATTTCTCCCTGAATTTTGTCAACCTGGCCTTTGCTAAAGATTTTTTTTTCTCACTTGCTGACTGTCTACAATGAAACAAATCATAAAGCAAAATATCAATATTTAGCAAATTTTAAATGAATATTAAATTTATAAGAGATATTTAAAAGTCATACATAATATGCTTAAATTCTCATTCCCGAAACATAAGTTCTCTTTACCGCAACTGGCCTTAAATGGTTGCGGTATATGAGAATGGTGTTGCGGAGGATGAGGTGCCTCAGTATGTTTTGCTAACAATAGAGAAGCCATGATGGCTTTGCTAATTTTTTCTCAGTGCATATAATTAGACCTTAATAAAGTACATTTTCATTAAAAAATTGTTAATCTAACAATTTTCGAAATGTAGAAAACTTCCTGTTTCGGTAATGATAATCAAAATGTCGTCTTAACATTCTGACAATATAATTTTTAACATTTAACTGGAGAGATATAAAAAGATGATCTTACCTGGTAGCCATCTTGAAGTAACTGGCCCATGTGCTCCTTCACTCAAAATCAAAATGGATTTAAATTCTGTATGTGTGTGTTTAAACAGTCCTTAAAAAATGTTGCGGAGGATGAGTACATCAGGCATGGACACATAATTTTCCTACATTTTTTCATTATTATTATACATGAATATTCAGTAAATATTTTTTTCTGTCATCTAAAATAATATAGTGGAACATTCATTTATTTATTTTTTCTAAATATTTTTGTTAATTTGTTTAAATTACAACATAACACACATTCAAACACAGCCGGACGCATTGCGGTAATGAGAATTTCAGCAGAAAATGCAGTAAAATAGAAAAATTATTAAATCTAATGTTGAAATTACAAATTGTGCAAGGTAGAGAACTGTATTGTCTTCATTCTGATGTTTTTTTTATTTTACTAAATTACACGTTTTATATTTAAAATCATTAGTGCCATGGTGTTTTAATGGTTTCGTGAGAATCACCCATTTAACAGCTACAGTACTTACACAGTGACAGACCCATATTGTAAGATTGTGTAATGTTTTTTTTTAAACTTCGTACTTAAAAAAATAAATAAAAAAAGTGTTATTTTTCAGGTTGTCAGTTTGAAGTAAAGTTTAAAGTTGGAAGGCTTTAAAGGCCATATACAGTGTATCAGAAAGACAGATTCACAAATTAATGGATGGACATAAGGACAGATAGATAGACAGCAACACACAACAAGGGTTTTTATTAGAAACTTTTTTAGAAACTTTTTTTTTTTTCAGTTTCTATTTTCTGCAACTTTGTGGCTGGAACAACAATACAAACTATCACAGTAATAGTAATTTCAGGTACTGATTATGTGCTTTATTCAGTAATGTAAGTTTGAATATAATTTTGCATGACCTTTCTAGCCGTACTGAAGGCAACGATAGATAGGCTAGTTTACCTCAGATTATGAAAATAAGTTAAAGCAAACTGTGAACTCAATGCAAATCAAGTGTATTCCATGACAAAGACTGTATCAGTATGTACTTTTAATAATGTTAAAAAGGTTTAATATTTATGAATTAGATTATAAACTTGTCCATTTCGTTGGGAGTGCAATGTGCTTCTGCGCTTTCTATAGAAATGGAAAAAAAAATGTATTAGGTAATTTCAATATTTAGTTTTAGCTATCAGACAGTTTCTTTCCAAATTAAGCCAACCAATCATTTAACATAGCTACAATAAAACACGTTGAAGCTTTTCTAGCCTATTGCTATTTATTTTTTATTTAATATAGGCTACATTCTGGACAGCACTTTGTGATTTTTCAAAATACTGAAATATTTGTTCAGTGATGCTTCAATTAGCAGCATCTTATGTCATGGAGTTAACACGAAGCGGCGTTTCTCTTATCAGTGTGTGAGGAGCAGTGTTGGGGGTAACGCATTACAAGTAACGCGAGTTACGTAATAATATTACTTTTTTCAAGTAACTAGTAAAGTAACGCATTACTTTTTAATTTACAAGAAAATATCTGAGTTACTTTTTCAAAAAATTAACGCCAGTTACTTTTTTCCCATTTGTGACCCTGGACCACAAAACCAGTCTTAAGTGTCATTTTTTTTAAATTGAGATTTATACATCATCTGAAAGCTATAAATAAAGGAAAATGAATAAATAAGCTTTCCATTGATGTATGGTTTGTTATGATAGGACAATATTTGTCTGAGATACAACTATTTGTAAATCTGGAATCTGAGGGTGCAAAAAAATCTAAATATTGAGAAAATCATCTTTAAAGTTGTTCAAATGAAGTTCTTAGCAATGCATATTACTAATCAAAAATTAAGTTTTGATATATTTACGGTAGGAAACTTACTAAATATCTTCATGGAACATGATCTTAATATCCTAATGATTTTTGGCATTAAAGAAAAATTTATAATTTTGACCCATACAATGTATTGTTGGTTATTGCTACAAATATACCTGTGTTACTTACGACTGGTTTTGTGCTCCAGGGTCACATTTATTGACTGACAGTGCGCTGTGTGAACATGCTGTTACTGTAGTTCTAGACTAAATGTGAATGTGCATTAATTCATTCCACTCGCAAAAAAAACAGATTTAGTATTCATCAAATCAATTAAAACGGTGAAATGCAAACTCAGAATATGACGCAATCCTGCAATAATTAAATATGTGAAACAACACAAATGTATCTAATCCCATTTTATTAACCAATGCCTTTGCTGCTGACTTTTGATGATCCAGTTCAATCATACTGATAAGAAAAAATGACTTTAGATAAACTAACAATTGTGCTTCATTGTTTTTTTATTGCTGAAGAGTGTTGAACTTCTTCTCCTGCGTTCTACTGTACAGACGTGAATTACTTTTCCTTCAGCCTGAGGTTTATTCATTACACTTTTTGGTGTGAAAGGGCTTTTACATTTGCTATAATTACAACTTATTGTATTAAAAACAATCAAACCCTGCTCATATTTATAAAGTAACGCAAAAGTAACGTAACGCATTACTTTCCATAAAAAGTAACTAAGTAACGTAATTAGTTACTTTTTTAGAGAGTAACGCAATATTGTAATGCATTACTTTTAAAAGTAACTTTCCCCAACACTGGTGAGGAGTAATGTGAAGTGAGGAGTGGGAAATGGTCAAACCGGAGCACAACTAGAGCAGAGTGATCACTGAATGCAGAGCGGAAGGACATTGTTGCCGCTCCACTCCTTTAAAGGGGTCATATGATGTGATTTCATGTGTTCTTTCTCTTTGGAGTGTTACAAGCTGATTGTGCATAAGATCCCTGAAGTTGCAAAGACTGAAGTCTCAAAACCAAAGAGATATTCTTTATCAAAGTTGAGACTCGTCCACGCCTTCCTAAATATTTGCGTAATGCCGCACAAATGTTCACGCAAGGAAAGAAGACGTGGTTTCAGTAACGCAGTAGTGTTGATGCAGTCGTGTCAGGGAGACGCTGTGTGTTTCTAGGCGAAAGCAAAAGCACTTTATTTGGCTTCAGAAAGTAGATGCATTTAGGAATCATTAAGATTACTTACAACAGAACAGCACAACCCAGATGGTATCACAACGCATTTTATGGACGAGCGTTTCATGAACCTAGGAGAGGAGGTAATTCTGACTTTGCTATGACAATCTGGTGCTTCTGAATCAGCCACTGTATGTTTTGTTATTAGTTTTAGTATTTGCTATTGACTGTTCAAATGCAGAGTTCTGCGCGTCATGTGTGTGTGTGTGTGTGTGTGTGAGAGAGGGAGACACGGTCACACAACCGCAGCTTGTGATCAAACACATACGAGCTTCATCACTGTGTCTGTCACGCGACTCTGTTCCTCTCGAGCTTGAACTGATGGTAAAACTAAGGACATTATTAACTGTCTTTACATTTACTTTGAAAGCTGAAGCTCGTGATTATGGAAAGGGGCGTTACATTTCCGAATCGTGCTTGTGGTGTTCGGCCAATCACAATGCACTGTCTCAGCCGGCCAATCAGAGCAGACTGTGCTTGTCTGAAGGAGGGGCTTTGTAGAAAACTAAGTGTTTGAGAGAGGCGGGGCATAGAGGAACTACAATAATATACAGTGTTTGAAAAATAATGTGTTTTTTGAACATTAAAGCATGTCAACATATTCTGTTACACCAAATACACAAAATAATGATCTTTTAAAAAAGCATCATACATAGCCTGCTCTGACTGAAAAAATGTTCCCGCTCATAGCCTCCTCCACACAGAGGTTTGTTTGTCTAGGCGGTTCTCAACTGTTCAGTCTGGAGAGCGCAGACTTTTTGCTCCACAGAATGGTGAAAAATGTCATCTTATAGATCAGACACACGTTCACACTAATGACTGTTTCTCTCTATCATTACAGACCCAGGTCTGTCTCCAGGTGCTGTAGCAGGGATTGGTGTTGGTGTTCTGGTGTTAGTAGCTGCTGTAGCTGCTGCTGCTGCTGCTGTTGGTGTGATTTACCATCGCCACAAGATCTCTGAACTACAAAAACAAACATGTAAGTATTACAGTTGATACAGCAAGAGAAACACATTGAGCTTTATTGTGGTTCAGTAGAGTTTAAATATATAGTATGATTTATCAGTGAACATTTCTACTTTAACCACAAGTTCTGCTTGTAATTGATGCAATAATTAATGAAGTGTGTGATTTTCTAGTATTGAGCTGAATTACATTAATAACTACTGAATCAGTCTCTTTGAAATGCTGAATTTAAGATCTGTCTTTGATTATGTCTGTTTGTATTTATGTAGTTTTGTTCTTCTATTGAAGGTTAAGATATTTAGCAGAAATTGGTCTAAAAATCACAGTCCTGCTGTTCTTGTGTCTTTAGTTTTGAGTTTATCTGAGCTGCCCGAGTCTTTCATATCTCCTCACACGTGTGTTTGTGTCATTGTGTGTGGCTTCATTCATCTTGATCATTTAAACATCATAAACTATTAACACAGAACTCAAAACTGAAAACAAAGGAAATTATCTGGAGAGTGTTTGTAGGGATGCAACGATACCATTTCTTCAGATCTGATCCGATCCAGAAAATTCTGAGTATCGGCCGATTCTGATCCGATCTGAAACCAACGCAGGTGTTTATTGTTTTTTTCTTATCAATGTAGAGTTTCTATACTTCTGTCACTCTTTTGTGTGTTAAACACAATCTACTAGACAACTTCATTTCAATGAAAAATAACATGAAAAAATATATAGGGGTTGTTTACACCTGGTCACTTCATGAGTTTTGTAATATAATTACGATCTCTCAAAACACTTCAGGAGGAGGTCTGGGACACATTCCAGATGAACTGGACATGTGTAAATGCATCTGGTTGGTGAAAACACAAATGTGTCACACGTCATGGTTGTAGGGAAAAAGGCGCACGAAGAGAGAGTAAATGTAAAGGGGTTTTAATAATCATCAACTCATGTATTGCGTTGAAATAACATTACATTAAGACAGGACAAAGAACACAACGAAACTGATGCTTATAAAGATCAGGAAACGAGGTCATTAACTAACACAGGTGGAAACTAATAAACTAAATCAGGGAACACATGAAAATGACCAAAAAAGGGCAAACAGGAAACTCAACAGGAACATAAAGGTAGCAATGTGTCAATTTTACTCCTCCCAAAATGTTAAAATAATAAACCAGTAATAGTGTTTTATAGGCTATGTGACATTATAGTCAGATATGACAGCGCTAATGCAACACGCATCGCCGCAGACGAGCTGCTGAGCAAACTGCTGTGAATGAAACTGAAAGTAAGACGCAGACGCTCAACACAATCATCTTCATTAAAAGTAGTGAGACTAACCTATCTTTCCAGTGCTGATGCTGTGCTCTCTCCAGTTGCCGTCTCTGATATTGAAATGAGATGATAATTAATCAAATGCAGCGCTTATCTTTTGATTTCGTTGATGTGAACTTCGTTACATTGAAATATAGCGCGGTAATTGAAGATCAGATTTATATCTGTTTTGTGAAGACCGTCAAGTGTAAATGGAAACGTTTCAACAAATCAGATAGATATCTGATCAGAGAAAACACATCACGTGCAGGTGTAAACAGACCCATTCATAATCTATGACACAAATACTATTATAAACTAGGTTAGTGGATATTTTAGCAGCAAAAGTTATTCTAGAAAAATCATGAGTGCACAATTTAATAAAATCTAAACATTTAGTGAAATAACATTATTTAGTGGGGAACAAATAAAAGTGAATATGTGAAGAACTAAATCTGGTGAAATGTTACACATTGCTCTTTGTATTGTTCTAAAATACATTAATGAAAACAAGTAAATGTATTTATTTATAAATATAAACTACAAAATGAAAAGACATTTCTTTTAAATATATAGCACAGTAATGAAGGCAGCAACATATGATAGAGGAGTCCTATCCTATTTATCATCTGTTGCTGCCTCCATAACTGTGCTATACATTAGATTATTAATAGCCTTGATAGGACAGTACAAGAAACGCTATAAATAATTTAATTGCGCAAAAGTATTATAATATGAAAAGCTCAAATAGAGAGCTGTACAAAGCACTTATGCTCTTCCCGTGCACAGAATGATGCTCTTGAAGCAGCACGGAGTCACAGCGCAGCTCCGGTCAGAGAAGCACAGAGGAAAGAGAGATTGATGCGTAGCTGTGTGTAGCACAGATACCGATCCGCAGAAAATGACCGAATCGGAGCCGATACTGATCCTGAGTATCAGATCGATTCATCCCTAAGTGTTTGTGCTGTAAATGACACTCATGTTTATAATTCAGCTCATATATCTCAACATATCTGATCAGTTAGTGTTAGTTTTTATTCCTATGAAGGAGTAGTTTATTCTGAAATATAAATTATGTCATCATTTATCCACCTTCATGTCATTGCAGACGTGTATGACTTTATTTCTTCTGTCAAATACAAAATAAGATATCTGGATAAACATTATGTAACTCTTTTGTATACAACAACAGTTTTTAGAGACCATGTCTGTCAAACTGGTTTATAGTAAGTGTCATCTGTCATAACTGGTTTACTGTATTCAAAGTCTTCTCAATCATGTGATGTTTTGTGTGAGAACAGACAGAAATATGAGTGATTATTCACTGATCATCTTCTGCTCTCTACAGCTCTGAAATGCAACACTGAAGATATTTTAGATACAAACATGATATAATTAATTAATTGATTTCATAGGTGAACTCCACACACGTTTGAGTATGAAAAATAATATTTGAGCATTAGAGCCAATATTTTCAGCAAACAAACAGTTAAACATAAAGCTGCTGTATGAGTTCAGAGGACTGGTTTTGTTTAATCTCATTCTGTGAAGGACACTAGAAACTGATGTTACATGAACAAGACCTGCATGAAGATTCATCACAATCACTCGTTCATGTGAAGAAACACAAGCACGAGCAAATAACAGAGTGTTTGTGTTTAGTTTATGATGATGCATATTAGTATTTACCTGAATGAACAGTTTAAAAACAAGTTTGTTCCTTTCACTAAAACCTGATTTTTCTGTGGTAAATGTTTTATTAATCATTTAATTGATGTTAACACATGTAACAGATTGTTTCAGATCTGTAGGTGAAGGTGATCAGAAGATGAAGTGATTATTAGAAGCACATCTGAAGAATCACACACTATCCTCTCAGTCCTTAAATGATACTGACATGTTCATCTTCAGACTCAGTAATCATCTCCTCATTTCTCTGTTTCTATGTGCTGCTGACTGTGCCAGTGCCAGTGACAGTGACAGAGGGAGATCCTTTCATTCTGAAGCATGATAAAGAAATAAAGAAAGATGATTTGATACTGTGGCTGTTTGGAGAAGGAGAGCAGCGGACTAGCATAGCTAAATTCATCGGAAAGACTAGAGAGATCGTTACACATGATGATGCTGCTGGGAGATTCGGAGGCAGACTGGATCTGAACGAGATGACTGGATCTCTGACCATCTGGAACAGCAGAACTACACACTCTGGACTCTATACACTACACATCACATCCAGCGATGTGGATTCACAGCAGAGATTTATCCTCACTGTCAAAGGTGAGTAGCTCGTCAGTATAATAATGATCACAGATCTGCACTAGCAGTCATTACCCATAATTCTGTTCTTCAGCAGGTGATTCAGATCAAATTCAGTTTAATTTCAGTTTAATGTTCAGAGTTTGTTCTGTAGAAATATATGATTAAAGTTTGAACATCTCTCATTAAACTAGACTTAAATAAGCACTGCTCTGTTGCTGCTCCAGAAAGTATCTTTTATTTAGATCAGCACTCTGTATAAAGTTCACTTGGATTAAGGCCGCGTGTCCACCAAAGCGTTTTTTCCGAGGCTGGAGTATTTTTTTCAATTGTTGTAAATGGGAGCGCCGCGTTTTTTAAAACGCCAGGAGTGTGCCGAGCACGAGTGACGTCAAGCGTTGCCGAACTGAATTGTGGGTCCGTCGCGTCACTTCACTGGCGCTGCTCGCGGCAGAAGTTGAAAACTTTTTGAAGCACCAACGGAGGCGTCAGCTAATCAGGTCGCCTTGAGCGTCATTTTCGCGCTGAGCGTTTTGGCGTGTTTTTTCTCGGCGTCGAGAGTTGAAGAACGTTCAATGTTGGATAAAACGCTGCGCTCATCACTGTCACTTTCTAGTCAGCCAACCAATCAGAGCGGAGGAGGGGCGGGACTACCGACTGTACTACAGCCGAACAACAATGGATACGTTAATATTGCTTGTCTCCAAGTATTTATTTTCTTTACTAGGTCGAATTGCTGGACTACCATAATATTGTTATGAAGAATAATGCTTGGAGAAACATTTCATTCGCGACGCGTCTGCCATGTTTCAAATCATAGGAACCACAGCATCTCAACGAAAAAAACAAAGCTCACAGCCGAGCGTCGGACACGAGGCCTTATAGTTGTGTCTTTGGGTGATCAAATCTGAAGCAGAGACAGTAATATAGTTTCTAATAAAACAGCCAAGCGTCTTCATTTCAGATAAAACAGCATCTGAATGATCCTGATGTAGTCATTTCAAACTCTGATGTTCAGGTGAACACACCTGATCTAATGACAACATCTGTCTGTGTTTCTCTGTTTCTGTGTGCTGCTGGGACAGAAAAAGTGGAGGAGAAACCAGTAAAAGAAGGAGGTTCTGTCACTCTAGACCCTGATACTGAAATACAGAGAGATGATCAGATCACGTGGACGTTTGGAGATGAAGACCGTCAAGACAGTCTCATAGCTGAAATCAGAGGAGGGGCTGTAGAGATATATGATAAAGCTGCTGCTGGTGGTGAGAGATTCAGAGACAGACTGAAGCTGAACGAGACGACTGGATCACTGACCATCACAGACATCACAGATGAACACACTGGACGCTATAAACTACAGATCATCACCAGCAGAGGGATCTTCTTCAAGAAATTCAGGGTTTTCATGCCATGTGAGTAACTGTCTTTCAGTTTATTTATTAACATGTACTCGAGTGTAAGAGTGATGCTCTGAATGAACAGTTCTACTCTGAGCTGATTGTAACAGGCAGGTAAAGCTGCACATTATAATGTGTTTACTGCAACTTGACCTTCATTTTGTATTTTCCTCAGTTTATCCAATTTGTTCAAATGATGACTTAATGCAGAGCAAAAAATTAACATACCAATAAAGTATAAATAATTTACCTGCATTTATAAATATTGAATATAAGTATAAATCATGTATCATTTTGTTGTAAAATATTATAGTTATTAATGTCACATATGAATACAGTGGCAGATCATGGGTGATATAGACATCTGTCTGGGGCTCACAGCAGCATGAGTCTTTCAGACATGACTTCTTCTCTTCTTTATAGTTTATTCAGGGCATTATATTAATGTTGAGAGTGTATTAACATGAGAGCACATGCAGGTAATGTGTGAGCGCAGGTCTCTCAGAGATACAGTGTGCTCTGTTATTAACTGACTCTGCTCTCCGTCTGATATTGTGTGTTCATGCTCAAACACTATCCTGTGCACTCGTGAATCTCTACATGCTCGTGCTCCTGAATTATCTTCTCTCATGGGTTTAGAAGATATCAGCATCAGACTTCCACCATTGACCAATCAAATAACATAGTGCACCTTAACTTGTACAGAAATGAAGGATCCATCGTTTTATTGTACAGATTTCATGATTTACCAACTTCAGTCCAAAAAGGAATTTTTATTATTTAATAGTTACTTGAGTTAAGTGCTTATATAGTTCTACACTAAAAGTGTATCAGTGTATGTAATGTATTAATGTTGTGTTTTTATACCTTTTGGGAGTGTAGAACTAAATAAGCAACTAAATAAGCCAGGTAACACTTTATTTTAAGGTGCCATAATTAGGGCTGCACGATTATGACAAAAATCATAATTGTCAATTATTCCCTTGAGATTGTAATTGCGATTGTTACTAATGATTATTTTGAACAGATTTATGCCATTGTTTGAAGCTGCATGCCATATTTTTATATAAAATATATATATATATAAAAAGGCTGAAAACACTCTTCCTGAACTCTTATAGCTTTTCTATAGCATTGAGCCTCAAATGTCAACTATACATTGGTTTGGTTTCTTCTTTAAACAAAAAAAGGTACAATTATGCATGGTATATGTTATACTAAAACTAAAAGAAAAAAATGGTTTACTAAAGCTATATATTTCATTTACAATTAAACAGAACATTTTACAGTACAATATGATCAGGGCTCCAGACTATCATTGGAGAGCAGTGGCACCAGCACCTGATTTACCAGCACTGAACATGTAATATTACAAGTTTTGTCTCTTAGAAATGAACTGTAGATCAGGAGCTTGAGTTGGGATGCAGATGTACATTTGACAGCATTGTGAAAACTGTAACAGCCTCATCTTTTATATATAACCAAAAGTACAGCACCTCATTACCATGGTAAAAAAGTAGCCTAACTATATGGTTTCTATGGTGTTTGCATTGAAATATAGTAGCTTAAAGGCATTCAGTCAATTACAAATCCACATCAACTGATATAATAATTAACTAAACTTTTCCTACTTTTCTGCCACTGTAACATTGTTACCGTTAGTGTCACTACAGTAAAACTATGGTAAATGTGGGTGATTTGTGGATTGAACGTCTTCTAACTGGATCGTTGTTGCACTGTTTCTGCATCAGTGTTGATGAGAATAACAGCTCCGATTTATTTGGCTTTAAACTAGTTTAAATGAAAGAGACGTGCTTTGTACTGGAGAACTCTGCGCTCGGGTCACTGAACTCGGGTCACTGTAATAAACACATGCGCTCTAAGCTCGTGCTGCACTGTTTTCTTTTGAGGCGCGCGGATACAAGGTCCGTGTGGCGCTCAGTTCAAACGAGTTCCGCTTTTTTGTTCCGCTTTTGACACGTTTGGCGTTTAACATATCTATCATGCACAACAGAGTGACAACGACTATTAGTTAGACAAAATGTCTTTTATCCAGTGTGTTTGAGTTTGTTAAACTCCGCGCAGCAAACACCTGTTAAGCACACAGAATAATGCAAGTGGGCATTTTTAATGGTTTATTTATTTTTGTGATCGCGGCTTTGAACGATTATGTAATCGTGGCATCCATAATCGCGATTAGAAATTCGATTAATTGTGCAGCCCTAGTCATAATACAGAGTAATTACCTAGTTAAGTACTTAGTAGTAGCCATTGTACTTGCATGAAACAAAATACTGCTGCGTCCTAGTTCGCCTACTTACACTATGCCCTAGAAGTATGTACTCTTTCTGTGAAGAACAAGTAGATACTTTTGAGTATGTAGCAGAATAGCAGGCACGCTTTGGGACAGCTACTTCTTTAACGGACGCTCTGTTGCTTAGTTACGAGCATCCTGTAACTGTTTAAACTGCTGTCAATCATCTTATCACAGTTAACATCATGCACATATAGTTTAATTTGATTTCCTACCGTATTGGAGAGAAATAAAGATCACATCGCAGGTCTTTCATGCCGAGAACTCTGCTCATGTGTTGCATAATGATGCATTTCAAAGTTAACAACCAAATGTATCATTATAAAAGTTCACAGTGTTGCTGCAGATGAAATATAACGTGGATAACATTAAATAAATATTTTTTATCCGGTTAGACATTGATTATGTATCACTCAAATCTTTCTCTACCTGTCCGTTGGTCGCGCATATCCGCCATGTTTGTAGTTTTTTAACACATTTAATGCGTGTTTGTAGTTCTAATCTAATCCTCGTCCACCGCGCAGTGTGTTGTTGGTAATATAGTGTGCATCGATCTACACTTCGAACCAGAAGTAGTACACATCCGGGAATCTTTGGCATACTTTTTTAAACATACTGTGATTTGGGACACACTAATTCTGTTTTCGAATACTATTTAGGACGGATAGAATGTGAATTGGGCCGCAACAGTACTTACCATGTAACTGAATCGATTCATTCACTTGTAACACAGCACTGAATGGGAGAAGCGTCATACACACAGAGGGCACAGCGTCACGTTATTTAAAGGGGACGTTCACGCGTTAATGAGTAGCAATGGATTAACTAGCTGCATTGATTACTTTTATGCCACTGATCAGGCTTTTATATGTAGTTTGGGGCACCAGAGGGTTTTATAGGTTTGACTGAAATAATAATACTATAACTGACACTTTAATCAATGTTTCAAGCAACAACAAAACAATTGAACAAAAAACAGATAAAGACAAAAAGTAGCCATTGATAGTATCTAAACATGTATCAAAATTTATGTGTAAATTATGTGCAATGTCTTAGCTACTAGGGATTGTTACATAGGGCTATACAGGCATCTAGTGGCAGCACAATGATATTACAGATAATAAATTGTGCAAAATGTTTATCTTAAGTCAATTTACAAATAATGCATTCAGATTTGTGGAACTCAATCTCAGTCGTTACTATGACAAACAATTTGAATGTGACAAGAAACTGGTGTCTGAGAAGAATGTATAAAAAAATATATATACATACAGTATATATTTTGGGGGGCGCCAATAGGGATTTCGCCTAGGGCGTCAAATTGGCTAGAAACGGCCCTGAGTACAACGGCTACTAATAAGTACTTAATTAGTAATTACTCTGTATTATGACACCTTAAAATAAAGTGTTACCATAAGCCAGAACTGCTACCACATGTGTACACACACACACACACACACACACACACACACACACACACACCCTGAATGAAACTTAACCTGTTATAATCTCATTTCTCTGTTTCTATGTGCTGCTGTGACATGAAGGGAGGCGTGTCCATGTGATTACGGGAGAATCTGTCCAGCTGTCCACTGATCGTCCTAAAATACAGAGAGATGAGGTGATACAGTGGAGGTTTGGATATGAAAACTCTCTCATAGCTGAAATCAAAGGAGGGACCGGAAGGACATATGATGGTCCTGATGAGAGATTCAGAGACAGACTGGAGCTGGACGATCAGACTGGAGATCTGACCATCAAGAACTGTTCAGATGAACATGCTGGAGATTATAAACTGAAGATCTGCAGCAGTGAAGGGGACACAAACAAGACATACGATGTTACAATCAAAGGTGAGTTGCTCCAGTCAGTGTAATAATAACACAGTATTTACTGCAGGTAATTCAGTTCATCTGCTTAATGTTCAAACTCCATTCAGAGTTTATTCTGTAGATCATTTCATTCTTTAAAAGTCTGTTATTAAAGATTCAAAATGATTGAAGTTGTTGCCTCATCTCAGTGAATATTTCATTCAGCTTTTATTCATATCAGCACTCTGTAAAACACACATGTATATTAGACTCTTCTCCTCGTGTGCTGCTGTGACAAATGAAGCGAGGTCAAAATCATTGTTGAAGGAAAGAAATGATGAGAATCTGTTGTTTGCACTCGATAATTTAACTTTACAGCAATATCATGATCTGATGTGTGAGATTTTTATTTGTGAGAAAAGTGCTTGAATTAGATATAAATGTATCTTCTCTGTTTTTAATTCATCATCGTCTCTGTGTTTTCCTTCAGAGTCCTCAGGGAATGAATCAGGGAATGAATCAGAAAAGAATGAATCAGTGTCTGTAGAGATGACGCCGCTGCTGGATAAATAAGTTCCTGATGGAGTGAATGAGGAGGAGAGTTCAGTTTAACAACACAAGCCCCGCCCACTCCTGTCAATCACTCTGACATCATCATCATCATGCTTCTGCTCTTATGAGTCTCCAGACTCGTCCAGTGAACGAGAGAGAGCTTCAGACCTGTTATTATCAGTCTGACTCTCACAGATCTGAGTTTGTGTCATATATGCTTTTATAAGATGTTTTACCACAGCAGTATTTCTCTAACCGCTACATGTGCTGTTTTTATATCATTAACACCAGAACCAGATTAATGTTGATGATCACAGTGTGTCTCTAAAGCTGAGATCACATGATCTTCTTCTTCATGTGTGTATAGTGCCTTTGTATTCAAGCTGAAGCTCTTGAAATTAGCCTGATTGCTCTTATAGCAGAACACCTTTGTTCAGTTCTAGTAGTGATATGTGATATAATAATAATAATAATTTGTTACATTTATATAGCGCTTTTTCTGGGTACTCAAAGCGCTTTACATAGAAGGGGGGGATATGATACATGTGCTTTGTGTTCAATAATATTAATGTAAGATACTGATATGCCGCTGATCTTATATCTGATCATTTCTGTCCTCTAGTGGACAAATACAGCTTCTGCTTCATAACTCTTTAAACATGCAACGCATAAACAATATACCTATATATACACGCTTGAATATGACTGATATAATCTCAATAAATAATAAAAAGGCAGAATTGTGTCAAATGTGTGTTGCTTCATACAGTATAAAGTAAAATGATCCTGTAGTTGTGTTGGTCGTAATAAACAAGCAGGGATGAAATGTGAGAAAATCAGATATTGTTCAACCAGCTGAACATGGCAATGGAAGAAAAGTACATAAAGTTTACCAAAGTTTAATTTACAAAGTTTAAAACACATACCTGCAAATTTGCATAACGCAAAAGCCGTTTGATCAGAAAATACCTTTTACCATTTTCACCTATTGACCTTCTGGCTTAATATAATAAACACAACATAAATCTGTGTGTTTTACAGTATTTCATATTCAAGACAAATGCAGCTTCAGGCTGAAACAATCTCTACAAAATGCAGTGAACACAGTTTCTTCTGTTTCTCTGATTCAGGTTCATGAGTTTCATAAGTGCAGGAAAAGCCCTTTAACAATATACATAATTAGCTCATAAATTCAACAATAGACACGCTCATAAGAACAAAATATCTGTCTTCAGATAAGATTAAAGCACATTTCTTTCACATCTCCAGTAACTGAGCACAGCAGGTTTCATTCTGACTCACATTTACTACATTTACCTTCATTCTTATCAGTGCACGAAGACAACAACTGTTGTATTAGTTGAATGGAAAAATAATAATAAAAATCACAAATCTTTGCAGCTTTTATTTTAAGATTTACAAGATTTATTAAATCTTTATTTATTTGAGATGTCACTCAATTTAAAGGCTCACTCCAATTTTTTATGAAACTCCATCATAATAATCATCAAACATCTTTATTAGAGAAAGCTATAATCCTAATGAAGGGTTTGCTCTTCTGACTCATTGAAAACATCTCTTTTCTAATCGTTCTCTTCTCTAACACAGCTGAATCTGAATCACAGTCTCAGTAAAAACATCTGTTTCTGTAAACAGCAGGTGCTTGTGTGAACTAAACAGCTTTCTGCACAGAGCTGAAACAGAGTGAATGTGAAAGAAGAAATGCAGACCTGTTTTCTGATCATAACTGAAAGAAACGTGTTTCTGAGTGCTGAATAACTGACTGGTGAACAACACTCGCTTCATGAAGCCACTGCAGAGTCACAGATAACAGGAGATGCTGTGCAAGCGTGCTAGCTACATCTACACAGAGCAGAGGACATATAATACACGTGTCTGACTCTCTTTGATGATGGCCTGTGCTCCTGAATATGTTCCTGTCATATTCACAGCCCCATCATAAGCCTGTCCTCTCAGTGATGGATCAGTTCAGACGGAGCAGGTTCTCTCCTGTGTTACAGAGACTTCATACAGGACAGTTCCTCATGTTATTAAATCATGATCAACATCTCTCAGACTGACTCCTGTTCCTTTCCTGATCAATCCTGGGTACCATCCATGATGACACAAAACTGCAAGTTCAGAAGTGAACTGATTCTTTCTGCAATTACACGAATGTGCAGAAGAAAAGTACACTGCTGGACAATAACCAATCATTTATATCCTAAATTATTATTTAACACTTTAGTATGGATAACACATATTCACTATTAACTATGACTTTTGCCTCAAACTCTTCATTTAATGCTTATTAATAGCTTGTAGTTGTTAAGTTTAGGTATTAGGTAGGATTATGGGATGCAGAATATGGTCATGAAGAATAAGGAATTAATACGTGCTTCATAAGTACTAATAAACAGCTAATATACAAGCTAATAAGTATCTACTGTAGTTAAAAATGATAGCTGAGAAGTTGTTCATCATACTAATGTGTTACATATTTTTTCTATATTTTACTAATTACATTTTTTATGATTGGTCCATATATAATCATACAAACACTTGTGTAGTAATATATTTTATACAATGTATAGCAGCCAGGTGTTAAAAGCCACTCTATCTGTGAAGTTTGTTTTTCTTGTGTGTCGTCCTGACAATCCTACGCTGTCTGTTTCTTGATCATTCTTGACAACACATAAAAACATAAAATCAGTGCACTAATTAAAGAGCAGCCCATAAATTAAGATCGTTCCTATATCAGATCATCAATGCATGTATGCTTGATTGAATCACATTATGTAGAACTGGAAGAGTTAAACATGTCACAACGCTGCACAATCTCAGTTCAACATCATCTTTATTCTTATTTGAATAGAATAGAATTGTTTTATTTGTCACATACACGATTATATAACCAGTAGTGAAATGTACTCTCTGCATTTAACCCATCCTAAGTGAACACACACCCGGAGCAGTGGGCACATGTTACAGCTGTGTGTGTGTGAGTGTGTGTGTGTGTGTGTGTGTGTGTGTGTGTGTGTGTGTGTGTGTGTGTGTGAGTGACTGTGTGTGTGTGTGTGTGTGTGTGTGTGTGTGTGTGTGTGTGTGTGTGTGAGTGACTGTGTGTGTGTGTGAGTGTGTGTGTGTTTCTGGCTCTTAAGGCTTTAATCTAACAATTGAAAACCTTGTTTATTATATAGAAAACTTGTTTTAATGTTAACATTAATAGCTTCTGAAAGGTAGTTTCTGATTGTGTTAAATATTAAATAGCAGAACAGTGTAATGTTGGATTCATTCCCTGCAAACAAGCCTGCACTGGCCCTTCACGGGCCACTTACAGGGCTGTCAGCACAGGGCCAGTGTTAAGGGGCCAATGCTTTGCCAGTGAGCAAATTCTCAGGGGCCCTGCGCTGGCAGCCCCTAAAGGGCCATTTCAAGCTTGTTTGCAGGGTTGATACAGCTGAGGGATTTTAAAATGGTTTCATAACCATTCAGTTTTTGCAAAAGCAGTCTGCCATTTCACATTGCAAGTGCTACTGAGGTGTGACTCTAGCAACGCAGCATCTGAGTCAAACTGAAACCTGCTGTGCTCGTGTTTCTTCAGAAGCATGGTTTGATCTGTCGGGTGGACAAATAGCTTTTGCAGGAAAATGGCCATTTGTCTGATGTCTGTTGAAGCATGCAGCTGAAATCCTTCTTCATGTCCTGCTGTTATCTATCTCACAATCACAGTCAGACTGCTCTACACAGAATAGCTTCAGACGCTTGTCAGTAGACTTCATATGTTGATTGTGTTGAAGTCATTGGTTATTGGTAATTTACTTCAGTGTCTAGTGATGAGGAAAAGCAAGAGCTGTGTTAGCTTATATAGTAGCTATATTGGCAACCTATATTGAATTTTCCTATGGAATTGTATAAATTGAATTATTCCTATCTAAGTTGATAGTGTAGCCTACTTGGCTTTTTTATGTACCAATACAAGACATGGTTTGTCTACTGATTATTAGCCTACATCACGGTAAAGAAGATCGTTGAGGGAACCTACTCTGCAATCCTAGGCTGTGTGTCCATTTTACTGCTTGGTAAGGCATGCGTTTTTTAATGACTGTTTTTTTTTTTTGAAGGTTATACGCTTGGGCTGTGCAATGAATCTCATTTTAGTTTCTAAATTTCAAGATTCAAAGGAAAGTGGGAGAAATTAGGTATACAGCGAGGAATAGGAGAGAAGAAAGTATAAACATTTCATCCAAAAATTGGGAGAGATATGTGTTATAATACTGTTTTAATATCTTAGAGAAACTAATTTAAGTGGAAAGATATATATATATATTGTAGCAGGGTGAATGAGGACACAGACACAGACAATGAAGTTTACCAGCAAAATCCCCGGAGGGTGGTTTATTTGAACAGAGAAATGGAAATACGGTGCTCTGTGCAGGTGCGCTGGGTCCTAGTGGTGATAGTGTCTGTGATCCTCTGTGAAAGGTAGAGAATGGCCAGGAGCTCAGTCAGACTCTGTGAAGATGAAGAGAAAACACACATTAGTCTCTTTTCCAGGGAGCATGTAACTCCATTTGGTGTGGTTTTCCTCCCAGATTTAAAGCCGCTGCAAACGAGCTCCAGGTGCACTGGCCATTATGCTTAGTTGGCGATTAGTGCAGGAGCGGAGTTTCCAGGGCGACGCTAATCTGCCCTCGGGATACTCGCCCCCCATAAGCGTCAAACTGGTCCTATGGGGAACAACACAACTAGTTGCGGGGACAGTACGGGTGGGGGAAACACAATACCTGTCAGACCTGCCCATCCGGACCAGCTCCGGGAAAGCCCGTCGGCAAAATTTCATAAATAAATAGATGTAAATGAAACAGACAATATTTTTCTCTGAATACTTAATTAATGTGAATGAATGACTGGCTATTGTTATCATGAAATGATCTAAACAAATCTTAGCACTGCACAGAAGCTGCATGAAGTGACATTTAGATGTGCATTTATACATTTAGACTGTATTTATAATTGCATAAATAATGTTATGAGATTAATGTTTTAAATACTAAATTCTGAATATAGAAATATGTTGGATAATAATGTAATATGCCTACTTTTAGATGGGAAACTTAAAACGGCCAGCAGGTGGCAGAAGTTCGTGATTGAATCACTGAGTCATTCAGATGATGCTTTCAAAACGGCTGAATCCTTCAGAAGCGAATCAAATGACTGTTTTTATGAATGGCTCAGTGAATCAGAGACAACGAGGATTCGGATTCGAACACAGAAACAAAACAAAAACAGCACTCTTGCTCGGGTCATATTGCCGAACTGTCAGGAGCATTTTTTGCTCACATATCTTGAAATTTCCAAGTTAGCAGCATGTATATTAAAACATAACATTATAAATGAATAAATATATATAATGATAAGAACCAAGTGCAAAGCGCTATGTTGATGAATGGAACTGCGTTCGTGATCGCAAAGATGCTTCCAGAAACGAACTAGTTCACCTGTTCTAGAAGTGGTCAAATGAATAAAACTGCGATAATACTTTCTTGTAAGATATTATGATGTTGAATAAGTGATGCTTGATCTGTTTTTTAAAATGACATCAGACGGTCTGAATCAGACCCTTTCTTCTGATAAACTGCAGCATGAACAACGACGTGCGAGAGCAACTTCTCATTGCAAACTGAACTGAAGCGTCGGGAAACACTCAATACAATATACAGCGTATACACAGACTAAACTACACAGAGCACAGCAGAAAGACATTTGGCAATCAACTTGTAATGTTTCTGCTGGCATGCATGTGGAACTGATCTTTTATCTTCCCTGCGTTGTGTTGTGGATCAATAAAGCTCGTGATTCAAGAATTCTTCTCTCAGTCCTTTTTATTCACTGAGAAAACAGGATAACACAGAGTGAGTTGATAACTTCCAGCATATTCGACACTCCTCGTGCTGGCACGCGCTGGCCTTTCATACATGAACTGACTCAAGAGTAGAATAAATTCAAGAATATTAAACATAGTTGAATGAATACATCGTCACAAAATCACAACTTAACATGTACCTGAGAAAACAGGATAACACGGATTGAGTTGATAACTTCCAGCATATTCAACACTCCTCGTGCTGGCACGCTAAAATAAAACACACATCTTTCACTCTCTTCACCAATGTCTAGCACTTTTCTTGATATCGAATATATGCTGTTGCTCATGATATATCACACATTTCATAGATAATAACAGATGGAATTACGGAGTTACCAAGCACACAACTTACCGCTGGCCTTTCATACATGAACTGACTGACGCAACAGGGGCGTACACAGCATAAAGAACCAGCCAGCCAATAGGAAACTCTGTTAACCCTTTCTTATCCAATCATTTTCCAGTGTGGTTATTTAACTGATCATTATTCGCAAGTGGAGACACACTATATGTATAACTCTGTTACATTCTCCCCTACTGAACTCCACTTGCAAACAAATCTAAAATATCATGGCATAATACGCTCACTACTAATGACACTCGGGTACAAAGAACATCAGAATTCATAACAGAAATATATATATCTCAACAAAACAAAAACACACATCAAAAACATGGAATGCTATTCAAATATCTCTAAAATATGAATGTTGAGGAGCATTCCAGTTCATAGATTATTCTTATGAAGAATTAGAGGAAGAAGAGGTTAGCTACGCCCCTCCAAACTCATAGGTCAACATGCCGGTTACATGTTTAATACACTCAATCAACATATAAGCATTCCTTTAAATCGCATCTTGGTATACTGACCAAATACCTTCACAATCCCAATAAAGATAGAAAGAGAACAACAGGATGACAAGGAAAAAAAACAAACATAATAACAAAGTACTAAAAAAAAACACATTTAGATCCAGACAGGTGCATTAACCTGATTGTCTATCTTTTGTACTTGCATTGTTTCTATAAGCCTCACCACCGGTCTGATAAGTCTTCCAGCTCTTGATCTAACTGAAGTCATCAAACCTCCAACATCATTTTTGCTGTCAGATCGAACTGTCGCCACAGTAGCTACATCACTTTGACAGTCAACGTCTGATGATAGCTTGTCAAACACAGTCAAATTTGAATTAATGTCCAGATCAGATTCATTGTCAATTGGACATGCAAGACTAACAGAGTCTTCCAACTCAGCCACTACCGCAGGGTCACTGGAACCATCAATACTCCCCATCATTTCTTGTCTACCAATGTCATCTTCTGACAACACTGACCCCCTTTTGGAACCTCTTGAACATTCAAGCTCTGAAACCCATACCACTGTTCTCTCATCAGCTGCAGGCTGATATAAATGCTCTAGCATTTGTTTTTTTTACTGCTAACACACCCTTCCACTCCCACAGGCCCCTCTGCAACGTCATCAGGAAGAGGTAGGAAATTCACAGGCATGATCAAATTACGATGAACAATCTTCTATTGGCCTGTGGAAGAATTCTCAATTTTGAAAGTATTGGTTTCAACATTTTTGTCAACTACAATGTACAGACTGTTCTCCCAGCGGTCAGACAATTTTCGCTTGCCTTGCTCTCCCTTGTTCGCCAACAAAACCCTGTCTCCAATGTCTACCGGAGCACCCTTGAGCTTTCTGTTATAAAGAGCAGCATGTCTTTTCAGTTGTTTTCCTTCAGTCATCCTCGCAATTGTCACCGCTTGTTTGAGATATTTTAGTAAATCCCTAACATACTCATCATAGTCAACAACAGCATTATCTCGCAAGACTGACCCAAACACCACATCGACAGGGAGTCTCGGAGTTCTGCCAAACATCAGTTGAAAAGGTGCAAATCCGGTGGTCTCATGAATCGTACAATTGTATGCAAATGTCAGTGATTTGAGCATTCGAGGCCACCTTTGCTTCGCTGTAGGGGGCAGTGCTCGAATAATGTTTCCAAGTGTTCTATTAAATCTCTCCACACCCCCATTACCCATTGGGTGATATGGAGTGGTGTGTGACTTTTCCACCCCTGCAACAGACAACAGCTCAGAAATTAATGCACTTTCAAAATTTGCTCCCTGATCGGAGTGAATGCGTTTGGGAAAGCCATATATACAAAAAAAGTTATTCCATAACTGCTTAGCAACAGCTTTAGCTGACTGATTTGGGCAATGAAAAGCATGTGCCAGTTTCGTAAAATGATCAGTGACAACAAGGACGTCCACTGACTTATTCCTGCCGTCTTCAGCTGCCCAAAAATCGATGCACACAAGCTCCAAGGGTTCAGATGTCATAATATTTTCAAGAGGAGCCCTAGCCTCTGACTCAGGTGATTTACCGTAAACAAACCTCTTGCAGCATTTGACATAATCTCTCATGTCCGTCTCAAGTTTATGCCAAAAAAAACGTTGTCTCACCAGATACAATGTCCTTTGTTGGCCCTGATGACCTGCGTCATCATCAGCACGGTCCCCACCAATGATTTTGGGACAACATACTGAAATGACTTTTTCTTTGACACTACATCCCTCGAAACCCTGTAAAGTATCCCAGCTCTCATCTCAAACTTATTCCAGGATCTAAGCAGCCTGACAACTTCCACTGGCTCCTGTTTACACGCACGACTAGATGGTTTCTTACCCCTCTCCACATAAGAAATCACCCTGGCCAATATGTTGTCGGTCTGCTGCCTCTCTGCCAACTCTTCGCGGGACAAGCTCTTCAGTTTTGGTTGATCTGCAGGCACGACATGATGACTCAACTGAGGTAACAAAAGGTCACAATGTGGGGTAACCAAATTAGACCTTTTTGCCTCCATGACTGCAGACACTTCCATTGCAGACCAAGAACCAGATGGCCTACTAACAAGTGCTTGGGACTGTACTGCCAACATGCCACATTTTGGCTCAATACCAGGCTCAGTGTCTGGCTCACAAGGGTGTGCAGACCATCTGAAAACTTCTTGCACTTGTTCCCCTTGGACTGCTGATGCCTCCTGCAACAGTAAGTTATACGGTAACCTAGTAAGGCGATGCAAAGTGCTCTGTTTTATGAATGGCGCTCTACTAAGAGCATCTGCCACACTATTCCTTGAACCAGGTATGTACTTAATATCAAACTGGAATGGCGCCAACTTGGCAACCCACCTGTGCTCACAAGCATCCAGTTTTGGTTTTGTCAAAATATATGTCAGTGGGTTGTTATCGGTCCATACTGTGAAGGGGCGACCTCTCAGCCAGTGACTAAATTTGTCACATACAGCCCACTTCAATGCAAAAAATTCCAGCCGATGTGCTGGATATTTTGACTGAACAAATGAAAGTGACTTACTGGCAAAACAAACTGGCCTTGCCGTATCCCCATTTTCTGGTACTTGTGAAAGTACAGCACCTAGGCCACTACTGGAAGCGTCCACCGAAACTAAGAATGGCCTGTTAAAATCCGGATGAGCCAATAAATCACAGTCAATCAGAGCCTGCTTAAGACGACAAAATGCCTGCCTACAATCATCAGTCCAATCCTCTGCAGTAAGTGTTCTTTTCAACACGTTTTTCTTACCCTTTTTACATCTCTGAACGATAGAGCCAGCAGTCAACTGGAACAGTGGCTTTGCAATTACTGAACACTGCTCTATGAATTGCTGATAATATACAACCATCCCAAGAAAAGAACGTATCTTCTGCTGGGATGGGGCACCAGTTTTGTCATCCATAAGATCCGACTCTGTCATTTCAGCAATCACCTTGATTTTATCAGGGTCTGAGGCCACACCCGCCTCGCTGACCAGATGACCAAGGAATTTCACTGACCTTTGCATAAAATGACATTTCCTTGGAGCTAATTTCAAGTTATGAGATTTCAGACGCTCAAAAACCAACTCCAATCTCTTTAACCCTCTGGGGTCTGAGGTGATTTTGGGGCCCTTGAGAGGTTTTGACATATCCTGATATTTGTGCTTATTTCAGCTACTTATAACATACTAATGACCAACACGTATTTGTTTTTGTATTCAGCACAAACTTTGCTACAATATTATGTGACCAAGATGGATGTACATGTTTGTATTTTTTTAGAAAAAAAATATTATGCGTGGTTAGTAAGTTTTGGGAAGAAAAAAAATGTTTCTGAAATAAGGCCATAAAACCCACACTAAATAGTCCTGAATAAGACTTTAGAGTAATCAGTCTTGTCGGCTAGAATATTTACTTCACAATTAAGTGAGAATCATTCTGCTTACTCATTCACAGAAAACAATATATTGATTTAAATTTTTTAAGACATGTTTTGTGATTGAAAGCCTGTATGCGAGGGAGAGACAATGTCCTTGAATATTAAGTGATTCTCACCTGAGACACAAAGGGCCCTCCCCTAAAGGCTGCTAATGGCCCATCAGTGTGACTGACTTTGAGGCAGGTAAGAGAGAATGTGAGGAGATTGAACAAATGTTTTTTTTTTATTATTTGTATTTTATTTACAACACCGTATAATCAAAACATACAAAATGATGGTCAAAGACACATTATTGTGCACACTGATCTAACCACAGAGATGTGAACAGACTTTGAGTCATTCCTACAACAGATTCTGTTCAACAAGTGACACAAGTAAATCATGCCTGATATTTACGTGTGTTATTTGAGTGTTTCTGCTACTTTCCATGGATTCAAGAAGAAAAAAAAACATAATCAGTGGTCAAGGAGCTTGTTTTACCATATAATATCAGTGTAGTTGGACATCTGGGGCCTCATTTATAAAATGTTGCGCAGAAACCATCCTAAATTTGTTCTAAGATCATTTCGCAAAAGTGCGTAAGTGCGATTCAGAGAAAACGAACGTGCGCACAAAAACACGTGCGTACGCCTCTCTTCCAGATATGACGTTTATAAATCGCAAATGATCTTGATATTGTGCGCAGCTGACTGGTGTCAGATCTCCGCCTTGTAAACGCCCCCTAATTAATATCATTATCATATAAAAGAGCACACGCCAATATCCAAATTTCTATGCTTGAGAATGACGAGCACTAAGAAAAAGAAAACTTTACTGAGTCTGAAATTGAGGTCCTGCTGGCGGAGGTAGAGGTTCGTGCGGGGACGCTTTTTGGGAGTCTCTCCAGTGGGCTTTCACACAAAACAAAATTTGTGGCATGGCAATGTATAGCGCAGGCTGTGAACGAGGTAGGGGGGCAGCAAAGGTCCCTAAAAGACGTAAAAAAAATAAATAATTTACAGTCCAAAAAACGTGTTGTCTTCTCATTGCACGGTCCATTCTGCTTCTTGCAAACTACTACTTCATAGGCCATTTTATAGGCCATAGATGCATAGGAATTATTAACATGCGTGGATCCAAATTATTTCATAATGTGTAATTATTCTTTGGACAAACAATGCGTTTGTGGTTATATTTTTTCTATTGACCATTATCAAAAATTACTACTAGAAACAACATAAATAATATTGTAGTAGTGGTGGTGGTAGTAGTAGTAATTATTAAACAATAAGGTTTCCAAAAGTAAGAATAAACTACGAATTCAAGTTAAATTTTCAGTCATCTTATAAAAAGTGAGCATCCTACTTTTAAAATCATTTGCTATGACAACTAATAAAAAGTGTAGTATCACAAAATTCTAGCAAAGCTTTAAAAAAAAAACATATTATAGAAAGAAAAATTGGACGTTTCATATTATAAAATAAATTATTACACAATTATGGTCTCAGGTCTGAAAAAACCAGCATGTGATTTGGAATTTCTTTATATTTACAGTTTACTAATGCTGCTCAAATGTGCCATTAATGTACTGACACAAAAATATCTAGTGTATTTTATACAAATATAACTGATGTAAATGACAAAAACAAAGTTTAAGGCTGATGTCTCTATTCATTTTCACAGAAGCAAAGCAGCAGATGTTATAAATAAAAACAGTTAACAATGTTATTGAATAGAATATATTAAAACCGTTATTGAAGGGTGGATTCTTATAGGCTACACGGACAAAACAGTCGGAGATGTTTATGCTTTTTTTTTACGCAATATTAGTAAAACAAGACGTCGCAAGTTCTCTTGTAAAATAAAATAATAAAAAACAACCACAAGGAATAAACTGTGTAGCCTAGAATGCGAGTAAACAACTCTCAAAATTAGGCTACTAAAAAGGTCAGTTTAATCTCGCAAAAACTCCCGTTAATAAAAAATCTGACTACAGTGCACAATTAATCTCTCACACTGCATCTTTGTTGTTTATGATGAATTCGGTGCTTGCACGTACACCGCTTTTATTAGATATTCAAACAGCTGCAGTACTCCGACTTTGCCACAAGGAAAAGTGCGTACGTCTGCTCAGACCTTGACGTGGCGGTAAGCACTTTTCCACGTCAAAGACCGTCTTTATAAATATGAGCTTTGGCGTGGATTTAAGCGTACGCACACTCTAAGATCAAATCTGAGCGTACGCACGCTTTATAAATGAGGCCCCAGGGGTGCTTGACGTGCTTACCGCCACGTCAAGGTCTGAGCAGACGTACGCACTTTTCTTTGTGGCAAAGTCAGAGAACTGCAGCTATTTGAATATCTAATAAAAGAATTCATCAAACAACAAAGATGCAGTGTGAGAGATTAATTGTGCAGTGTAGTCAGATTTTTTATTAACGGGAGTTTTTGCGAGATTAAACTGACCTTTTTAGTAGCCTAATTTTGAGAGTTGTTTACTCGCATTCTAGGCTACACAGTTTATTCCTTGTTGTTGTTTTTTATCGTTTTATTTTACAAGAGAACTGGCGACGTCTTGTTTTACTACTATTGGGAAAAAAAGCATAAACATCTCCGACTGTTTTGTCCGTGTAGCCTATAAGAATCTATCGTTCAATAACGGTTTTAATATATTCTATTCAATAACATTGTTAACTGTTTTTATTTATAACATCTGCTGCTTTGCTTCTGTGAAAATGAATAGAGACATCAGTCTAAACTTTGTTTTTGTCATTTACATCAGTTATATTTGTATAAAATACACTAGATATTTTTGTGTCAGTACATTAATGGCACATTTGAGCAGCATTAGTAAACTGTAAATATAAAGAAATTCCAAATCACATGCAGGTTTTTTCAGACCTGAGACCATAATCGTGTAATAATTTATTGTATTATGATATGAAACGTCCAATTTTTCTTTCTATAATGTTTTTTTTTTTTTTAAGTTTTGCTAGAATTTTGTGATACTACACTTTTTATTAGTTGTCATAGCAAGTGATTTTAAAAGTAGGATGCTCACTTTTTATAAGATGACTGAAAATTTAACTTGAATTCGTAGTTTATTCTTACTTTTGGAAACCTTATTGTTTAATAATTACTACTACTACCACCACTACTAATATTATTATTATTTCTGTTGTTTCTAGTAGTAATTTGGATAATAGTCAATAGAAAAAATCTAACCACAAACGCATTGTTTGTCCAAAGAATAATTACACATTATGAAATAATTTGGATCCACGCATGTTAATAATTCCTATGCATCTATGGCCTATAAAATGGCCTATGAAGTAGTAGTTTGCAAGAAGCAGAATGGACCGTGCAACGAGAAGACAACGCGTTTTTTGGACTGTAATTCCAAGTCAGACCATTTTTTTACGTCTTTTAGGGACCTTTGCTGCCCCCCCCCCACCTCGTTCACAGCCTGCGCTACACACTGCCATGCCACACATTTTTTTTTGTGTGAAAGCCCACTGGAGAGACTCCCAACCTGATCATGTAAAATAATCTATGAGGCAATGTGTGACAAATTATTATCACATAATTTTATATACGTTTTGTCAACTATTTATACTGTTTTTATTTTTTATGCACCTCGGGGTTGTCACAAGAGGAATTTTGTTGTGTACACAATGACAATAAATTACTTGAACTTGAACTTGAGAGACTCACAAAAAGCGTCCCTGCACGAACCTCTACCTCCGCCAGCAGGACCTCAATTTCAGACTCAGTAAAGTTTTTTTTTTCTTTGCGCTAGTCATTCTCAAGCATAGAAATTTGGATATTGGCCTGTGCTCTTTTATATGATAATGATTTTAATTAGGGGGCGTTTACAAGGTGGAGATCTGACGCCAGTCAGCTGCGCACAATTTCAAGATCATTTGCGATTTATAAACGTCACATCTGGAAGAGAGGCGTACGCACGTGTTTTTGTGCGCACGTTCGTTTTCTCTGAATCGCACTTACGCACTTTTGCGAAATGATCTTAGAACAAATTTAGGATGGTTTCTGCGCAACATTTTATAAATGAGGCCCCAGATGTTGGTACATCACTCTGAGGAAAACAGTTTGAAGAAAGTCATCAGGATTCATCTGTGGTGCAGGTATCTGATTCAATAAAATACAAACCAAAAAAAAACAAACATTTGTGAGCATGTTAATATCAGGAGCATCTTTTTATATATATGTTTTATAGACTCACGCATGCTTTGTACTATCGTAAACAAAAAAATACATTTTATATCTGAGAAACTAATTATTATTGTTTAGAAAAAAACGAACTATGATTTTGTAGTCATATAGCCTAGTATGTATGGCTTTGTACTACAAAAGATGTACTTTGTACTATAAAAAAAGGATATTTTATATCTGAGAAACTAATTATTATTGTTTAGCACGCTATTCAATCCATTTGTGAACATTAAACATTTTTCTAAACATTGTAGCATTCATCATGTTGTCGTTTGGGAAAAAAAATAAACGCGTTCAAGTTTGAGTCACAATAACACGTTAACTAATGCAAAAAAATAAACATTACTTACTCATCAGATCGCTCTTCTCTTCTGGATGAACTCTTGCTCTTATTTGGAGGCAAATCCAGCTTTTATTCAGCGTGTCTTCTTCCAGAAACGAACAGTAATGTTAGCACGAGGAACGATCTGGCTTTGTTTATGTTGGGCGTTTCTTTGAGCACGCGGCTCACGTGGCTATTTACATATGAACGCGAGGGGGCGGGATCGCATTAGAAATAATGAGTTACAATTACAATTACAACGTTGTTGTTTCTTTGGACTAAAAGTGCTCGATGGAATGTTGTTCAGTGGACCCTTATCTTTCAAACTAAACCAGGATTTACAGCAGTGGATACGTTTGAGAGTCGTTATCAGGATGAATATGGTATGTACTGCGGGGTTTTTTATATATGTTTTGATGTGTACTGCTTACACAAATTTAGCAAATACATTCCGTATAAGCTTTCTATCGAAAAACAGCGATCTGTCGTCGATGCTTGAGGCTTAGACCTTCAAAATTTTATATAGTTTGTCAAGATTCATTTTGTCCTGTTTTACTTTATCTGTTTGAAAACAATGACGTGTGCAAACAAAGAGCTTTCAGTGCGCCGGCGTCCTGGTGCATGTTAACAGGTTAACTAGGTTTGCTGAAGTATCTTTTGCAGTCACTGTTCCGAGATGTGTGGTGAACAGTGTAATTGTTTTGCTGATAAGTGAAAGCACTATTTATTGACGTCTTATGCTTTAGAAATATGTTTGACAACGTTAAAATAAACATAATGCGAGAATAAAAGACAACTTGAGCATGAAAAAATTATTTATTTTCTGACAGACTAAACAGCATTCATTGTCTTGCTCAGCACAATATAAAACCAAAAACCCTTTTTTTTCATATTTTACTCTAGTTCAACAGGGGAAATACATACAAATACAATAGGATCTGTAGTAAGATACATAACAGCTCCAAAGCTCTATTTTATTGCATCATTTGTACTGACAGTGATCACTAAAGATGACAAGCCAAAACAACCAGCAACTTGTTTTGTGTAACGGTTGTTAAATGAACATGTACAATATGTCTTTACACATATATCCTCGATAAGGTTGAGTCTGATCGCATGAAGTTTCTTGCGATATATACTACAGCGAAGCTGTATCATTGTTTCTTGTCAAGATCAGTCATTCCCCACCACCCGCCTCATTCTTTCCAAAAGGGTTCCAGTTCATATTCAGCTGCAGAAAGCATACATTGAATGATGTTGTCTATGGCTTGGGAAGCAAGGGACACACATAGCTGGCCTTGTCGTTGAAAGAGAGTGGCAGATAGCTGGGAACTTCATCCCCAGGAAAAGAAATAACCTGCCGACCCTGACGATTGGATAGTCGTAGAGCACCCAGACACCACCTTTCACTTTGTGGGAAGAAGCTGTGTCAGAAAAACCAATGTCATGAAGATTGGTTTCTTATCGTAGGGTCACCTGTCTTCCTTGATAGTTCACATGCTCAAACAGCTCGATTTTAGGGTTGTCCAGGTCATCTGTGACCATCTTGAGTGAAGAAAACTTTACTTTGTCCTCCAGCTTCGGGTACTCTCCTTCCTCCAATATCCATTGCTCTCCAGCAAAGTTCTTGTCATAATATGCAACCCACGGTGAGCCAATGACTTTTATAGATGAAATAACTTTGCTAAAGCCCTTATCTTCTAAGTTGTGGACACTGTTCTTGAATTCAGCAGTTCTGCCCTCAAAGCCCTCTTCGGTAAAAACAATGATCTTGCTCATTTTGAACGATCACTCTAGGAGATCAGAGGCTGGAGAATGCAAGTGCTTCTGAAGCAGCTTCCTGTGACTGCTGGGAACAGCGACTGCTGCCTGGTGTGCAGAGCTGCCTTTTAACCTGTTAACATGCACCAGGATGCCGGCGCACTGAAAGCTCTTTGTTTGAAAATGTGATAGTTTGTGAATAGATTAGATGAAATGGGACAAAGTTAATCTTGACAAACTATATATCATTTTGAAGGTCTAAGCCTCAAGCATCGACGACAGATCGCTGTTTTTCGATAGAAAGCTTATAAGGAATGTATTTGCTAAATTTGTGTAAGCAGTACACATCAAAACATGTATAAAAAAAATGCATTACATACCAGATTCATCCTGATAATGAGACACAAACGTATCCACTGCTGTAAATCCCGGTTTAATTTGAGAGGTAAGGATCCACGGAACAACATTCCATCGAGCAATTTTAGTCCAACGAAACAATAACGTTGTAATTTGGATCGTTATTGATTTGTTTCAGTTTCATTTCTTCAGGGAGAGTTATTGTTTGTGTCCGTTATGGAATAAATTACGCTCAAAAACAGCGTCTTGGTGGTAAAAAAACAACACAGTTTTGTAGCTTACAGTCTCACAGACAGAATGAGACCATCCAAAAAAAATAAAAATGAAGATAAGCGGAATATTGTTTATTTGAATTCTGGCGCTCCCTCGTGAGGGCGCGTGACGCACGCTGTGACGCACCTGTCATCTGATGGGGGCGTAACTTAGCAATTAAATTACCAACTATATGACTGCTATCAGAATGCTGTCAATGACGGCTATTATTGATGATATGGCCCAGATTATCATCTGTATGGACGCACATCAGCGTGTGATTACTGACTGCAATCAGTGTGAATGTCTGGCAATATCAGTTTATGTCTGGCAGTGCAGAGTATTGAGTATGCTTTGTATGCTTCTACATACAAAGCAAATTCTTCTTTTTTTTCCTTCTTTTTTATTACTCAAATTATTCTTATTGTATTTTTAGTGCTCAAATAAATCACTAATATGATGTATAATATTCTATTATTAAAAGTCTATTATTATATAATTGAAAAAACTATGTATAATGACTAAAATAGTTTGTGGAATTCTTCAATACATCTAGTGGTAATTTTCATTAAACGGGCGGGGGTATCTGGAAATATTATCACAAAAATGATTTCAGGAATCTCATTTGTCATGGTATCTTCTTCAAATTTGAAATATAAACTCATTAGACATGTGACTTTCAACCCATTACTTTTCTGGATTGCTCCTGGACTTATTTCATGTATTTGTTTATGAAATAAAAAAAAAACATTCAGTGTGGTAAAACATTTTTCAAGGCACTTCAGTGTCTATAACTTTTTATTTTTTTGAGCATTATCAACTCTGGATGATGCATAGTAAAGCCTAGAGTGTCTTCTTTCCAAAGATACATAAATTGTGTGTGTAGCACATTATTGTCAAGAAATGTTACCATTTTAATTTAGGTAGGTCATTTTCAGCTGTGAGGCCCAAAATGGGGGTGCAGGTTAACAGCTTAAGGCAGGGCAGGTGTATTTGTATAGCACATTTCATACAAAGGTAATTCAAAGAAATGATGTGTAAAACAAAAACCCAGAACAAAAATCAGCATAGAGATGCAATAAAATTCAAGGATCTTTAAAAGAGAAAAAGAAGAAGAAATTCAAATAATAATAAAAAAAGAACACTTGTTTTTGAAATGTGTATAAAATTGAATGAGATATAAACAAAAGTAAGTCTGAAATTAAAGTACAGGAGTTTTAGTCTGGATTGAAATGTAGAAGAACATCTCATCTTTTATGGAAGCTGGTTCCAGCTACCCCAATATATAGAATTTCACGATGATAGAAATTCTATGCCATTTGTATTGACGGCAAATATTTCTCAATTGAAAGAATTGGGTTACCAACCAAGTCGCAATAAAGACGCATCGGGTGCAACCCAAGACTCCGGCAGAAGAGTCAGATTTATTTTGTTTTACTAGCAATATTTCACTCTTAAAAATCTCTGGGTGGACTGAAAAAGACTAGATTTCAGGTCAAAAATCAGGTCAGAAATCTAGTCTGAATAAAACTAGATTTCAGGAAAAATACCTGTTTCAGGTCACTTTATCCACGAATTCAACCTGGCCACTCGAGATTCTTCGGAACGCGGAGGAGAACAATCGCCACAGGCGACGGATCAAGAAACACCGCGGAATACGCGCTGGGATTTGCAACAGACTGACGAAAAGGGCTCACAGTCCTCCTCTACAGAGCATTCTGCTCGCCCAATGTCCAATCCTTGGAGAATAAGATGGAAGATCTTAGAGCCAGGATAAGTTTCCAACGGGACATAAGGGACTGTAACATCATTTGTTTGACTGAAACATGGCTCACGCCCTCGGTCCCGGACACTCCTGCTCGCCTCATCTGGAACATAGTATCCATTATTTGCCGCCCATTCTATCTGCCCCGGGAGTTTTCATCGATCATTGTCACTGCTGTTTACATTCCACCACAGGCAGACACTGGCTTGGCTTTGTCTAAGCTTCACGATGTGCTCTGCGGCTACATTAACAAACATCCTGACGCTGCCTTTATCATCGCGGGGGATTTTAACAAAGCCAACCTCAGGCAGGTCATGCCGAACTTTCATCAACATGTATCCTGTCCAACTGAGGACCGAATACACTGGATCATTGCTACTCTCAGTTTAAGAATGCCTACAAAGCCCACTCATTACCGGCTTTTGGCAAATCGGACCATGCCACCATTTTCCTCACACCGGAATATAAACAAAGGCTCGCTCAGGAACCCTCGGTGCAGAGAGTAGTGATGCACTGGTCCTCCCACTCAGAAGCTATGCTACAGGCGGCTCTTGATGACGTTGACTTGGACATGTTCCGGGCGAGTTCATCTGACGTCAGCGAGTTCACGGATGTAGCATTAAGCTTTGTAAACACGCTAACCGAGCAAGCTACAGAAACAATAACTGTAAGGACCTTCCCAAATCAGAAACCGTGGGTGGACAGAACAATCCGTGCTGCGGTTAACAAATGCACTTCCGCATACAACGAGGCTATTTTGTCTGGAAATATGAGCGAGTACAAAGCATCGTGCTATGCTCTCCGATGTGTAGTAAGAGCCGCCAAACTCCGATACAGGGAGAGAATTGAGTCTCATTTTCAGCTCAATGACTCTCGACAGGGACTGACCTGTGGCAGGGACTGAGGACCATCTGTGCCTTTGGAAATAAATCCTCGGCAGAGGTGAGAGCAGATCCGTTGCTGGCCGACGAGTTAAACACCTTCTACGGCCACTTTGAATGCAATGGCGGCAGCGCGACTCTGCCGATCAGCGCGTCAGGAAGCAGCAGGCAGAGCAGTGATAATCATGTGATCATCGTGTCGGAGGACTCTCAGTTTTTGGGGCAGTCCTGACCTGTTGAAAAGAGATGGTGTTCATCCCTCCTGGGGTGGTGCCACTCTTCTCTCTAGAAATATGGCACATAGTCTTAGAGTTCATACTTGACTAACTGGAGCCCAGGTCAGGAAGCAGACAGACTGGCTAAACCGACCGTCTGCTATCCGCCTCACGTCACAGAAGTCAGTTAATTCTCAGCACATAGAGACTCCTTCACCTAGATATCACACTATAGAGACTGTGTCTGTTCCCCGAACTAGAAAATACAGAAAACGTCAAAACCAATTTATGAGTAACCATTTAATTGATGTTCAACAAATAACAAATGTTTACAATACACAGAAACAATTGATAAAACTTGGCTTACTGAATATCAGGTCCCTTTCTACAAAAGCACTTTTTGTCAATGATTTGATTAATGATCGTAACCTAGATTTGCTCTGTTTGACAGAAACATGGCTAAAACCAGATGAATACATTATTTTATACGAATCTACCCCCCAAGATTACTGTTACAAAAATGAGCCGCATCCAAAAGGCAAAGGGGGAGGTGTTGCTACAATTTATAGCAATATTCTCAGTATTTCTCAGAAGACCGGCTTTAAGTATAACTCCTTTGAAGTAATGGTGCTTCATATAACATTATCTAGAGAAAAAAGTATTAATGATAAATCCCCCGTGACATTTGTACTGGCTACTGTATACAGGCTACCAGGGCACCATACAGACTTTATTAAAGAATTTACTGATTTTCTATCAGAGTTAGTGCTGGCTGCAGATAAAGTCCTAATTGTGGGTGATTTTAATATCCACGTTGATAATGAAAAAGATGCATTAGGATCAGCATTCATAGACATTCTGAACTCTATCGGGGTTAGACAACACGTTTCAGGACCTACTCATAGTCGAAATCATACTCTACACTGTAAAAAAAAGATTGTGATTTTAACGGTAAAAGACTGTAAGAATGCCACAGTAAAAACCTGTTAAATGATTAACAGTAAGTTTCCTTACTATATACAGTGAATAACTGTAATAGATCTAACCTTTTTTTTTGAGAAAGTAGCCTCAGAGTCGACACTCATAGACTGTGTCTGAAACCACACCCTACACCCTCCTTCACTGGTTCCTACATTAGTTCACTATATAGTCCACTAGACAGAGTGATTAAGAACAAATGAGTGAATTCAGACACTGATGAACACCTGCTGTTAACAAACACAATCACTGAAGGAAAGCAATTGAATGCAATGTAAGTCGCTTTGGATAAAAGCGTCTGCTAAATGTAAATGTATTTTAAATGTTTTGTTTGACCTCACCATTTTGGTGATTGGTGTTTGCTTTAGTTATGCTCTTGACCCTTGACTCTATAATGTTGGATTTTCTCTGGTTGTTTGTAATGCACATTTGTTATGACAAGAAAAGCCAAGAGACTTTGTAATTAAGTAGTTTTGGATAACTGTTGATGGTCATCATCAACTAATGACATGATTCACTAATCTCAGTTAGTGTTAAACAAAATGGGTGATTTGTAGTTAATTTCATATTGTTTATGGTAGCAATATTACTCAAGTTGACAAATTAAGGAATTTAAAAAAAAATATGCACAAAACCTTTAGAGTTACAGCACCATTTAGACACACACATACATCAAGAATCAGCACATGAACCTCAACAATGGTGACTATCAATAATAAAAAAACAATTCATGCCACAAAGCATGCTGGGTGCCAGTTCAAAACTCCCAGCATGCATTGCAGCATGAATAAATTAATGCAGCTGAATTTTCTTACTAGTTTCTTTATTTGCTTTTATTTTGGTGTTGTTTTGGTTGTGACTTTTCAGTAAACTGTTTTGTGATGTTCAGAGTTGTACCGATTTTTTTATTTTTATATATTTTATCATTTTGATTGTCACCAGTTTTGAGATTCATATGCTGATTGTTGAAGTCTGTGTGTGTTTAAGTTCTGCCGTAGTTCAATACATTTAATTGTGCATTGCATGCTTCGAACTGTTTCACAACATTTGATAGTATCAGTATCAACGCTGTAGTATCAGTGGTGTAACTTAAGTGTAATAACATATGACATATTTAATAAAAGATTAAACATTGGGTAAAATCAGTGGATTAGACTAAATCATGATGGTTTTGAAACCACAAACATCAGTCTCCTCTCATCACAGATTCTTTTGGCGTTTCTTGCTTTAAAAACTGTGCTTAAAAAACACAGCTTAAAACAACCAAAGAAAATCTAACTTTAAAAATTCAAGTTTCAAGAGCCCAACTAAAGCAACCACTGATTGCCAATACGGTGACTTCAAATGAAAGTACAACACCTAAAATCTAAATAAGAGCTTTTGTACACACATGACAGAAATAAAGTCAAAGTGGTTGGTAATAAGAAGCTGGTGATGCTGTTTGTGGAGTTGTTTCATCACCCTCTGCTGAGATCTTGAGAGATTTAATGTGTTTTATTTCAGTTGATTTCATCTTTGGCTGTAAGTTTTGTTTCTCTGCTCTTGTTTCTCTTTCCTTCGGTGATTCTACTTGTTAACAGCAAGTGTTCATCACTAAAGCTCAATCCTCATTTAATTAGTCACTTAATTCTCTCATTAACTTCAAAACTCTGTAGTGTGGACACATATAAGTGCTCTTTAAAACTGAGGATTTTGCTGTGGGATTAAAGGGGTTAAATATGTGAGATGAAAAAACACACTGTGAAACTTCATTTTAACCTGTTAACCAGCGCCCCCCATATTGGGAATCACAGCTGAAAATGACTAACTAACTTAAAATGGTAACAGCTCCTAACTTCAGTGTGCCACACACACAATTTTGGTGTCTTTGGAAAGAAGACCCGTTGGGCTTTACTATCCATCCAGAGTTGATAATGCTCAAAAATATAAAAAGTTATAGACACTGAAGTGCCTTGATAAAAATTGTACCACACTGATTTTTTTTTTATTTCATATAAAAATACATGAAATCAGTCCTGAAGCAATCCAGAAAAGTAATGGGTTGAAAGTCACATGTCTCATGAGTTTATATTTCAAATCTGAAGAAGATACCATGAAAAATGAGATTCCTGCAGCCATTTTTCTAGTCCCCCCCCCCCCTGTTTGAGGAAAAATATTTACCAAATTATTGAAGGGTTCTACTACAAACTATTTAGTCATTATACATGCCACTGCAGTTTTTCAATTATAAAACAGTAGACAGAATCTTAGACATTGTATAAGTGATTTATTTGAGCACTTGGAAAAATACAATAATAATAATTTTTGAGTGATGAAAAAAAAAACAATAATAATAAAAAAAATAACTTAAGTACATACTGATTTCCTGACATACAGATGCTCCTGCTCATACAATAGTAATCACATGCTGATGATCATTCATACAGATGCTAATCATACAGATGGCCCATATAGTCAATAATCACATTATAATGGCCTTTTATATAGACTGCATTCACACTGATATCTGTGAACAGTCAGTAATTACATGCTGATTATCAGCCATACAGATGTTAATCATACAGATACAGGCAATTCCCCACAAAACACGCAAACGTATATGAAAACTGTTGACGAAGAAAAAAAAAGAAAGGTTTATTTGTGCAAAAAAGATCGCTAAGTTACGCCCCCATCAGATGACAGGTGCGTCACAGCGTGCGTCACGCACCGTCGCGAGGGAGCGCCAGAATTCAAATAATCAATCTTCCGTGTATCTTTTACTTTTTTTTTTTTGGTTGATCTCATTCTGTTTGGGACATTGCCTGCTACAAAATCATGCTGTTTTTTTTATCACCAAGACGCTGTTTTTGAGCGTAATTTGTTCCATAACGGACACAAACAATAACTCTCCCTGAAGAGATGAGACGTAAACAAATGAATAACGATCCAAATTACAACGTTGTTGTTTCTTTGGATTAAAATTGCTCGATGGAATGTTGTTCAGTGGACCCTTATCTCTGAAACGAAACCGGGATTTACAGCAGTGGATACGTTTGAGAGTCGTTATCAGGATGAATCTGGTATGTACTGCGGTTTTTTTATACATGTTTTGATGTGTACTGCTTACACAAATTTAGCAAATACATGTCTTTATAAGCTTTCTATCGAAAAACAGCGATCTGTCATCGATGCTTGAGGCTTAGACCTTCAAAATGATATATAGTTTGTCAAGATTAATTTTGTCCTGTTTTACTTTATCTGTTTGAAAACAATGACGTGTGCAAACAAAGAGCTTTCAGTGCGCTGGCGTCCTGGTGCGTGTTAACAGAAATATACCATAAATTTAAAAAACAGTAGATTACTGGCAACCACAGCTGCCGGTATTTCACCGTAAAATCAAGAAAAAAAAACAGCAAAATACTGTAAAACCTAACAGTCAACTTCCTGTTGTTTTTTGTGGGTCACCATCGTGCTGGAGAGTAGAGCCTGTGTTTAAGTCAAGGACGGACAGAAAAACACTGATGTTATGCTGCATGTTGCTTTATTTAAAGGCAGTAACTGTGTAGCTACTGATGCAGTGAGAATCTCTTCACTAATTTTAATCACACATGTATGTGTGCTGCTGTTATCTGCAAGAGATTTGAGTTGAATTGATGCTTTTAATGACTTTGCATAAATCAGTAGGTTTTTCTTCATGGACTTAAGCAAAGTAGTTCTCAATGCCATTATGCTCACATTACTAAAACATTATAAATATTAGTTTAAAAACAAATGGCAATTGGACAATTTAAGTGCAGTCAGTTTCTGCAAATAAAATGAGTTAACTGAAAGGTTTGTATATTAACATTGAATCAGTTAACGAAATACGTTTCTTCACTGTAAATTTAAACAGTTCTGTAAATCCAAAAATGTTGCTACCGTATTTTTCACGGTAAAATTCTGGCAACCACAGCTGCCGCTATTTTACCGTAAATTTAACAGATTTTTTTTACAGTGTAGATTTAATACTGTCACATGGAATTGATGTTAATGGTGTTGAAATTCTGCAGCAAAGCGATGATATATCAGATCAATATCTAGTCTTGTGTAAACTCCATATAGTTAAAGCTGTAAATTCAATTCCTTCTTACAAATATGGTAGAACCATCACTTCTACCACAAAAGACTGCTTTGTAAGTAATCTTCCTGATTTATCTCAATTCCTCAGCATATCCAACAGCTTAGAACAACTTGATGATGTAACAGAAACTATGGACTCTCTCTTTTCTAGCACTTTAGATACAGTTGCTCCTTTACGCTTAAGGGTGATTAAGGAAAAGAGTCCAACACCGTGGTATAATGAGCACACTCGCACTCTAAAGAGAGCAGCCCGGAAAATGGAGCGCAGCTGGAGGAAAACAAAACTAGAGGTATTTTGTATAGCTTGGCGGGAAAGTATCCTATCCTGCAGAAAAGCATTAAAAACTGCTAGATCCGATTACTTTTCATCTCTTCTAGAAGAAAACAAACATAACCCCCGGTATTTATTCAATATGGTCACTAAATTAACGAAAAATAAAGCATCAACAGGTGTTGGCATTTCCCAAGAGCACAGCAGTAATGATTTTATGAACTACTTTACTTCCAAGATTGATACTATCAGAGATAAATTTGTAACCATGCAGCCGTTAGCTACAGTATCGCATCAGATAGTGCATTATAGATCCCCTGAGGAACAATTCCACTCATTCTCTACTATAGGAGAGGAAGAACTGTATAAACTTATTAAATCATCTAAACCAACAACATGTATGTTAGACCCTATTCCATCTAAACTACTAAAAGAGGTGCTTCCAGAAGTCATAGATCCTCTTTTGGCTATTATTAATTCGTCATTGTCATTAGGATATGTCCCCAAAAACTTTATATTGGCTATTATTAAGCCTCTCATTAAAAAACCACAACTTGACCCCAAAGATCTAGTTAATTACAGACCGATCTCGAATCTCCCTTTTCTGTCAAATATATTAGAAAAGGTTGTATCCTCACAATTATATTCCTTCTTAGAGAAAAATGATATCTGTGAGGATTTCCAGTCAGGATTTAGACCATATCATAGTACTGAGACTGCTCTCATTAGAGTTACAAATGACCTGCTCTTATCATCTGATCGTGGTTGTGTCTCTCTATTAGTTCTACTGGATCTTAGCGCTGCGTTCGACACTATCGATCACAACATTCTTTTGAATAAACTAGAAAACTTTGTTGGCATTAGTGGAAGTGCATTAGCATGGTTCAAATCGTACTTATCTGACCGCCATCAGTTCGTAGCAGTGAATGAAGAGGTATCATATCGATCACAAGTGCAGTATGGAGTTCCTCAAGGCTCAGTACTAGGGCCGTTACTTTTCACGCTTTATATGTTACCCTTGGGAAATATCATTAGGAAACACGGGGTTAGCTTTCACTGTTATGCTGATGATACTCAGCTCTATATTTCTTCACGGCCCGATGAAACACACCAAATTGAGAAACTAACGGAATGCATAGTCGATATAAAAAACTGGATGACGAGTAATTTCTTACTGCTAAATTCTGAAAAAACAGAGGTGTTAATTATCGGACCTAAAAACCCCACATGTAATAACTTAGAACACTATCTAACACTTGATGGCTGCTGTAAAACTGCGTTCTTCCATCTCAAAAACATATCTAAATTGCGACCTATGCTCTCAACGTCAAATGCAGAAATGCTAATTCATGCTTTTATGACCTCAAGGTTAGACTATTGTAATGCTTTACTGGGTGGTTGTTCTGCACGCTTGATCAACAAACTACAGTTGGTCCAAAATGCAGCAGCTAGAGTTCTTACTAGAACAAGGAAGTATGACCATATTAGCCCGGTTCTGTCAACACTGCACTGGCTCCCTATCAAACATCGTATAGATTTTAAAATCTTGTTAATGACTTATAAAGCCCTGAATGGCTTAGCTCCTCAGTACTTGAGCGAGCTCCTATCACACTATATTCCTTCACGTCCGCTGCGTTCTCAGAACTCTGGCTATTTGATAATACCTAGAATATCAAAATCGACTGCGGGCGGCAGATCCTTTTCCTATTTAGCTCCCAAACTCTGGAACAATCTACCTAACACTGTTCGGGAGGCAGACACACTCTGTCAGTTTAAATCTAGATTAAAGACCCATCTCTTTAACCTGGCGTACACATAACACACTACTACACTTCTATTATTCAAATCCGTTAAAGGATTGTTAGGCTGCATTAATTAGATCGACCGGAACCGGGAACACTTCCCATAACACACGATGTACTCGTTACATCGTAAGAAGATTGGCATCTACGCTAATATTTGTTTCTTTCTTATTCTGTTTCTCAGTCCGTGTCCGGATCAGATGGTGGATCGGCGCCGGGAGATGATGTCTGCGACCCTGATCGTCAGCGATGAGCCCCAGAGACATATCCCCAGTGAAGACCTCGATTAAAATACAATAAAACTAAAAATAAAACAAATAACTAAAAATATAATAATAAAATACCTAACTACATAATACTATTATTGTTGCAAATTGCAACAATATAAAAATAGAAATAGAATACATTTATACATTTAAAATTTTAATTAAAACAATAAGTAAACAATAAATAAACAATAATATCCTGGCCAGAGGAGAACTGGCCCCCGACTGAGCCTGGTTTCTCCCAAGTTTTTTTTTCTCCATTCTGTCACAGAGGTAGTTTTGGTTCCTTGCCGCTGTCGCCTCTGGCTTGCTCAGTTGGGGACACTTAATTTCGAGCGATTATCGTCAATTGGATTTCACAGATACTATTTAAACTATACTGAGCTAGACAATGACATCTCCGAATTCAATAATGAAATGCCCTTAACTGAAATGCCCTTGAGTGTTTAATCTTATTATTATACATTACTGACACTCTATCCTCCAAATTGATACTGTTAAGTGCTTTGACACAATCTGTATTGTTAAAAGTGCTATATAAATAAAGGTGACTTGACTTGACTTGACTTGACAAGGTACGGAGGGCCCTAAAGCATGTGAACGTCAGGAAACCGGCCGGCCCTGACGGGATTACTGGCCGTGTTCTGAGGTCCTGCGCTGATCAGCTTGCTTGTTTGTTTACGTCTATCTTCAATGAGTCCCTTGCTACCTCTGTGGTTCCCACCTCCTTTAAAAAATCTGTCATCATCCCTGTGCCTAAGAACAATAAACCCTCTTGTCTGAATGACTATCGTCCAGTTGCCCCCACATCAATAGTCATGAAGGTTTTTGAGAGACTTGTAAAGAGCCACATTTGCTCCTCCATCCCTGTTACTTTGGACCCTCTTCAGTTTGCCTATCGCCCCAATAGATCTACTGATGATGCCATCTCCCACGTCATCCACTCCTCCCTCACACACATTGACAGCAACAATGGGAACTATGTAAGGCTGCTATTCATTGACTATAGCTCAGCTTTCAATACTATAGTCCCCATCAAGTTAGCTTTTAAACTCACAGACCTCGGCCTAAACTCTTCACTCTGTGACTGGATTCAAGACTTCCTCACCAGCAGACCTCAAGTGGTGAAAGTAGGCCAGTTCATCTCAAACTCCATCACCCTGAATGTAGGAGCCTCACAGGGCTGTGTCCTGAGTCCCCCGCTCTACTCTCTCTACGCACACGACTGCGTGTCCTCTCACAGCTCCACTTCTATTATCAAATTTGCTGATGATACTGTGGTTCTGGGCCTCATTTCCAACAATGATGAGACCGCATACTTGGATGAGGTAGAGAGACTTACATCATGGTGCCAGGACAACTGTCTCTCTCTGAATGAGAGCAAAACTAAAGAGCTGTTTGTGAACTTCAGAAAGAGCCAGCAGCGGCCCTACACTCCTCTTATGATCAGTGGGACCCCTGTGGAGAGGGTGAGCAGCTTCAAGTACCTTGGTGTAAACATCTCCGAGAACCTGACTTGGACTACACACATTCAAAAACAGGTTAACAAAGCCAGGCAAAGACTGTACCATCTGCGACAGCTGAGGAAATTCAGGGTCTCACCAGCAATCCTGAAAACTTTCTATTCAGGGACCATAGAAAGTTTATTGACTCAGTGCATCTCAGTGTGGTATGGAAACAGCTCCAATCAGGACTGTAAAGCCCTGTAGAGAGTTGTGCGCTTAGCTGAGCGTATCTCTGGGTCTGCTCTCCCCTCCCTGCAGGACATCTACCTCAAACGCTGCAAAAGCAGAGCTGTCAAAATCATCAAGGACTCAAATCACCCTGGTAACCGTCTCTTCATTTTGCTACCATCTGGTAAGTGCTTCTGTAGCCTGATGGCAAAAACTGAGAGACTTAGGAGGAGCTTCTTCCCCCAGGCCATCAGGCTCCTAAACTCAAACTCGGTCTCATAACATCAACATGACTCCATTTAATAATCAGTAAGTTATTAATAATTTTTCTACCATTTGTATTGCTGCTATGTAAATGCCTTGTACAACCTGTTTGCACATCTTTTTGCACATTCCTTCTTATATTATTATTTATTAAGTCTACAGTATACTGTCCTTCACACTTTTATTTTATATTTTATTCTTTTTATTTTTTATTTTCTACTTCATTAATTTTTTTTTATATTTATGTATATTCTTTGTGTTTGCATTCCATATAATTGCACTGTCCATGGAGCTGACCTGGCTAACATTTCACTGCTGGTTATACTCTGTATAATTGTGTGTGACAAATAAAATCTTGAATTGAATCTAGATTTCAGAGGATATGCTCTAAAGGAAAAATAATTTTAAATACATGTGTCCACACGTTTCGTATTAGAAACCCCTGTTCAGAAAAACAAGGGCTGTATATTATTCCACTGAATAGGTGTTTCTCAATAAGTAATGGAATGCAGATGGCTAGCAAACATTTCATAGGAAACGTTTCATTTGACTTTAAAAATGTTACCCGTTTTGTAACCGCTAGGCGTTCTTCACAGTTATCCTGCAAACAAGCCTACACTGGCCCTCAACAAGCAAGATCGGGTAATCAGACCACTACATGACGACTGAATCATCAATTCAGTTTTTTTTCATGCAACTTTTGCTATAACAAATGTGCTTCAGAAACACAGTTACAGTAGCCAGAGAAAAACTTAAGTTAAAAAGTCAAGGGTCAGGAACCCAACTAAACCAAGCGCTTACCTGCATAACGGTGATTTCAAACTTTATTATTTTCAATAAAACAGCGCTTAGCTTCCAGTGGGCTGTTTCATAAAACAAGTTTACCAAATAAGCCAGGTTTATTTCAGTTAGTCTGACTTATTGCTATTTTTATAAATATGAAACTAAAGGAAAAAGTGTGTGTGTGCGCGTGCGTGTGTGGCAGTGTACCCTCAGTTCTCTGGGGTTCTATGTGCTGTCCTTATCATTGCTGCCAATTATCAAAGCACCCTGGTACAATAAAACATTTCTAATGTTGGATCTTACCTGTGATTGTGTCTGTTCCCTGACACTAGCAGATGGAAGAATGCCTATTTCTATGGATATGTTCTAACAAACAAAAACTATTTTAGACATGTGACAGTTTTTCCTATGAAATGTCCCTTTACCACACTTATTGGAAAAATGCAGATTTCTAAACAGACATTTCTGATGAAATATGACATTCAACCCTGAAAACGTTATCTGCTTTTCTTTTTTTTAACACCCCCGCATTCTTCAAGGTTATGGCCAGATTGCAACTCCTGATACTTCATCACGTTACCCAAGTACCACCCCTGAACTAGATATTGGATTGTTGCCTTAGTGCAACACTGTGCTATGAGGGTACTCAACAGCCAACGTTTTCTATATAAGTGGAAAAAGGAAAATAAGCAATATATGCATTAGAAAAAGTTTTATTTTGACAAACATTAACCACAAACAATTAAATAAACAAACTAAGCAGTCGAAAAGGGAAATTAAGGGAAGTTGTGGCCTAGTGGTTAGAGAGTCGGACTTGTAATCCAAAGGTTGTGGGTTCGAATCTCAGGTCCGGCAGGGATTGTTGGTGGGGGAGTGAATGTACAGCGCTCTCATCATTCAATACCACGACTGAGGTGCCCTTGAGCAAGGCACCGAACCCCCAACTGCTCCCCGGCACCGTAACATGGCTGCCCACTGCTCCGGGTATGTGTTCACTTAGGATGGGTTAAATGCAGAGAATACATTTCACTGCTGGTTATATACTCTCTATATATAATAGTGTATGTGACAAATAAAAAAAAAAAATAATAACTACGACTAATCGCCTAGTTGAGCAGGGAGGCCCTGGTGGAGCTGCTGGACCTGGATGGGCTGCCACAATAAGTAAGGCCTCTCTGCTGGTGGGACATCTAGGATGGTCTCCAGAGTGTTTAAATGCATATTTCCACTGTCCACTGCGATGTGCACCAACAGGTTTGCTGACACAATCGACGGCTGTCATGTCGCTGAGATGTTTTCAGAAAGGGAAGAATAAAATAAATTAACCTGTTAGCCTGCACCAGGACGCACTTTGTTTGAATGTGATCGTTTGTGAATAGATTAAATGAAATGGGACAAAGTTAATCTTGACAAACTATATATTTTTCCGAAGGTCTAAGCCTCAAGCATCGACGAAAGATCGCTGTTTTTCGATAGAAAGCTTATAAGGAATGTATTTGCTAAATTTGTGTAAGCAGTACACATCAAAACATTTATAAAAAAAGGCAGTACATACCAGATTCATCCTGATAATAAGACACAATCGTATCCACTGCTGTAAATCCCGGTTTAGTTAGAGAGGTAAGGAACAATATTCCATCAAGAACTTTTAGTCCAAAGAAACAATAATGTTGTAATTTGGATCGTTATTGATTTGTTTCAGTTTCATTTCTTCAGGGAGAGTTATTGTTTGTGTCCGTTATGGAATAAATTACGCTCAAAAACAGCGTCTTGGTGGTAAAAAAAACATCACGGTTTTGTAGCTTACAGTCTCACAGACAGAATGAGACCATCCAAAAAAAAAAAAAAAAGAGTTAAAGATAAGCGGAATATTGTTCATTTGAATTCTGGCGCTCCCTTGTGACGCACACTGTGACGCACCTGTCATCTGATGGGGGCGTAACTTAGCGATCTTTTTTTTTTGCCAAATAAACCTTTTTTCTTTCTTTTTTTCAACATTTTTTATTTATGTGTGTATGTGTGATGTGTGGAACATGGCTGTATCTGCATGATTACCATCTATACGAACGCACATCAGCGTGTAATTACCAACTATATGACTGCTATCAGAATGCTGTCAATGATCGACTATTATTGATGATATGGCCCATCTGTATGATTATCATCTGTATGGACGCACATCAGCGTGTGATTACTGACTGCAATCAGTGTGAATGTCTGGCAATATCAGTTTATGTCTGGCAGTGCAGAGTATTGAGTATGTAGGCTACTACATACAAAGCAAATTCTTATTTTTTTCTTTTTTTTTCCTTCTTTTTTATTACTCAAATTATTCTTATTGTATTTTTAGTGCTCAAATAAATAACTAATATGTATAAAATTCTGTCTATTACTTTATAATTGTAAAACTATGTATAATGACTAAAATAGTTTGTGGAATTCAATACATTTGTTGGTAATTTTCATTAAACGGGGGGGGGGTATCTGGAAATATTATCAGAAAAATTATTGCAGGAATCTCATTTTTTATGGTATCTTCTTCAAATTTGAAATATAAACTCATTAGACATGTGACTTTCAACCCATTACTGTTCTGGATTGCTCCTGGACTTATTTCATGTATTTGTTTACGAAATAAAAAAAACATTCAGTGTGATAAAACATTTTTCAAGGCACTTCAGTGTCTATAACTTTATTTTTTTGAGCATTATCAACTCTGAACAATGATGCATAGTAAAGCCTAGAGTGTCTTCTTTCCAAAGATACATAAATTGTGTGTGTAGAACATTATTTTCAGGAAATGTTACCATTTTAATTTAGGTAGGTCATTTTCAGCTGTGAGGCCCAAAATGGGGGTGCAGGTTAACAGGTTAACTTGCATACTCAAATCAAACCATAAAATATTTCAACGTGCAAAACAGTTTTATGGTCCATTAAATTTTTGTCTTAGGCATCATAGCTTTAAAATTGTCTTACTTGCCTGTTACAAATAGTCGTGGGCAGGGGGTACCTCCTCCAGGGCAGACACCTCTGCAGACAGCTGGTCACGCCAGGGAGCACCACTGACTGCCTCCAAAGCATACTCCCCCTAATCCTCCTCCTCTGCCACATCCTCCTCGTGCTCATCCTCCGGGGCCATGATGTCACCAACCCCAAGGCAGATGTTATGGAGGATGGCACAGGCTGTTATGACCTGAAATGGTAAAAAAAGGGAACAAAAGTACATCTTCAGAAAAAATAAATCAGTATTTTAAAAATGTCTTTGCAATTCACTTACGTGAGGTACAAAGGTGTGGTGCACCTCCAGCGCTTGCAGGAAGATGGCCCTGAACCTGGTCTTCATCATCCCAAAAGCACGCTCTATAATGGAGCGTGCCCTGGAATGATGGACATTGAATCACTGGACTCCCACAACTTGTACTGGCCTCTTGTAGGGAGTGATGAGGGGGAGTGGCTGTCGGATGCATGGGTAACCTCCGTCTGCCAGGATAAAGTGCCCTGGAGGAGGGTACACCGATCTCCTGTACAGTGGGCTGTGTCGGAGCACTCGTGCATTGTGCACTGACCCAGGCCAGCCCACGTAGGTGGCTTGATGCGGACATGGCAGCCGTCGATTGCTCCTGCAGCTTTCAAGAAAGCGCTGTGTCTTGCCAGCCCTGCAAACCCACGGCAAACTGCCTCCAGGTCTTCTGGGGTCTGCGGGAGGTGAATTACTTGGTGGTGAATGGCCACCACATCCTCAGCAACTTGGTGGACAATGCGGTGGACAGTGGAACGAGGCATGTCAAACACTCTGGAGACCACTCTGTATGATGTACCACACGCCAGCCAGAAAAGAAACACCAGGGTCTGGATTGTAGCACCCCATCCATGTCGTCGTTCAGTGTTCAACAGATCCAGCAGCACTGTCAGAGCCTCCCTGCTCAGCTGAAAATCAGGCCGTGTGTCACCGTCATTAAAAACCCTGTCCAGCACTGGCACATTCAGGTTTATCCTGCAGTACAGGGGTCTGGTCTGATTTAGGGAAAGAGGGAAAAGAGAAATTGTTTAGAGCTATGAAAAAGTAATTAGTAAAATGTTACGAACTACAGATATTACTCCTACTCAAAGAGAAAATAAATTGATCTGTAACAATTAACAGGGATCCATCTAAGAAAGATCCCTGGGGTCCCCGCTCTCACTCTCAATTTCTCAACCACAAGACACTTATTTAAGTGCAAGTAAATTTATTAAACAAAGATAAACAAAGGAGCATCAGAAACTTCGGGAGGGGCAAATTGCCAAAGTAAATTACAATAAACAAAACTGCTACTATACACAAACTAACCTAGAAATCAAATAACAAATAAAATACAAGTTCTTACCTCCCTGCTGACATAAACAAGAGAAAACAAACAAAACAAACAGGCACCCACCTCCCTACCAAACTCCACTGAAACAAGGTCCAGGACGTAAGCAACCAAACATAACAAACATACAATCACAACTAAACTGTTCCATAATTCAATGGTTGACAATAAATGTCTAAGTTATCAATCCTTTCGCAAAACACATTACACAGTGGAAACAACAATGTTCACAACAAAGACACCAGGGGCCCGTTTCAGAAAGGAGGTTAAGTGAAAACTCTGAGTATGTTAACCCTGAAATGAGGGAAACTCTGGGTTTTCCGTTTCAAAATGGGAGGTTTGTCAAACCCGGGAAAGCAGGGTAAGTCAAGCCCGTTTCAGAAAGAGAGGTAACTTATACTCAGAGTCAGTTACCGTGGTAACTTATGCTGTGAACCTAACCTGGTCGGGAGCAGGTTTTCTTCGGTAAACCCGGAGTTTCTTTCCGTCTCCTCCCCCTTTTTATAGTGTAAGCGATGTTTTAATACCTCATTCATTCATTCACGCTGCAAAATTGCTTTTCTTAATGAGTATTTGTGTCTTATTTCAAGTACAAAGATTTAAAAATTCTTAAGTTAAGATGCATTTTCTATAGATAAAAAAAATATCTAGATATTTAGTTTTGTTAAAATATAAAAGTGCTCTCCATAGGGTAAGAAAAATAGTCTTAATGCAAACGGAAACAAGAATGGGCTATTTTTTTTTGCCAGATAATTTGCAAAATAAAATAAAAAATCACTTGAAATCGTTTTTTTTTTTTCCTTCATGGAAACAAGACTAAATAGTGTATATTATTTATTGTATTATAATTTTTTTTACACCGTATTCATGTGCATATTTATTTGAGCGGTCCCATTTAAAATGGTAGTTTTCTTCAAAACATCGGAGATGCAGAGCACATTATAAGGCTGCTGTATGCAGATTTTAAGGAAAGTGTGCATCACTCATTCTGATAATTTTTTCCTGGGCACAAATCCGTCAAAGAGGAGAATCACAGGACTGTGGGTTAGTGGTGTAGAAATCGGTTTAAATGAGGCTAATCTGATAAATGACGTTCACTTGATAACATCTTTCTGTGACGTCTGGAATTAACCCAATAATCAGAATTTCCTTCAGGATCTCCAGTGTGGTTGGATGCATTGATGACAAGCATATCCCCACCATCACACCTTCTGATAATTAAACTGATTACTGTATGGAATGGAAGGATGCCAGAGGGGTAGTACGAGCCGTAACCACCACCACAGCTGTTCAATAAACAAATTATTCACGATTTTTTTGTCATATTTATTTCCTAATACAAAAGCAAAAGTTATTCTTTTTAGAAATCTTCCAATACTTGACCATCTCCTCTTCATCTGTCAGTGGTGCTGGTGCAGGTTCTCCCTCTGCCTTCTTGCTGTCAACAAGCCAGTAGTTAATTATATTACTCTAATTAAGAAATGTATAATTATAATTATGTAAATGTACTTAATAATTATTAGAAATATTTAATTATATGAAAAGAGTGTTAGACTATGTGGAAAAAGCTGCAGCGTGTTGAAATAGACATTGAATGATATTTAATGTCAAATATTTGTAAAGTCATTTAGCCTACACCCATGAACCTTTCATGTTCAAAGCTATACCTTGATTGAATTGTGCTTTTATACTTCATTTTTAGCTGCTGCCACGTTCTTGTTTCTTCTTTGTCTTTTTCCTTTTTTTATTTCTTTTTTTTTTTGTGGCCATGGGATACCATTAAAACGAAAATTATTTCAATAATTTACAGTTTTCACCTCTGATATTATAACAGTTATTATGTTATTGACAGTTATTAAGAATTAAAGTTATGCATTTGGAAGTATGCGCGCTGACGTCTTTTTGGCGGGAGCTGTTGCCATGGTGAATCGTAATTTCGGAGCTCCACTGATCATGACTTTTCATAGTCGTGGTGCACGCGCTAAACTCAGTCAACCTACTTAGAGTTGAGTAAACTAACATAATTCAGCTGTTCTGTAACCGAGAACTCTGAGTTTCCCATCTCAGAGTAAGTCAACTCTGAGTTCAAGTTTAAACTCCGAGTTAGTTGAACCTCCTTATTGAAACGGGCCCAGGAGAGCAGGGAGCCAACAATCTCTTCCTCCAGACAGCTTAAGTACTGCAGCGATCCTTCTCTTCACCAACCAGTCCAGTCCTCCTAATCAGCTGCACCTGTAATCAATTACAGCGAAAGAGAGACAGAAAAACACAGAGAAAAATAAAACCAACATACGCACACACGAGCAAATGATATACCGTTTCCCTAGCAACACACAAATCCATTCGTAACAAAAATAAATATTGAGGTACTTTAGTAAACTACCTTTAGTAATTACAATAACTAGGTACTAACCATGAACCTACCCCTAAACCTAACGCTACCCCACGTAGTTACCTTATATTACAGTACTTTCTTCGGTAGGTACACTGTAAGTGCACGCACTGTAAAATAAAGTGCAACCAAATCATGAGCATGATTTATTAATTCGTTAACTCATATTAAGTACAACGTGCACACGATTTACTAATCCGTTCTTTTTTGTTGAATGATTGGTAATTTGTGAACAGGCTACATCCCTGTCACAGTCCTGTCATACTTTATTCATTACAGCAGCAATAGAGGTATTTTCTCACTGCGCAAAAAGGATGATAGGTTTATGAAATTGTGGGCAGGAGTCCGTGAAACACCCACGATTTCACTAAAATGAGGTAAAACATTTTTTTTATGTTTTCATGATTTAGTTAAAACAAGGGAACAAATTAGGAAATCATGGGAACAAATTGTTAATTTGTGGACACGTTATACCCCCCCCCCCCCCAATGTCTGGGGCTCTGTAGTTTTGTCATTAGCAATAGCATTTTCCACTTAAATTATGTTTTGGACAGAATTAGTGAAATCATTAGTTAAAGACTCTTCATGGCAGACATTGATGTTTGTGAACACTTTACCTGGCAGCACTAACATTGTGGGCCGTTTTTGCTTGTTTTAAACTCAGTGAAGTGTAGTGTATTTTCTTTAAAAAAAAAAGTAAACTTTTTTTCAGTTATATTGTTATTTGCTTTTATGTGGCCAAAAACTCTCAAGTATCTTCTTTTAAAAGAAAGCATGACTAGCACTATAGTCTAAAACATTCATGAATAGCAATCATTTATGTCATTTTCCAGAGTATGCTCAAAAATAGGGATGCCAGGCAAGAGGCTAGTTTATTGCACTTTTTTGTCAATTTGTATTTAGTTTAATTCTTGTGTGATTCTTTTTATCCAGATTTGTTAGTTGTTGTTTGTTATCACCATGTATCTACTTCACATTAATCTTGACGTTGAGCACCATTTATATTTTAATGATTTGCAGTTGTGTGTGATGGGGCTCTATCTAAAATCTCTCCTATTTGTTCCATCAGTGCATTCCTTTGCTTTCACACGGTAAATTACTCTGTACAAACTTGCCCAATACCTCCATGTTTTTCTTGCAAGTCTAGGTAGAATTATTCATTAGCGATGAACACCTGCTGTTATTGAGAATTACAGAGGATCAGATGTTGATGTTTTATTGGTTAAAATGATGCCACCATCATGGAGGTCAGTGTTTGCTTTAGTTGGGCTCTTGACCCTTTTAGTAATTCAAAGAAATTTGCTATTAAACAATTGCAATATTGTTTCACAACAATCATTTGTGCATTGTTGAATTAATAGCTTGAAGAAACAGATTTGCTTATATTTTCTGTTCATAAATTGTTTGAATGAACATCATGAAGTGGTCTGTCTTTTGTTTATTGAGTGACATTCAGCTATTACTGAATTGTGAAAAAATCCTATTAAACAAATGCCACTATAATGCTTAAATATTGGAAGAAAAAAAACTCAGCTCAGGCTTTTAGACATGAACACTTATCATACGATCCTCAACAGTGGTGACAATAATTGCTAAGTGCAGCATAAGTGGCTCAGTGGGAAATGCTGTCTCCTCACAGCAAGAAGATCTCTGTTTCGAGTCCCAGCTGAACCAGAAAGTCTTTCGCTCACAATCTAAAGATTTGTGAATTACAGATGCTCAGTTGTCTAAAGGTATAGCGGTGTGTTTTACTGCCTGTTGATGGATCCGTGGCTGAGTTGTTTTTTTTTTTTGTTTATTTTGTCTTTTTATGGCTCAGTTTTGGGTGTCCGTAAAACTCACAGAAAAAAGTTTACAGAACTTAACGTATTGAGACACATTGGAAAAGAATTAAAAGGTTTGTTAACTAACAAAAATAAGTTAGCTGAACAAAAAAGAGACATGTGACTTTACTCAGTGACGGGTTGAGTGAACAACTTGATTCAAAGTTGAGTAAACTCAAAAAATCTGTGCAGCAAGTTGCCTTGAAATTTTAAGTTGTCAACTTTTCATTTTTTACGGTGCATGTGTAAGCAGAGTTTATTGAATAATCATAGTTGTCTATGTTCCAATGCTCAGATTTTGTCTGACCAGCACAAATCCAACAAGTGTTATTATACCACAAGCAATTGCAATGGAAAATTACTGCTTCACAACATTGTCCTGCATGTGAGCTTGAATCATAGACCTTCTTTTATCTTCTCTTCATAAAGACAAATATCTTTTGAAACCACACAATCATAAGATTACAACAATGGAAAATATAACAATCAAAAAATGAATAAATGAAATGGTTTTTATAAATGACTTAAATGTTTATCATTTCAAATGATTATATTATTAAATTGAATAATTAAATAATAAATGATTCAAAATGAACGAATATAAAAGAGAGAAAGTAAAACACAACACAAATGTAAGGTTGCTATGAATCTTTATATCATTCAACAGAAAGTCTTAATTTTGTTAGAATTTGTTAGAATTATTGTATTTTATTTGTTTCTAGGTTAGGAAATGCTCTAAGTACAAAACTTATCAAAGTAATACTTTGGTATTAATTGTAATAAACACTGTAACCCTACTGATCACAGTTTTTGCAACAGTAATCCCAGTCGGCTTTATCATTTGTGTAACACCACAGGTAACTATAGCCATGGAAGCCACAGCTATGATTAGACCAGCATTTCTTGTCATTCACAGCTGAGAAGCAGCTATCAGAAATACAGCACATGTCATTGCCATTTTCTGTGTAGCACCACCTATATCCTGAACCATATGTGGAACAGGCATGGTTGCTGAGGCAGTATTCCCCGTTTTTAGCTCTGCTTCCCGACAGTAGAGGGCTGCAGTAGTCCCAGCTGTCGAAAAAGATCCCATAACCGATCCAGCACCAGTAGTAGTCCTCACCGTATGTGTCACATGGGTGATCATACCTGCACCAGTAACCGTTAACTGTGAGGTGTGAGTGCTGGTCACTTCTGATGGCCCTTTTCAGCGGGCGAGACACGTTCTGCACATCTGTGGCCATTTGGTTCACTTGGTTCATTGGCAGATTAATTTTGTCAAAAATACCCTGAACCTCATTTAATTTATCACCGTCACCAAAACAATCACCAACAAAAATGTTAATTGACTGATGACTATAGAGAATGCTGAGCTCATGGTTCAGGTCTGTGACTCTCATCAGGCGTATGCCACCTTCAGGCTGGTTTTCCCCCACATAGCCGAAGGAGAAAGACTTTGTGTCATCACTGCGGTGTTTATAGCAGACGGCCGTCCAGATGTGAGATGGCACCGTCACCCTTTCAGACTCTTCAGAGATTTCGCTCTGTGGTATCCGATTTGCATTCGGGTACCGTACCTGTGACGATGTAGACTGTTGCAAAACCACCATCACTGTCAATCCTGCTTCTTAAGAAACTTCTCAGCATGCTCTCCCAGTTCTTCCAGTTTATACGGTTAAAGCCTGCATCTATAGGTGCAGCATTGGTCAGCGTGAACGCTGCCGTAGAGCCTTCTTCGCAGTGGAAGCTGCTGGGGTTCAGGTGTCCACGATCATATCTGGTGTCTCTATAGTCACTGCTGATGGCTTGATATCTTTTAATCATGTTTCCATCAGAGTCCTTCTCTTGGACCATATAATCAATTTGGGATTCAGGTTGGGAAATCTACAGAAGAAATATTATGTTAGATGATTAGTTTGATGTTTTACCACTTTGAGACTTTTGCTTTTCTGTTCTGTTCTTTCTAGCTACTTTATTATTATTATTATTTTATTTATTTTTTGGCTGAGATTTATGTTTATAAATACAATTACTGTATTAGAGTGTTCCATGAAGTACTGTCCAACTAATGTACTTTATATATTATTTAAAATTGCTATATTTACATGTGCACCAATAATGTGATTATTTCCTATAATAAAAGTGTTATACAATTGGCGAACTCAGATGCAGTGGGCATGTTACAGGCCATGTTTTTACTTACATGAAATGCAATACATATTTCTTTAGATGCATTGAATATTATTTGGCACCATGTTGAACATTTGCAGACACTCATGGCTTTCTTTGCGCTATCTCTGGATGAAGATGGAGCAGAGACTGTGCAGTGAGTTTTGTTGACAGTTTAGTGATTTGGAGTGAAGGGAAATCTTCACATGCGAGCACATGCGCATTTTGATCAGACCAGTAATAATCTGATTAAGATGTGTTAACTGGTTATTGCGATTAAAATCAGCGTACGCCACATAGTTTGAAGGGATAGTTCACCCAAAAATGAAAATTAGCCCATGATTTACTCACCCTCAAGCCATCCTAGGTGTATATGACTTTCTTCTTTCAGACTAACACAATCTGAGTTATAATAAAATTTATCATGGATCTTCAAAGCTTTATAATAATACAGAGGACCTCAGAGGATGCCAACCTCTGATCCCCCAACAACATACAGAATTAACACATTTTGCCATAAGTTAATATATTAAGTTTCTACATTGTATAAATATATTATAGAAACTTAATTTCCTGTAAAGCGCTTTGCAACGATTGTATCGTAAAAGGCACTATACAAATAAACTTGAATTGAATTGAATTATAATGGCAGTGAACAGGGGGTAAGATTTTGAAGCTCAAAAAAGTCCATCCATCCATCATAAAACTGCTCCACGCGGCTCCGGGGTTTAATAAAGGCCTATCCCTTTAATGTGAGTATGGTTACTATGATTATGAGCTTAATCACATTAGTTTGACTGAAAAATTGTGTTTACATCAGGTAAAGTTTAATTGCATTATTTCCAAAATCCCATTATAATCACATTATGAGGGTGCATGTAAACGTGCTGAGTGACAAAACAGTACGAAGAGACCAATAATTCAATTACCTGCTAATGAGGGTAAAGTGCTAATACAGTTCTTTTGTTAGACAGTGAGAGAAGCAAATAGTTACCTGTGGCTCGACGTGCCAGTTTTCTGTCCCTCTAACGGTGCTTGAGCATTCAGGGTCCAATGTGTAAGCGCTGTAGAAGGGGAGCCTGTGATGAACTGAGTACAGCGTAGCGTAATAAAAACCTCCATGTTCCAGATTCTGACAAATTTTTTTGCCATTCTGACCCATTCCTCTTGGTTCAGTGTCTTTGTAAAAGAACCCTTTACACTCATCAAATCCTGTGACCACTTTTGCCTGAGCACTGAATGCTCTCAGCACAATACAGGTGAGCAGAGCAGGAACAAACATGATGTGACGCTGCTCTTGTGTTCTACAGACACCAGAATCACAACTGCTTTAAATACACAGCCAGAGTCAGAGATGCTGTTGTGGGTGTGACTTAAAATAACACATCAGAAGAAATGACGAATATGAGGGAACCTGGTCTAATTTTAGAGTGCTCACATGTACTGGAAATTTGATTTCATAAAAATCATTTGGAGAACTTTCAAATGCTGCTCTGTCACATAAATGCAGTGTTTGCAATTTATACTTAAATTTTCTGATACATGCTGTTTTCACTTCTGTATCTGGAGCAAGAAGCAGGTGTTTTTGAAAGTCAGCATCTTTTTTTTTCTTGCTTCGTAGTCACTCAGAGCTTGTTTCACCCAACAGTGAGCAAAAAGTTGTTCTGAACCGCCCCCCCAAACAAAAATGCAGGGTCTGTATGGGTTACCTGACTGGCAGCCAACCACTACAGCTTCTGTGGTGAAAGAAGAATTGACATTTACAGTGTGAACACTATTTACAATAACAGGTGAACACGTTAACAAACAAAGAAAGAACACAATGAAGACAAATCACAATATAAATACAAACTATGTACATGGGCACTAACATTTCATGATCTTAAAGTCAAACACAATCTCCTCAACAACTACTCCAAGAAGAATTTCTGGCCAGGACATCTCACGCTCATCCAGCAGCCCACCCTATAATCCCACAACAATTTTTCATTGGGCAATATCACTACAAAAAAAAAAAAAAATTGACATTGACAGAATCCATCCTGCTTTAAAGAGCTTGAGCATTTAAAACAGCAGATGCTTAAAGGGGTCATATGATGCGATTTCAAGTGTTTCTTTTTCTTTGGAGTGTTACAAGCTGTCTGTGCATAGATAAGATCCCTGAAGTTGCAAAGACTAAAGTCTCAAAACAAAAGAGATATTCTTTATCAAAGTTAAGACTCTGCCACGCCCCCTAAAACGGCTCGTTCAAACATGCCCCCACATCACCATGTGGGGAGATTTTCAAAACACTGCCCAAATGTATAGGCAGTGAAAGAAGGCGGAGCTATTATTCTGGCTGTAGTGTTGTTGCTGCCGCCGGCGTCATGTCCTGGAGACACTGTTTCGTTGTGAAAGCGAAACTACTTTGTTCGAGCTTCCAAAAGAGGACACGACTAGAAATCAGAATCAGAATCAGAATGAGCTTTATTGGCCAAGTATGTTTACACATACGAGGAATTTGTTGTAGTGACAGAAGCTCCACACAGCAACAGGACAGGACACAGATAATAAAAGAATAATATACAAATAAGCAATGTACAAAACAGCAAAAACACAATATATAATATAGACAATTATGTATGTACAGGTCAAGTATGTGCAAATTTGAAATGAGAAAATAAAAAGTGAGTGTGGTGAATGGATAATGTATAATAGTTGTGTGTTCCGTGTTTATTGTCAAGTGTTCATGAGATGGACTGCCTGAGGGAAGAAACTGTTCCTGTGTCTGGTCATTCTGGTGCTCAGAGCTCTGTAGCGTCGACCAGAGTCTATGTGAATATCCCACTTCAGGTCCTGGGAGATGGTGGTGCCCAGGAACCTGAATGACTCCACTGCAGTCACAGTGCTGTTCATGATGGTGAGTGGGGGGAGAGCAGAGGGGTTTCTCCTGAAGTCCACGATCATCTCCACGGTTTTGAGCGTGTTAAGCTCCAGGTTGTTAAGACTGCACCAGACAGCCAGCTCCTTAACCTCCTGTCTGTAAGCAGACTCGTCACCGTCCTGGATGAGGCCGATCAGTGTGGTGTCGTCTGCAAACTTCAGGAGCTTGACAGAGGGGTCTTTAGATGTGCAGTCGTTCGTGTAGAGAGAGAAGACCAGTGGGGAGAGAACGCAGCCCTGAGGGCTCCAGTGCTGGTGGTGTGGGTGTTGGATGTGAATTTACCAAGCTTTACTGACTGCTGCCTGTCTGTCAGGAAGCTGTTGATCCACTGACAGACAGAGGTGGGGACGGAGAGCTTTGTCAGTTTATTCTGAAGGGTGTCTGTGATGATGGTGTTAAAAGCGGAGCTGAAGTCTACAAACAGGATCCTCACATACAGTGCCCTCCACTAATATTGGCACCCTTGATAAATATGAGCAAAGGCGGCTGTGAAAATAAATCTGCATTGTTTATCCTTTTGATCTTTCACTCAAAAAAATCACAAAATTCCAACCTGTCATTAAAGTAAAACAATTGAAAGTGGGGAGAAAATCTGATTGTGAAATAACTGTTTTTCTCCAATGAATGTTGGCCACAATTATTGGCACCCCTAGAAATTCTTATGAGTAAAATATCTCTGAAGTATATTCCCATTCATATTTAAATTTTTTAGCACACCAGGGTGACTAGGAGCATGAAATTGTCCAGCCATGACTTTCTGTTCCACAGGATTATAAATATGAGGAACACAAAGGCCAAATTCCCTTAATCATCCATCACAATGAGAAAAACCAAAAAATATATTTCTGATGTGAAGAACAAGATTGTTGAGCTTCACAAAATAGAAAGTGGTTGTAAGAAAAGAGTTAAAACATTGAAAATCCCCATTTCCACCATCAGGGTAATAATTAAGAGGTTCCAATCAACTAAAGATGTTAAAAATCTGCCTGGAAGAGGACGTGTGTCTATATCGTCCTAATGCACGGTGAGGAGGAGAGTTTGAGTGGCCAAAGACTCTCCAAGGATCACAGCTGGAGAATTGCAGAGATTAGTTGAGTCTTGGGGTCAGAAACCTAAAAAAAAAAAAAAAAAAAACATCCCCTATATCACCACATGTTGTTCGGGAGGGTTTCAAGAAAAATTGTCCTCACTCATCCAAAAACAAACTCCAGCAAATTCAGTTGTCAGACACGACTGGAACTTCAAATGGCACTGGCTTCTATGGTCAGATGAAACTGAAAAAAAGCTTTTTGGCAGCAAACCCACCAGATGAGTTTAGTACAAACAGGGATAAAAAAGTACCCCATGTCCACGGTTAAATATACTGCTGGATCTTTAATGTTGTGGGCCCGTTTTTCTGCTGGAGGTCCTGAACATCTTGTTCAGATGCATGGCATCATGGATTCTATCAAATACCAACAGATAAAAAATCAAAATCTGACTGCCTCTGTTAGAAATCTTATAATGGGCCGTGTTTGGATCTTCCACCAGGACAACAATCCAAAACAAACATCAAAATAAACACAAAAATGGGTCACTGAGCACAAAATTGTAAGTCCCCAATTGTAAGTCGCTTTGGATAAAAGCGTCTGCCAAATGACTAAATGTAAATGTAAATGTAAATGTAAATGTAAAATGAATATTTTACCATGGCTGTCTCTGTCCTCTGACCTGAACCCTGTAGAAGATGAGTGAGGTGAACTGAAGAGAAGAAGTACTAACATGGAGCTGTGAATCTGAAGGATCTGGAGAGATTCTGTATGAAGAAATGGTCTCTGATCTCTTATCAGGTGTTCTCCAAACTCTTCAGGCATTATAGGAGAAAACTCAGAGCTGTTGTGCTGGGAAAAGGACGTTGCAATAATTGGGTGCCAATAATTGTGGCCAACATGAAATAGTGAAAGCATTTATTTCATCATGAGATTTTCTCCCCACTTTCAATTGTTTTACTTCAATGATAGGTTGGAATTTTGTGAATTTTTTGAGTAAAAGATAAAAAGGATAAACAATGCAGATTTATTTTCACAGCTGCCTTTGCTCATATTTACCAAGGGTGCCAATATTAGTGGAGGACACTGTAAGTCCCTGCACTCTTAAAACAAATGTGTTAAAAACAACACAACCTGTGTTATATTTTAACACACCTGTGTGTCAAGTTAAGGACAACACATTTTGTGTTAATTTCAACTCAACCAGTGTGATATTCTTCTTAACACAGGTTGATAACATTAAAATATTTAACACACTAATGTGTCATAACCCAGATAGCAACATAATGTCGGCCCAGATCCGGCCCACATCTGGGCACATCTGGAATGATGATCTGGCCCACATGTGGCATGGAATGATGGCACTTGGGCGGACCGCTCCTGTTTGCCAGATCTGGGCCAAAAGCAGGCCATAGTAACGCCACATGTCAGCCAAGAGCAAAGAAATAAACCACAATGGACCTTTTCTGAGCGACAAAATCTTCATATATTATTTATAGAGTCCTCTCAGCTTGACTAAGCTTGTTAACAAGCTAAATCATTGAAGAAGAGAACAGAAAAAAGAGACAAACAGAAACTCAAAAACTATAACTGACTTTAGCCACAGCCTTCGATGAAATCAACTGAAGATAAAAGACATTAAATCTCTGAAGATTTCAGCAGAGGAGGATTAAACAACTCCACAAACAGTATCATCAGCTTCACTTATTACTAACCAGACTGACTTTATTTCTGTTAGAGGTCTACAGAAGTTCTTATTGAGAGTTAACATGGGTTTAAATCTAACGTTTGTTTCATTTGAAGTCACCATAATGGTGACTGGTGTTTCCATTAGTTGGGCTCTTAACTCTTATTACAATTAGTTTGTCTTCATTGGCCAATGTGATGGTGTGTTTATCAAACACATTTGCAATAGCCAATAAATGCAAAATAAGATCAGATGATGATGATCAGCTATTGATGGTTCATCATATGAACAAAATAGCGTGATTCACTCTGTCTTTTGATTCAAATGATTGTGTTGTGCCAATGATACTTTGGCTGTAAAAAAACAAACAAACTGCAGTGTAAAATCAATAGTATTGCAGAACCAGTTTAAAAATAAAAAGCATACTCTACTAACACACAAAGTCATCATAAATCAACACATGAACCTCAACAATGGTGACAATATAATGTGTAATGTTGCAACGCATGCTGGGTACCATAGTACAACACTCCCAGCATGCATTACAACATGAATAAATTATGCAGGTGAATTGCCCTATTATTTTCTTTAATTCTAACTTTGGTTCATGTATTTATTTAGTATTTTTTGCTGTGTCTTTTAGTAGCTTTTTGTGATGTCCAGAATTGATCTGATTAGCTGAATATTTTTTCACCATTGTTGAGATTTATATGCCGATTGCTGATATCTGTGTGTGTCGGTCCTGTTCAGCTTTTTTTTATTTAAATATCTTCACACTAATGTTTCTACACACATTGCAGTAACAGGGTTTGTAATGTGAAAGCATTAAATTACACAGCTCAAGATTACAATGACTTCAGTGAATCAGGGCATTACACGATAATTGTGAAACCATTAAAATAAAACAATCACGCATTTCAAATGAATTTGGCAAATACATCGCTACAGCAGCCAAATAAGACAAACGATTAATAATAAGAGTTAAGAGCCCAACTAATGGAAATACCAGTCACCATTATGGTGACTTCAAATGAAACAAACGTTAGATTTAAACCCATGTTAACTCTCAATAAGAACTTCTGTAGACCTCTAACAGAAATAAAGTCAGTCTGGTTAGTAATAAGTGAAGATGGTGATGCTGTTTGTGGAGTTGTTTAATCCTCCTCTGCTGAAATCTTCAGAGATTTAATGTCTTTTATCTTCAGTTGATTTCATCAAAGGCTGTGGCTAAAGTCAGTTATAGTTTTTGAGTTTCTGTTTGTCTCTTTTTTTTTGTTCTGTTCTTTTCTTCAATGATTTAGCTTGTTAACAAGCTTAGTCAAGCTGAGAGGACTCTATAAATAATATATGAAGATTTTGTCGCTCAGAAAAGGTCCATTGTGGTTTATTTCTTTGCTCTTGGCTGACATGTGGCGTTGCTATGGCCTGCTTTTGGCCCAGATCTGGCAAACAGGAGCGGTCCGCCCAAGTGCCATCATTCCATGCCACATGTGGGCCAGATCATCATTATGTTGCTATCTGGGAATGACACAAATATGACACAAATTGTGTGATTTATGACACATTAGTGTGTTAAAAAAACAGATGTGTTAAAAACAACACAACCTTTGTTATATATTAACACACCTGTGTGTCTAGTTAAGGACAACACATTTTGTGTTAATTAAATTTTAACACAACCAGTGTGTTATTATTTTTAACACAGGCAGTGTGTTAAAATATTTAACACACTGATGTGTCAAAAATTACACAATTTGTGTCATAGATGTGCTATTCTTAACCAGTTAAAATGAATGCAATACTGAATACAGAATGCAAAAAACAGAAACATAAAATCAACTGAAATAAAATAATAAATCTCTGAAGATCTCAGCAGAGGAGGATTAAACAACTCCACAAACAGCATCACCAGCTTCACTCATTACTAACCAGTTTGTCTAAAAAAGTTATTTAGAACAGAGGTTTAGATGATGAATATTTCATTTGAACATACCATTAATGTGATCAGTGTTTGATTTAGTTGGGCTCTTGACCCTTGACTTTCTGATATTAGTTTTTCTCTGACTGCTGTAAAGTAGTGTTTTCAAAACACATTTGTTATGGCAAAAACCCCCAGAAGAAAACATGATCTGTTGGTTTTGATTGATCGCTAGTGATGAGTTAGTTGTTGTGTAATGTCTTAATTCTCAGATCTCATCCACTGTCCAAACATGTGATTATTTGAGATTAACAAGTAAAAATAAGTTGTGATGTAGATAAAATACATCTACAATCTGATACTTCGCTGAATTTTAAAAACACTTTGCACCCAAGACATTTTGATGAACGCAAACGTTCATCAAGAATCAGCATATGAATCTCAACGATGGTGACAATAAACAAAAAGCTTCATGCTGCAGTGCATTCTGGGTGCACCAATCAAAACTCATGGCTCCCAGAATGCATTGCAACATGAATAAATTAAGCCAATTTTGTTGATTGTCACCATTGTTGAGATTCATATGTTGATTCTCCATGTCTATGTGTGCCATTGACAAAAATTTCTTGTGCTTTTTTTAATTGTTTAAATTGTCCAAACACTGTTAAAATTCAACCTACAGAAACAAAGAGCTTCAGTATTCAACATAACAATCAGTGAATCATGATCATCAAAACATGATCATCGTTTTCAGCATCAAGTAGCCAACATCATGTTTTCTCCAGGTTTTTCTTTGCTATAATAATCTGCCCTGTAAACAGAATTATAGCAGAAAAAGAGAGGAACATTTTTTATGTATATATATATATATGTATTTAAGGGTCGAGAGCTCAACTAAAGCAAACTCTGACCACAGTGATGGTGATGGTGAAGTTTTGTGAAATGAAACCAACATCTAAACCTTTGTTAATTCTCATTAAGAACTTTTGTATGACAGAAATAAAGTCAAACTGGTTAGTAATACTGTAAGTGAAGCTGGTGATGCTGTTTGAGATTTAATGTGTATTAATTTCAATGATTCTAACTGTGATTAAGTTGTAGTTGTGTTTCTGTTCGTCTCTCTCTGTTTTTCTGTTTCTCTTTCCTTCAGTAATTCTGCTTGTTAACATTCTCATTAAGTTCAACTCTGCTTCAGTGTTACTTTAACACTCTGTATTGTGGGACCAAACACACTCTGATCAGTGTTAATCCCTGAAGATTCTCCAAATAACGTCCCCAACCCTTCAAAGAACTCCACATCATGACCATCTCGGTAAACATTCTGGGAACGTCATTGACACCGTGGGACGCTTTGATAATGCTCTGGGAACATTACATTTCTAGCGGGAAATCCATATACCTGACACGAGTGCATCCACGTCATTTACCAATGAAAAAAACAGGTGCGGATTAGTTTAACAGCTTGTGGAGTGACATAGGCAGAAATGTGATTGGATGATAGTTAACATATTGTGTTGGACACACTGTGTTGTTTCTCTCTCTCTCTCTTTCTTTTTACACATGATCAACTTAAAATTACACAAAATGTGTTAAAATGGCCATAACACAAAAAATGTGTTAATATTTAACACATCCGTTTTTAGAGTGTGGTCTGTCCAGATGCTGCAGGATGAAGTGCAGTCCCATGTTGACTGCATCATCCACAGACCTGTTTGCTCTGTAGGCAAACTGCAGGGGGTCCAGTAAGGGACCAGTGATGTCCTTCAGATAAGCCAAAACCAGTATTTCAAATGATTTCATGGCCACAGACGTTAGAGCCACAGGTCTGTAGTCATTAAGTCCAGTAATTTTGGGTTTCTTTGGGACGGGGAAGATGGTGGAGCATTTGAAGCATGAGGGGACTTCGCACAGCTCCAGTGATCTGTTGAAGATCTGTGTGAAGATGGGGGCTAGCTGGTCAGCACAGGTTTTTAGGCAGGCTGGTGACACACCATCTGGGCCTGGTGCTTTCCTTCTTTTGTTCTTTCTGAAGACCTGGCGCACATCTTCTTCTCTTATCTGAATTGTAGGTGTGGGGGAGAGGGGGGTTGCTGGAGGTGTTAATGATTGTGTGGAGAGGTGTTCAGGGCGGGTGTGGGGTGATTTTTCAAAACGGCAATAAAACTTGTTCAAGTCGTCTGCCAGTTGTTGCTTCTCCAGAGTGCTGGGGGATGGTGTCTTGTAACTGGTGATATCTTTCATGCCTTTCCACACTTAAGCAGGATCACTGGAAGATCATTTTTTTCTTAGGTTGTCAGAATAATTCCTCTTTGCCACTCTGATCTCCTTTTCCAGTGTGTATTTGGCCTGTTGTACAAGACTTTATCCCCCTTTCTGTAAGCATCTTCTTTGGCCTGACGGAGCTGTCTGAGTTTTGCAGTGAACCATGGTTTGTCGTTGTTGTAGATTAAATGAGTCCTGGTAGGAATACACATATCCTCACAGAAACTGATATAAGAGTGACAGTCTCTGTAAGCTCGTCCAGATCAGTGGCAGCAGCTTCAAAAACAGACCAATCAGTGAGAGAGAAACAGGCTTGTAAATCCCGCTCTGTTTCATTAGTCCATCTTTTAACAGATTTTAATACAGGCTTTGCCAATTTAAGTTTCTGCCTGTAGGTCGGTATAAGATGAACCAAACAGTGATCAGAGAGTCCTAAAGCTGCCTGTGGGACAGAGTGATATGCGTCCTTTATTGTTGTGTAACAGTGATCCAATATATTACTGTCTCTGGTGGGACATGTGACATGCTGTCTGTATTTTGGCAGTTCACGGGAGAGATTTGCTTTATTAAAGTCCCCAAGAATGATTAAAACAGAGTCCGGGTGTTGTTGCTCACTCTCTGTGATCATATTAGCGAGTTTCTGTAAAGCTGATCTCGCGTTCGCGTGCGGTGGAATGTAAACACCCGCGAGAATGAACGAACAGAACTCCCGCGGCGAATAGAACAGCTTGCAGTTAATGAAGAGCGTTTCTAGATCAGAACAGCACATCTTCTTTAACACAGTTACATCTGTACACCACCTCTCATTGATGTAAAAGCACGTCCCGCCGCCGCGCGATTTCCCCGTTGATTCCGCGTCCCGATCTGCTTTGATCAGCTGGAAATTAGGCAGATGAATCGCGCTGTCCGGTATGTCACCATTTAGCCAGATTTCCGTGAAACACAGGGCAGCAACACCCGTCTCACCCGCAAAGCCCTCAGCATTGCAGGTGATCCCACCCACCCGACACACAACTTCTTCAGTCTGCTACCATCAGGGAGGAGACTGAGGAGTCTCCAAGCCAGGACAAACAGACTGAAAGACAGCTTCATCCACCAGGCTGTCAGGAAGCTGAACTCCCTCCCGTCCTTGCCCCCCCTCCCCTCTCTTACCCCACGAATCACTGAACTCGGATCCCCACCACCCACCACCACCACATAAACACACACTCACACACACACACACACACACACTCACACTCACACTGACACAACAAGCACCGGTCACTTGTACAGCATTGGACTGACCTCATTCATTCAACTACCTCTTCTGGCAGTCTGAATAAAAAGACTGCTCCTTGTCACTTTAAATAGTCTTGATAAGCTCTTTGCACTACACCATTTATATTCTGCATTGTTTGTTTGTTTGTTGCTGTTCGGGAGGCAGACACACTCTGTCAGTTTAAATCTAGATTAAAGACCCACCTCTTTAACCTGGCGTACACATAACACACTAATACACTTCTATTATTCAAATCCGTTAAAGGATTGTTAGGCTGCATTAATTAGATCAACCGGAACCGGGAACACTTCCCATAACACACGATGTACTTGTTACATCGTAAAAAGATTGACATCTACGCTAATATTAGTCTGTTTGTTTCTTATTCCGAGGTCACTGCATTCACCAGATCAGATGGTGGATCAGCACCTAGAGACGACCTCTACAGCCCTGAACGTCAGCGGAGACCAGGACACCTAGAAGAGCCCCAGACAGACCCCCAGTGAGGACCCCGTCACCTAGACAGCCATCAGGACAAGATCTCGGGAACCAGATGAGCCCTCCAATCGGACTTTGCAGCAGTTGGAATTGAACTGCTGTGTCGTCTGGCCAGAGGAGAAATGGCCCCCCGACTGAGCCTGGTTTCTCCCAAGTTTTTTTTCTCCGTTCTGTCACCAATGGAGTTTTGGTTCCTTGCCGCTGTCGCCTCTGGCTTGCTTAGTTGGGGACACTTAATTTCCAGCAATATCGTCGACTTGATTGAACAGAAACTTTTTGAACTGAATTGAGCTGGACGATGCCATCACTGGATTCAATAATGAAATGCCTTTAACTGGAAATTGAGTGTTTAATCTTGTCATTTTACATTATTGACACTATTTTCCCATTTTGATATTGTGCAGTTGCTTTGTCACAATTTGTATTGTTAAAAGCGCTATATAAATAAAGGTGACTTGACTTGACTTGACTTGTTTATTTCACTGATTTGCACTATCTGCCATGTGCCTTATGCCACTTTATCCATTTTTTTTTTTATATTATTATTTTTATTTTCTTTATTTAATGTTTTATTTTTTTCCTACATGTCCTTATTTGTATATTTGTAATAGTTGCATTTTTGTGTATGTATGTGTGTATGTGTGTGTGTGTGTATGTATGTATATATATATATATATATATATAATATATATATATATGTATGTGTATGTATATATATATATATGTATGTATGTATGTGTGTGTGTATATATTGATTTGTACTTATCTGTATTTTTGCGTTCTACTGTTTGTGTTTAGTGTTATCTGTATGCACCAGGGAGTAAGAGAGTAACGCAATTTCAATTCTCTGTATGTATGTACGGTACATGTGGCAGAATTGAGCAGAGCAGGAACAAACATGATGTGACGCTGCTCTTGTGTTCTACAGACACCAGAATCACAACTGCTTTAAATACACAGCCAGAGTCAGAGATGCTGTTGTGGGTGTGACTTAAAATAACACATCAGAAGAAATGACGAATATGAGGGAACCTGGTCTAATTTTAGAGTGCTCACATGTACTGGAAATTTGATTTCATAAAAATCATTTGGAGAACTTTCAAATGCTGCTCTGTCACATAAATGCAGTGTTTGCAATTTATACTTAAATTTTCTGATACATGCTGTTTTCACTTCTGTATCTGGAGCAAGAAGCAGGTGTTTTTGAAAGTCAGCATCTTTTTTTTTCTTGCTTCGTAGTCACTCAGAGCTTGTTTCACCCAACAGTGAGCAAAAAGTTGTTCTGAACCGCCCCCCCAAACAAAAATGCAGGTCTGTACAGGGTTACCTGACTGGCCAGCCAACCACTACAGCTTCTGTGGTGAAAAGAAGAATTGACATTTACAGTGTGAACACTATTTACAATAACAGGTGAACAC